>WIDE01000069.1:0-125514 GCA_015039315.1 Clavulina sp. PMI_390
AGTCTTATGAGTGTCTCCCATAAGCCTCATGAGACGCCATACAGTCCGTGGGATCCTACAAGCTTGGTAGAATCTCATGAGACAACCCAGTCTCAAGGGTATACTGGGGACAAGGTGGAGAGGAATTTCTGAAAGAACCACGAGATGAGAGGTGGTGAAAGCAAGGACGCGATTGATTCGAGGTGCGGCGGAAATCAGGTTATCATTATAGGAAAAAAAAACGTGTCAGCAGAAACTGTGCTGTCAAATGTGTTGTACCGTCTCACAACCAAACAGTCGCACAAGAGATAGCAATGCGGTACATGAAGGGTGGATATCGGTCCAGTTGAGATGGTGACCCGTTCTGCGAGAGACTGGTAAAGAAGTTATATCAAGCTCTACCTTCGGTTGACTGGTGGTTCTGGAGTCCCCCAAGTTGTGGCGGGAGATATCTAGCACCTTCTTGTTCAGGGTACTCATTCGACGAAGCTTTTTGGTAGATGTGGTTGCCATCCGGTGATGAGTTCATTGTCAGATCCCGTGTGGAAATGGCTCGTGAGTAACATGGTCAAAAGCATTGGTATACCTGTCACCGACTGGTACACTGTCAGGCGTTACGATCCCAATGCCGTGAGTCATACTGTTGGCGGGAAAAGGCGCAGCTATATACTTCACACAAGATGTACATACACTAGCCAGTAGAACAAGAGATCGATTTTAGCATTTTATCCTATGAAGCGAACTACTGATCTAATGTGCTCAGAAGCGATATTTCGGTCACGAATATTGTTCAGCATATGCGATCTGGTATACTGTTCAGCCATTGTGGACATGTACGCTTTGGGAATGCGAAGGTTGATCAATTGACGGGCACTCCAAATCTCTATTTTTTTCCTTTCTTCTATTCCAATGATTCTAGCATGTTCGTATGACTCCCAAAGGACGTTCGATCGTGTCTAGGTCATAGTTTCCATAGGATTCCAGTGGCTCAGCATCGGGGTGTGGCTCTGAACATTATTGGTTCTACTGAACACGTCTCGATCGGAGCATTATGATTGGATTCTGATGCGAAACTCTTATGATATTATTTCTACTCTATTCTTTTCCCCCATTTCTATCCAAAAACCATTTATATTCCTATTATTCCTTTTTGTTCTTTCTTCTTCTCTGAGTGACGTGTACGCTCGATAGCTTACGCGTCTCTCATTTCTATTGACTGCATTTACATAAATATCTACGCGGCCAGGGTTCTAGACCCTTCGTGGAATTCCTTCCTATTTATTCGAATCGTAAACTATTAGCGTTGTTTCGTTTGTTTGTGCTTGGTCGATAGTTGAATTGCATCCTTAGTCTTAGTACTTAGCTTTACCTGGATAGCTGGTGTACCTCGCCATTAGAGGAACGGTATCTGGACGATCGCGAATGTGATCGTTACTAAGGGGCTTCGTATAGTTTTGTAGATCGGACAGTGTGTCTGGTCGCCCTTTCGGTTTGCTCTGTCGATCACTCTATCGGACCCTGTGCGGACGGTAGTGAGGTGGTTCCTCTGTAGATCACTCCATTCATTGTAGATTGAGATTATATTACACCAACAGTACTATTTTTTTGCCTACAATACTGCTGATTGGGAGGTTATTTCATTGTTAAAGCAATAATGTTGAGTTTATTTAACGCGGGGGTACTGCATAGGAGTCATTTGCCTGCTGTCATGGCGTATTAGCTAAACCCTACTCATGTATGTTGGTCCCCTGGTTTCCTCGCTAGCTCTGTTGTAGCTGTGCGGGAGCTCTTTCTCTTTCAGAGTCATTCTAGATGTCATTTCTCGTTAAACTGAGGGTGCAGAGAGAAAGTGGAAAGCTCGACTTGGAGCGGATCAAAGGATAACTCAAGGCGGTGCATCCATAGCATTGTCGTGAGGTGCTAATTAAGAGTCCCCATCAAATAAACAGGCTAGTACACTAATTAAGGGAGGTGTGAATCTTTTCTTGCAGTGATGCCAACACTCAGTACTCACGCCAAGGAGAATCCTGGCGAGAAATCGGGATGAAAAGATGGCCTTGGGAAACTGACACAAACTTGTCATAGCACTCAGACTTAGATAACATAAATTTCCTGAGATAAAAGAGAAGTTTGTTAGTGCTCTCATTCATACTGGGGCGAGAGGTCAGTGTTGAGCCGATTCACACGGTGTATCCACGCTAAGAGCCTAGGACAGTCGTCCTGAGACACATATCCGTCAATAGAGAGCCATTTTCATGATGGACAAATGCAGTAACCACCCATAGATGACATCCTTGCCATGATATTCGCCAAAGGGTCACATCGGTCATGCGTATGGAAAATGCAGGAGTAACACTATAGATCTTGACCATCTTTTCGGTAACATGAGCGCAAATCGATCATGGTAACGCGGGAAGAACAAACCTAGCGAACCTTGTGTCAGAGACTCGGACAAATCACTTCACCTAGCTTGACTGCCCACTCCCCAAGCAGCCCAAAGCGCCCTGCAATTGGCACGCTCAAAAATGCCAGGAAATAGTTAGATATGGGGAAAGCGAATATCATGACGGCAGTGATAAACAGTATATAGAAGTTCACGCAGGTATCGAAATATGAGCTGAAGTTGTTGATGGGGCTGCTTGATGGTTGCTGAGGAGGAAATTCGATGGTTGAATCGACCAGGGCATTGATCACTATTGTTTCGTCGAGTACACATTGGAGTAGTGCTATAAATCCCGCGGGGTTAGTTTGCATCAGTATTGGCATTGGGTCAGTGGCTGGAAATTTGACGGAAAAACCGGAGCCTGATATGGGGTGAACATACTATGGAAGTAAAATAAAAAGAAAGCGACAGTAGCCAAGGGTTTCAGTCGATGCCAGAGCACTGAATCGATTCGGCTAGAAGTCATGGATTGCAGTTAGCATAACAGACCATGTGAGCCAAGGAGAATATACTGACCGATCACTAGCCCTTGCTGCCTGAAGCAATGGCCTCCACCAATTGACTCCAACGCCAGTGAGTGAACCGATAGACTCTTTTATAGCTTTGACCACATCTGCGGCCGCGAAAAGTAGAGATCCTGTAGCGTATAGAACCGCCGACCACTCTGTTTGCCTCTGAAGGCGCGGAGGAGATAACCGCAGGATGTTCATGGTCCAGAACAGCCCATAGAGATTGAAGAATAGTAATCCAAAGACAATGAACAGTACGATGATGCAAAACCTGATACGATTGACAAGACCACCAAAAGTGGAAAACGGAGTGAGTAAGACTGGGGGAAACCTGAGAGCGAACCAAACAAGGAGTGGTGGACAGAATAGGAACACGACTAGTTTACATCGGGATACGATCGGTATGTTCCATTGTAGCCGAAGAAATAGTGTCAGAAACAGTCCAAATCAGAGCTGGGAAGCTTATCTTACAGAAGAGCCAGATGAGAGCATATGGGATAGCAATGCAGTACATCACAATAGGATAGGATGTTTTCATCACACTGATCAAATCGTGAATGGATGAAAGACGATGGTTGAGTTTGTTTGTGCCGTAGCCTGAAAAATGAGATTTGAGCACCTGTGATGCGTTGTCCCATCGTTACCGCTCTCCAGAGTCAACGAGCTAATAATAATAATAATAATAATAATAATAATAACAATAATTAATGGTTAGCATTTTGTTTGTCGAGTAGCATGGACTTTGAGACATGAGCTAATCCCAGTCCAAACTTGAAGACAAGCTTCGCCGCATCACATCATGTGGGGTTTACGTGCCTCTGTCTTTGGTTATCAGGGGGGAAACTATATTCAAGCTGCCGCCACCCATTGGCCGAGTTTAGAGATGACATATGTTTCTGCGCCGCTGATACTATTAGCAAGTAGGACGATGGCAGGAAGTGAAAGAGGCGCCGAAGGTTTGCCAAGGTAGCTGTGCGTTTTTTGTTCCGACCTGTTTGGTTTGACAGGGGGAACTTATTTGATTTATACCTCGTGAACGTCAAAGCTTGCTCAGACACGAGATAAGCTCTGTATTTAGCAGCAGGACCCTCTCTGGTCGAGGATACGCAGAGGCTCTGCATCAGGAACTTGGTTTGTGGTCGAAATTTGGAACCATGTTCGGGAATCACCTCGACTACCACTCGACCACCCCGACCACCTTGAACACATGGTTGAGATGTTCTTGGACCACACCAACTGATGCGGTGCTAATATCGAATTGTTCATAATACAAACGCTAATTTATCATTCGAAGAGGTCGTAATCTACATGACTAGCAAATTGATTGATCCAAAATGAGGAAAGCTTGCTATAGGCGTTATACTGGTCAGCGCCCTGTGGTGCCTGCGCATCCATTTTGGATGCCAAAAGACAAACACCATGGATATCCTCAACGGGGATCACACCATGAGCTTGAGCGGATCCCTGCATCATTTTCTGTACTCTGTGAAGTTGGCGCAGAGGATGTGGAGACGTTGTTGGAGCATACCAATACACGAAAGCACATAGCTTACTGCCCACTGCCGACGACAGCCGAAGACCCGCAAGCCCCAGCTCTGGAAAGGCCAACAATGAAACATCAGTTTCAAGCAAAGAATGCAACAAAATAATGCAAAAGAATGGTACCTGATTCTACTACCTGAAATACGACGATTTGCCGGCAGCTGAACAACAATAGGATCAAAGAATAGGGCGTTTGCGAAATCGCAATTCAGTTTTGCGAAGCGCTGGTCAAACCGCGGTCAAAACGTTAACACAGGGTTAGACCAATTCCAGTGCTCTAATTTTTTCTACTAGTCTCCTGTATCCTGCTACAATTGTTAGGGCACAAAAAATACCCAGAATTATGCGCTGGATGCTTCGTAATTGCCAGGAGACCTTCGGCGCTCCCTTCGATAGATTTCATAGACATAAAGCTGCCTGCTCTTTCAGTTCCTTTACTGAGTGATCCCCAGATCTCTCATTATACTACATTATCCCCAAAGCCTCACGCACCAACGGCACAGGCCCCACAGAATCTTCATCCGTGGGGTTCTTCTCGGCAGACCATTGCGACATCCTATTACATGGCAGACGCTTCTTCACTACACCAAGGACATATATAAGAGATCAGATAGTCGAGAAGAAGGAGTCCAAGCAATTCTATACACTTTTTTGTATCGAAAAGCCAGAGGAGGATGCCTCGGTAACGATGATGTCATACCTGGTGTCAACGGCCCACTAACCCTATTACTGTGAAGAATCCAGGCTGTAACTCTTCATAAGGCCCCTCTCAAGACTCTGTAGAAATTATAGACGATATCAAGTAGTTCGAGGTGGTGTTCATGCTTTGACCTGGGCTTGTTCGCAAACCGGGTTTGCGCTTCGCAAACGCCCTAATATACGTCCTCCCTTGCTAGGTGGTTTTCAGCGTAGCTGTCTAAGCTCCTAGAGATAGAACTCATTGATCGGTTGCGTTGGAAGAGTCGATGTGTCCATACATCAAGGGTTTCATACTCCTTGGGAGGATTGGCCCTTGAATACTTCCCCCGGTAAACGCGCGCACCATTAAGCTTGTTGTAAGTAAGTAGAAAAATTGCGTCATCACCAAGGTCGCCAAGCATGCCCTCTACCGCACTAACTAAATAACTCGCCCCATCATTTAGAGAGTCTTTCTAGTTTGTTTTGCGTGTGTGTGTGGATGCTTAGCTGCTGCTCGTCCTTTATGTTCATTTCTATCTAATGAACGATTACCCCACTTCGTCCATTCGTGCTTAGAGGTATTCTCGTGCGGCAATTAATATTTTAATCTCTGCATTTCCTTTTAGCTCACTTTGTAGCGATCCTTGTCTCTGTTGTTGCCATACATCTGCCCTCGATGGCACTCGGACGACGGCATATTTGCTGCAATGTGGAAGATAAAATCCAAGAAGCAATTGCAATAGCTTGAAGATGCGACTAGAAGTAGGGAATCCACTGCGGGTTGCCTAGCCACAGAAAAGACATTCTTCTTAGGCGACACCTCTTTCGCTGCCTTCGTAAATCGTCTCCTGTCAATTATCACCCTCCCCTTCTCCAAAATAAGTGATCACATCGATTCCTGCCTTCTCGAATGCCGAAATTATGTACCTCCCAGCTTCACGCGCCCAATCATCTCCCCCCATCCTTCTTAGCAGAAAGATCTCCAGGGCGGGGAGGTCACGCTTCTCGCTTGGCCACTGCTCAGGACACGTTGTGCCATCCATGAATAACGCAGTTTCCATGGCTTGTGGAGCCGTATTCCGAGGGTAATCAGGGAAGGTGGGAGAAGAAGGTTGAGAGCTACGGGGTAAGTTGACGACCGAAGGGGACTTGATGCAGGCCCAAGGAGTGCTCGTGCGGGGAGCCGCAATTCTCTTAGCATGGGAAAATTCCCGTAGGCTCCCGAGAGTTCCCAATATCGTGGTAGTCGTGGCATGGTATAGCCCAGTGGCGATGGATATATCGATCGAAGTGATAGTGCTCGCATGAGCCTGAAGGGCGACTGAGAGAATATCTCAGTCGAAGCCCAAGGGGGTATACCCCTTCGAGTTATCCGCTTGAGTAAAATAGAAAGAGCGCAGCGCACGGGGAGCAATGATGAGAGTTGCGAGGAGGCTCGGGTCAAAGTCGCAACGGTTGAAACGAAGGTTTTCCACAGTCGACTCTCCATGCTTCCACAACTGGGCCTCAAGGAAAGACTCCCAGCACCAATCGGGGCCTAGATCAACTATTCCCTCAACGCTTAAATCTCGAAGGAGGGGTAGTCCAAATAGGGCCACGAAATCCCGGGCAGTCCCACGTGAGGATTGGATCAATTTTATGGTCCGAACCTGGTGCAGAGCGGCAGGCCTTCCAACGGTCGTCATCCCAAGAGCTGCAAGTGCTAGTGAGAGCATCATATGGCTTGTTTTCGGTAGTTTTAGGGTGCTGAGATTTGGGAGGAGATGTAGTAGAAGCCAGAACTCAGGCGACACTTGGTATGACAGAATGGATGACCGGATCTCCAGGGCTGGAAACGTGATCGGGATATGATTTACGCTGTGGCCATGACGGCGAAGAGTGTTCCTGAATTCATCCTCAGGGGTGACCCCCGGAGGTTGCTCTGGATGGAAGGTGTGGGAAGGCCTCATTATTCCAACTGTGAGCTCCCTGACCGAAGCAGCCAGATCTGGACGTTCTAGCAACGTTGCGAGAAGGAGACTTCCGGTTAAGATGGCTTGAGAGGAATCAAAACTGTAGATATTCACATTGCGATAGAGAATGTATTGACATACGGCATGGATCGACCGGCATGTCTGCAACATCTCAAAGCACGATCGTTTGTCCAGGTACTTGAATATCTCGGCCCACAATTCGGGTGGGAGAAAATAGGATGCAAATTTGTCGTCCCTGTCAGAAGCAGTGATGACGGGAGACATGCTTGTAGCCTTTAGCGGCACCCCTATCGAAAGCCGGATTTTCTGGTTACGGAGCAGTGTGACTAACAGGATCCTGGGCCGTGACTTGGCTTTTCCCACTATACACATTTCAGGCGCTAATCAAGCAAGTGCCAGACATGGTCTCAAAAGGGATTGGAATCGATGAAAGTTTCGACTCTAGTATTGTCAGAGCTTCCTTATCCGCCAATTGGTGGCTTGGGTACAAGTGGCAGCAGCACCAGCAGCAGCCAGTACGATATTGGTCAACACATAACTACAGCCTTTTGCTATAATCGCAATTTCTCTCCCCCTCAGAGTATTCTCCCATTCGTCACCCCGCTTGGTTTCCCAACGGCGGGATCACCTCGATACCGGCATTCGCGAACGCGTCTATCACTTCTTTGCCGGCCTTCCGCGCCGCATCGTCCCCTCCGATCCTCCTTAGTATAAAGCTTTCCAGGGCGGGGAGATGACGCTTCTCGCTTGGCCACCCCTCGGGACATGACGTTCGATCCATGAAGTAGCGCAAATTCCACGGCCAATTGAGCCTGATCTCGAGAGTGACAAGCGACATTGGCAGAGCGAGGCTGAGCGAAGCGGGATCGGAGGGAGGGGAGTCTGTGTCTGATGGGGAGGATTCGCGCGCAGGGCCGAGGAGTGCTCTTGCGGGCAACCGGACCTCCCTGAGGACCAGAAATTCTCGCAGAGATTCGAGGGTTCCAATGGTTTCGATGATAATAGAGTGGCCATGTGTGGTTACGGTTGAGATATCGATGGATGTGATGGTTGTGGTATGTGTCCTAAGAGCGCTCGAGAAAGCGTCCCAATCGAAACCAAAGGGGGTATGCCGCGTCGATTTGCGGGCCTGGGTATAGAACAAGGTCCGGAGAGCGCGAGGGAGTACGAGGAGGGTGGCGAGGAGGTTCGGGCCAAAGTCGCAGTGTTTGAAATGGAGGTTCTCCACACTTGATTCTCCATGCTCCCATAATTGTTCTTCGAGAAAGTATTCCCATCGCCAATCAGGGCCCATATCCGCTATTCCGCTGACGCGTAACGTTTTTAGGTCTGGGAGCGAGAATAGCGCTACAAAATCACGAGCCGATCCCCCCGAGGAGTCATCCGAGGAACGACGCAGGTTCAAAGTTTGGGCATGTCGCAAAGCAGCAGGCTTGTCAAGCGTGGTCATCCCTAGGGCTGCGAACGCCAGAGACATAGCCATGGGGCCGCGAATAGGCAGATTCAGGATGACGAGATTGGGGAGGAGATCAAGCAGAAGCCAGAATTCATGGGACAGGGAGTACTGAGTGGTCAACGTGGGATGCCCCAACTTCAAGGTCGGAAAGGTGATTGGGATGTGGTTTATGCTATGGTGGTGTAAGCCCAAGGCTTCACGGAATTCATTTTCAGAATAGTTTGAAGATAAATTGTCCGTCTGATTGAGTCGGGAAGACCTCATTCCTCCAACCGTGAGCTCCTTGACCGCAGTAGCCAGATCTGGCCGTTCCAGCAAGGTCGCAAGTAGCAGGCTTCCGCGCAGGACAGCTTGATAGAGCGTCGGGGAATAGATGTCTATAGAGCGATAATGCACATATTGACATAGTAGATGGATGGAGCGGCATGTCTGTAACATGCTCACGCCTGATGGGTTGTCTAGATACTCGAATATCTCGGCATATAGTTCGAGTGGAAGACGGGACGTAGGCGGAATATTAGCATCGGAAGCATTGTTGCTTGGAGGCATAGCTGCAACAGAAGGGACTGATATTTTGGTCCAGAACGGCCATCCGGTGGGAGCAGGCCTTGAGTGTGGACGATCGGAACTCGGAAGCGGACTCCGTTATGTCACGAGCGTCGCAAAGTGTGACACTCCCTTTTGGCCTTCATGCTGACACGTTGTCGCGGTTTCTAGAGCGCAGCTGTAGTTTTATCGCAGCCATAGGTTTGAATGAATACAATGGTCTCTCTTTTCCCAGCCTACTTGGACACTTTTCACGCTACACCCCTATCCATTCCAAATATGGAAGGCGGGACCAGTCTCAGGCAAATGGTTGAAATGGATGCCGGTGGCTGTGATGTCAAACGGACGGCCAAGAAATCCAACTCACCCCAACCATGCGCCTCTGACCCCCCATCACAACTTCTGAGTTATAAATCCTCGACAACGAGCTATCACTTATCTCTGCCTCTTACCAAGAACATTCCCTAATATCTCGCCCCGCCTCTCGTTGCCAATGGGCGCTGTTGACGCATCCAAAGTCAGCTTGGAAGGAGTAGACCTTTATGCTGAGGCTACGCCCCAAACCCCCCATCGCCCACTATCATACTATTTTGCTCTCGCTGCTATATTGCCAGTGAAGGCTATCATCTGGGTCTCATGGCTATTCGTCGCCGTTCAACTGTGGAGGAATGGCTTTCGTCTCGTCCGGCATAGCAGCCCCGCCCTCGAGAAGATCTGGGTCATTTGGGCGCTCCTCGAGGTATATTTCAAATACGCCTCGTGTGATAGGTTTCTTCACTGATACACTCTATCCAGGTCCTCTTTTCTCTTCACCAATGGCACCTAGTAGACACTCTGTCGCGCAAGCCAGCTCGCATAGAGCAGGCTTCGATGCCTCGACTCCGTATGCTATTCAAGCGAATCGTCAACGTCGGACTCCATGATCCCCCAGTTCTTGACCCAGATTTCGCTCAGGACCTTGAAGAACTATCCCTAGACGACATTCCCAAACTAGACTTTGACGATCCACGAGCCCTTGACTTTCGTAATGCTCTGCGCACCTGGTTCTCCGGAGCCTCGTGGGCGTCTCTGACACGTTACCCCATGCTCAGCTGGCTTAGCTGGAGCATGTTCAACGCTTCAGTGGAAGACGTTAGCGACGAACAGCGAATGTTGCTGGATCGGGCCTTGGTGATGATGGAACGGAGGACAGGAGCTACATTTCCTGAAAAATTAGGCGATAATGCAAAATCCGCAGCCCCTGGGGCGAAAGTAAAGCCACTACGCCTGACCCTCGATCCAGTCAGCGTGCAAAGTCGCCCCTTGCTAGCCTATGCCGTCATCAACATCATGGGGTGGTCCACTCGCTGGTGGTTTCAGTGGGAATTTGGTGTCCGGTACGAAGTTGCCGGTCGAATGGAGTCAGTAGTTTTCGGGATTTTTTCCTGTCATGCGTCATGCCATGCGCATTTTCTGACACCTGATGTGTAACCCGCTAGGTACCTCATCCGAGCTCCACCCGGCGGAAGTTCGGAGCCCCCAATACTATTCCTTCATGGTCTGGGGATCGGACTTGCCCAGTACAGCGTTCTCGTCTCTGCCATACTCAAATCACCCGAACTTGCCCACCGCACCATCCTGGTTCCTCTGCAACCGCACATCTCGCAGCAAATATTCCATCCGCGCCATGTGAGACCACCACGGCATCGTTTTGTCGTGCAAGATCTGAAAACGATCATCGAGAGACATGCTCCCGGACCCAAGAAAGAAGCGGTCGTCCTGAGCCACTCCAAGTATGGGGATTCTCATTCTCAACACCCTCTGTCTACCCGTAGCCTAATGCTGTCTTGCTCTTAGTGGCACAGTACTTCATAGTTGGTTGATCAAGGCTCATCCAGAATTGGTGCAAGCATCGTGTTTTGTCGATCCCGGTGCGTCTAATCATGATTTGCTCTACTCAGTAGGGCTTTTACCTATTTATTTCTTAATTCTTAGTGGTATTCTGCTTATGGGAAGGCGATGTCTGCTACAACTTTGTGTACAGAGAGCCAAGTAACGTTCGTTGTTGTCTACTTTGGCTCGTATACCCTGTCCGCATATTAATACCCCATTCTTCTGTAGGGGATCGAGCTCCTTATGCGATACTTTGTTGGGTCGGAGCTTGGTATTGCCAACTACATTCAACGAAATTTCGATTGGTCCTCCAACACGCTATTCTTCGAGGAGATCCCTAATGCGCTAGACCCTCGTCGGACGATGTTCTTTATCGGAGGAAAAGATGCCGTATTGAGTGGAGACGTGAGTCACTTTTCGCTGCCAGGGAAACTCATTGGACTAATCACGAGTTTCTTTCGGCTGGCCTCACAGCGCGTGCGCAAATATCTGAAGCTACACGGCGTCACGGAGGACAATCTTATATTCACGCCTACCGCCGCTCACGGGGAAGCCTTACTACCTGTTGGCCCCATCATGCCTCGGATCATGGAATGGATAAAGGCCACTAGGCCTCTATCACCCTCATAACTATATTCAAGAGATATTGGCTTATGTTGACTCGCAATAGTTGCGTCTTAACTTATTTACACCCAATCAATAATTCATGACGGAGGCGATCACCAACTCACCCAAGTTGTTTTGACATGTTGTGATACTCAGGAAACTTCCTTCAGCTGTCGAGATCAACCACAAGCAATATGAGCGCTGGACCTCCTGTTGGACCTCTTTGGCTCGAAAAGGTCAACTTTGACATCGTATTCGCTATCATCTCCTGGCTTGATCCGCTGTCAGCAGTCCGCTTCAGTTGTGTGCGTTGTTGTTGGGGCATCGACACGAGAGAACCTCGCTGACACTTCATTATAACATCTCATAATCAAAGTCATGTAAAGTGCTACAACGGCTGATTGGCGATGAAGCAACCTCATATTATCAGAGTATGCGTGACGTGTACACCAAACATTGTCTTGCCCCACACTCCTTTCCAAACCTCTTGGTGAACGACTTGAAACGCTTCTCCGCTCGCCCAAGCCAACTTCTCAAAGCGTTCGGAGACCCCACACAGCCTCTTCAGGTGACAGCTGACACGCACATCCTCGATTATGAAAAGTTTCTTTCCGCGGGCCCGTCTAGCGACATTGATACTACACCAAGGATCGAATATCTGGATCCGTATCTTCTTCCAGGAGGACGATGGATCTTATCTGGAATAATCATCGACGAGAGACCATCCACACACCTCTTCTGTTGGGATCGTACCGTCTCGCACGTCGATGGATCTTTTCTGCAACCTGTCGCGGCTTATCATTGGGAAGGACTCATGCCGAAGGATAAAACAAAGTGGCTTACAATCCAGCTTCATGGACTTCGTGAAGTCTCTTTGGCATTCGCATTGCATGGAGGGGGAAGGTAAGAGCCTTGCCGCATTCAATGGAAACTATCGACTCATGATGTACATACTTAGCACTACTTCACGAATTCACGAAATTATTTGCTTGCGCTGGGCGTTCGATTGTAATGCGCCGACCCTCAACCGTGTCGCTCGTCTGGAAGATAACCCTCAGTACATCGGGAAGTTCTATTTCCCAAGTTTCGAGCTACAAGGCGATTATTTGGTTTTTTTGAGCGCGAATTTGATCACTATTTGGAACTGGAAAGAGGATCGGATTGTAGCCATTGACAATACGTGGTGCGACCAGGTAAGAGGCCTATTACACGATTCTCATCCCTGACGACGCACCGCTTCTTCTCTTGCCTCTTAGGGACATGGCCCCCGTTCTATCGTGACCGCACTACCCCCTCATATACTTGTTTTTCCCCAAAATAAGAGAGAAATCTACATTCTGGAGATACCCAACCTCCATGATGTAGGGACGACCGAGTCTTACCACCCCATTCCTCCAGCTTCCCTCACCCCGCAGCCCTTCCTTGAAAACGACGACGAAGAAGGACGTAGACACTATAGTCTATCAGTTCTCGATCACTGGCGGCCCCCGGCTCTCCGCTCAGGCATCGCTTTGCACAAAACTTCTCGACCTCACGAGGCTGGCCGTGACCTTCTTATTTCACTCCGTGCCACAGCCGCTCCTGTTTTTTCACCTGTATCAATTCCATCGTACTTCTCCTTCTCGCCCCGAGACGCGCATCTGTTGACAATGGCGAGCGGCCCGGAGGGTGCCATACTTGGCCTATACTGCTGGGGTTTATTCGGTGATGAAAAGGAGCCTCTAGAGGCAGAATTCTTCCCTTTTGTTGAGGGAGGTAGCCTCGCCGAACCAATACGGCGCGAATTTCTCGTACAATTCCCTTATTATGGCAATATTGGTCCCTTATGTTTGGTCTCTGGTACAGCCATATTGGGGGATAAGCATCTCGGGCCGCAGCCAAAAACCCAGGTGGTCGGGATCGTATGTTTTGACCCTGAACAATTGGAAGATTCGCCAGAATGAATTATCAGTCCGCAGGAATCCGTGTCAGGTATAATTATCCTTATCTCGGCCTCAATCTTTCCCCGTGCGCTTGTTGAAGCTTGAATGTTCCTATTTTAGGCTGGAATACTGCCCAAGATTCAAAATCGAGAGTTTATAGCCTCGGAATCCCCTCAATCCTATACATCACACCCTTTTAGAAGGATATGAATCCCAATCTGTAATCAAAGTCATCAGCTCAGTGAGATGGTTCCGAGCTTCCCCGTATTCAGCTCCTTATGCGATATTTTATTAGATCAGAGCTTGGTATCGCTAACTACGTCCAACGGAACTTCGGCTAGTCCTCCAACACTGTGTTCTTCGAGGAGATCACTAATGCGCTGGACCCTTGTCGAACGATGTTCTTTATTGGAAGTAAAGACTCGATTCTGAGCGGAGACGTAAGTTGCCCTTCTCGTCTTAGGTGTTTCGCCGGGCCAGTCCCTCATTTCGACTATCTTTACAGCGCATACGCAACTGCATAAAGCTTCATCGCGTAACAAAAGATCATCTTATATTCCCGCCTAATGCCGCCCACAGGGAAGCCTAGCTGCCCCAACATGCCCCGCATCATTGATCGGATAAAGGCCACTTAGTCTCTATCGCCTTTATAACAATATATGATGATCCAGAGACTGCTTCACGAGATTCTTCTGTTAAACGGCTTAGACCCAATCATTACTTTACGGCCGCTTGCATAGGCAGCGATCACGAACTACCCAGATTGTTTTGATATGTTGTGCTACTCGGGAAAACTCCTTCTCCACTGGAGATCACTTTGAGGACGCAAGAGTTATGAATGAAAGATCCTCGATTGGACCTCTTTGGATCGAAAAAATTAACTTTGACATCATCTTTACTATTGCCTCCTGGCTTGATCCACTGTCGGCAGTCCGCCTTAGCTTTGTGAGTGTTTGATGGCACATTGAGAGGGTAGAGATTCACTAACGCTTCGTTTTGGTCGCACGCGGTCATAGACATGCAAGCTGTTGCGAGGGCTGATTGGCAATCAGGCGCTTTCCTATTATCAAACTATGCGTAATGTGTACACCAGATACTGCATTGCTCCACATTCCTTCCCGAACCTCTTGGTGCAAGACTTAAAGCGCTTCTCCGCTCGCTCTGACCGCCTCCTAAAAGCCTTCAAAGATCCCGAAATGCCTCTCCAGGCAACAATGGAGATATGCACTCTTAATTACGAAGCGTTTTTCCCAGCTGCCTCGCCTGAGAACATTGGTACTACGCGAAGGGTCGAATATCTGGACCCGTATCTCCTCCCGGGCGGAAGATGGATCTTATCTGGTATCATCGTTGACGACACACAATTTACACACCTCGTCTGCTGGGACCGTACCGCCTCGCATATTGGTGAATCTTCTTTGCAACCTATTGCGAGATATACCTGGGAAGGATTCAGGCCGACGAGTAAAACAAACTGGCTAACTAGCCAACTCCATGGATCCTACGAAGTATCTCTGGCCTTCTCACTGCGTCAGGGCGGAAGGTAAGAACTTTGCAGCGCATAACTCAGCCCATTAGCCCATGAGACATAACACGCATCTCTAGGACCACTTCACGAGTTCATGATATCATTCTGTTAAGCTGGGGAGTCAATATTGGTTTACCAATGATTACACATGCAGCTCGTTTGGAGGATACTCCTCACTACATCGGAAATGATTATTTCCCAAGTTTCGAACTGCAAGGGGACTATCTGGTGCTTATCAGTGCCAAGTTAATCACCATTTGGAATTGGAAAGAAAATCGTGTCACAGTCATGGACAACGAGTGGCACAGACAGGTATGAGGCCACTTCTGCATTTCGTGCACAAGACAACATACCATATTGCCCTCCAACTTCCCACAGGAAGTTAACTCATATTCCGTGATAACTGCTTTACTGCCCCATATCTTCGTTTTCCCTCGAGATAGAAGAGAGGTCATTATTTTGGAGATGCCCGAACTCCATCACGTGGGCACAACTGAGTCTTACCGCCCTGTTCCCCCGACTTCCCTTACCTCGCAACCCTTCCTTGACAACGGTACAGAAGGATATGGATACTCGAGTTTATCCGTTCTCGAAAACTGGAAGCCCCCGGCTCTCCGCTCCGGTATTGCTGCACACGAGACCTGGAGACCTCGCAGAGTTGGTGGTGACCTACTATATTTAATCTCACTGCGGGAAACAAATACACCCGCCCTTTCCCCTCGATCGATCCCCTCATCCTCTTTTTCTGGCAGAGATGCGCAGTCGTGGAGCGTAATGAGCGGCCCAGAGGGTGGAATACTCGTTCTAAACCATTGGGGTTTCTTTCCTGGCGAAGAAGAGCCTCTGGAGACCAACTTTCTCCCTTTAATGGAAAAAGGTACTGCTGACAAGCCAATCCAGCGAGAAATCCTTGTACGGTTCCCACACTCAGGCAATATAGGTCCTCTGTGTTTTGTCTCTGGAACAAGCATGATGAGAAACATAGGCATTGGGCGGCAACCAAAGACTCAGCTGGTTGGGATTGTTTGCTTTGACTCAGAAAGACCAGAAAACCTGGCAGAATGATCTGCTGACTAGATTACTCAAATTACTTATCCCATTTACTCATAAATGACACTTCCCAGATCGCGGTTGTGCTCTAAGGAATGGTGTTATACCGATACTAGGTTTCGGTTCTTCAGTCCTGCCACCACCATTATCCAATACATTATGATTAGAATTGACTGTGTAATAGGTCGAACGCACTTCAGATGAAGCGTGAGTAAGGTTCCTCACATGTGCACTGGTGGTAACGTAATGGCAACCAGGAGCCAAGTTGAGTTTATTCGAGAGAAACCCAATTTTAGGAGATTATCATGATCCTTCCCACTGTTCAGTCAGCTTGCAAAGTTGTCTGCGTTCATGTTTACGATGTTCAGGCTGTTGTCACTTTGGTCTGAGCACCTGCTGTATTTGTATCAAGACAAAGTCACATCGCCTTGTGTAGTAACACATTTTATAGTCTCCCAAAATCTTTCGGATTGAGAATTCACTCGACGTTTTGCTAGGCTATTGATCACCAATGAGCATGCGAGTGTACTACGGAAGCCGGGATGGTGCCACGCTTCCCCGTTTCCGGACTCCGCCATCCGACCTTCGAGGCATTCAGTCCTCGGACGCCCACAACATGGCGGCCGCCGTCGAGGTCAGTGCTGTCAGGATCGACTGGATCGTTTACGCACACTACTCCTTCGATGTTGCGTATAAAAGGGGGGTGAGATCCTGGATGGTAGTCTCACCAGCTGATGCGCTCGCTTCTCCACCACTGGATCAATCGACACATTTCTCAACGCATCATGGCCTTCACCGAAAAGACAACTGCTGCTGAGGTAGTAGAGGCCTACAAAAATGATGTACAGGGAAAGAATAGTGCGTCTCCTTCCTTAGCAAACTTTGTTCGTCTCTTGCACTTATGAGAGCCACGTTCCTAGTTGTAATCACTGGTGTCAGTCCCAAATCCTTTGGTGCGGCGAATGTCGCTGCTCTAGCTCCCTACGCCAAGACCATTATTGCCACCAGCCGCTCGCGCGAAAGGTTCTTTGTCGTGTCCTCTATACTATCTGGATCGATCTGACTTAACAAATTCTCCACTGTCGCCAGAGCTGAAGAGGCGGTCGCAGAGATCCGAAAAGCTCACCCAGAGACTGATATTCGCGCTGTAGCCCTTGACTTGGCGGATGGCGCTTCGATTCGCGCAGCCGGCCTTGAGGTTATTGGGTATGGAATTCCTATCCATGTACGTGGCGAAAGTTCCTGCAGCCTTGTCGTTGTCTAACCCACATTCCTCTCCATTTCGTCGTTTAGGTCCTAATCAACAATGCTGCGAGTGCTCAACCTGCAGCTCTCGTGCGCACCAAGGAGAATTTCGAGTCCCAAATCGGCGTTGCACATTATGGACACTTCCTTTTGACTTCGATGCTATTTCCTGCTTTGCTTTCCTCTCGCTCTGACTCGTGGAAGCCCCGCGTTGTTGGTGTTACTTCGCTCGCCGCGCTTCATGGTAACGGTATCCGCTGGGATGATATCAACTACGAGAAGCGGCCTGAGGAATGGAATCCTAATGCTTCCCATGGACAGAGTAAGACTGCGGTGGGTTTATTCACGGTGGGATTAGCCCGGAAGTATGGTGATGAGGGGGTCCTCGCCTTCTCCGCCCATCCAGGAGGTAAGTGCGCCGACAATCTATCGCCCGGGATCATACTTCATTCTATCCACCTCTATGTGCTAATGCGCTCTCCCTTGCTTCTCAATAGTTTCCCTCGAGACGAATAGAGGAAGCTTGATCAACCTGGACGCCATGAGAGCTGCAGGTTTGCTACAGAAGTTCTTGTTGGCCCGTCGATTTCTTCTCACTTTGTCTCCGCTTGTCATCGACGTTCGTAGGTCTCCTCAATCCTGATGGAACATGGAATATCACCATCAAAACTATGGAACAGGGAGCCGCAAGGTTCGTTTGCTCCTTTCGTCGCACATTCTCTCTCATTATCGGGCACGACTTGATTTACTATTCTCGTCTTCCTCGTTGATATTAGTGCCCTCTATGCTGCGTTCGATTCATCCCTTGCATCCCACAATGGCGAGCTTGTCATGGATTGTGGCCTGGCTTCAGCCGTGAGGCCTATTCCTGACCATTACAAATCCGCTGTGAGTGTTATGAATTTGCTTGCACGACCAGACGTTGACTATGAAGGTTCATCAAATTAGGAGGCAGCGATGAAGCTTTGGGCCGCCACCGAGGAAGCCTGGAACATTAAGTTTGGAGCGTGACCTTGATAATACAGAATTGGAGTAGACTACTGTTAAGAAAAAGTCATCCTTATCGAATTACAACCGAGTCTCGAGATTTATCAGCCATTCTCCGAGCGAAAAGCATTTTAGCACGCCTAAATAGCTTCCTGTGAAGCCATGATAAATTCAGTTTTTGCTCTTCTATGGGACTCTTGAGCTAGTGTACGGCTGTGAATCGCGCGGTTCCCACAAGGCACGATCACTGGGAATAGATCTGAAGTGGACACGCCAGCCCAGCATCAAGAATGTTTTTGACATCGGGATTCTAGCCTAATGGATGATACAAACATGGAAGCGGATAGCAAGAGATCTCTGGACATGAGCTCAATCAAACCGAGAACGCTTCGCAGCTTTTGGCCCATCCGGCGCGTTCGGAGGTGGCCCATTCGAATTGTTCTGACCACCAACAAAAGCAGGGTTGAAATGCCCTCCTCCTCCAGCACCGTTCCCGCCCATACCCATGCCCATCATCGGGTTCATACCCATCATTCCCATCGGAAAGCCCCCTCGCCCCATCCCACCACCACCAGGTCCTCCCCCGCGGAAGTTCTGCTGCTGAGGACCACCACCGCCAGCACCGCCTCGCCCACGCCCTGCAGCGCCTGACATCATGTTCATGATCGCGGCTGGGTTCATCCCCATCGGGTTCATGCCGTTCATGCCATTCATACCCATACCCATGCCCATGCCCATCATCGGGTTCATACCTATCATGCCGTTGCCAGCCATCCCCTGCTGGTTCGGTTGCGGTTGTGCCTGCACCTGCTGCTGCTGCTGGTTGTTGAAGTTGTTGTTACTATTGTTGTTGTTATAGTTGTTGTTGTTGTTGCGGTTTTGGTACCCGCCGCGTCCACCGCCCATGCCACCTTGGTTGTAGCCACCCCGACCACCGCCGCCGGCACCCATGCCTACCTTGTTCGGCGGATCTGTGAAAGTATCATGAAAGAACGCGGGAAGTGAGTTGCGGACAGAAGCACCGACGCGTAGAGAGTGATACGTAGAGAGATCAGCACAGTCAACAATGTCAGATGATAGGCTGCAAAGTCTCACCTTTTGGCAGTGTTTTGAATGGATTCCCATCAGCCGAACGAGCAAACGACACAGTTGCTATGCGGCCGTGTATTTCGCTAGGTACAATGACAGGTACGAATGTGATGTTAGCGAGCGCACTCGGCTGTAATGAGACGACATACTTTGCGTCAAGATAAGCCTTCACTCTTTGAGCATTGACGTTATTCTGGAGTTCCATGAAGGCGGTGCTAAAGAAAGAAACATGGAAGGTAAGATTCGGCCAAGGTATCAGAGAGAAATCAAAGAAGGCACGTACCCTTTGCTCTTCCCGTTGACTTTATGCTCGGAGAACTGGATGTCCTTGAGGTCTACATTGACGCCCGCGGCTATTGCCGCTTGTCTTAGGTCCTCATCAGTGCACCACTACGGCGAGGAAATTATTTACAGTCAGCACACCTGACAGTGAACGTAATTGATAATGATGCAGAGGTCACATACCCAAGGCAGTTCTCCAATATAGATACAGTCCTCGGCCAAATCTCCCATTGGCATCATGGGTTGTGCATTTTGTGGTTGGGGGGTCGCTACAGAAGTTTCCTAATGGGGAGGGCATGGATGTCAACAATGATGTTGGGTAAAGAATATAAATCCAAGAATATTTTGGCAATACCAACGAGACATTGGAAGTTATTAAAGGGTATTGTACACATACATCTGTAGCATCGTATCCATTTGCGGGCTCTACACTTGCGTCTCGGCCGCGCTTGTCACCCACAGCAGGGTCACGCTCCTGCTCATTTACAGGAATAGTCGCTGGCTGGAACAAGGGATCATACATGAATGATACATCATCGTATACATATTACGAAACTTTCGGTAACACAACTCGAATCTTACCGGCTCTTCCTCTTCTTCGTAGTGATCATCCTCATATTCGCCATAGAGGTCAATGTCTTGCTCGGTCATGTTTGTGGATCAGATAGAATTGGCAGATATACTGCATCACATTCATCGTGTAGCGACAACATGATTGAGTCCACAGTTGGATGATACATGCAGAGAGAGTGGATGCGACAAGAGTGTCCAAGCATGGAATGTGCATACAGAGTGGAGTCATGATGGTAGCAACATATGCCAGCCAGCGAGATACATAAGTAATGCCAGAATCCGAAAAGGAAAGAGTGCAATCTTACAGAGGACTAGAAAGTATCAAGAGAGGTGAGTACACGTGAAGCGAGGAGGACGGGATGTGGTGCCAGTTGTTGCACAGGTAAACACCGAGGCGTGGGAATCCGGCACAAACAAGTGCCGCAACTTGCCCTCACTCGCAATAGATAATGATGCTCCCCACCATGAAATCAACGATCTCCCTGAATCTTCTCATATGAACCTATATATAGAGCTACTCTATCTACTTGATGGTCATACTAGCAACCTGAATTAGCCAACGTCTTGGCGTGCTTCTTCTTGCCATTTATGGCGCTAACGCCTAGAGACTGAGCGTCACCTGGGCTCTCTCAAAATAGTGTACCCTGGGCAAACCAGCCTCCTTCACCCCCTAAATCTAACTTCCACACGCCACGGCGGCCTAAAAACTCCACCGACAAGCGCGCGAGGTTGTATGAACACCGTTCAGAACCACGGGCTCTCATCGGCCGACTTTTGTATATATTTGCCACATCTGTCTGCTCACTCGATCAGCCAGGTCTCCCCTTCCTCCCATCTCACAGATTTTCCCCTAAACATGTCGCCAGGCTCTAAACTCGTTCCAACGCCGGAGAACCCGTTCATCTTCCCGATCTCTGACAAAATCAAGGAGGAAGTCGTCAAGGAAGATGTATGCATTCCGATCTCCCGCCACTTGACTCGAATCGTGCTGAAGATTTTTTGGATTTCTCCCCTTCTTTTCACCGCAGGTCTGGAGTGTATTTTCCCCGGCCTCTGGACATGTCCCAAAGGCGAGCAGCGTCATCACACGACATGTGATATGCATATGACTAACCTGATTTCTCAATTTACCCCGCATCCATCTCGCTGGCACAGGACTCGGTGAACCTTGGTCAAGGGTTCATGAACTGGGCTCCCCCCGAATACGTCCGCAAAGCAGCAGCTGCAGCGATCGAGAATGTCGAAACCAACCACTACTCGGTGACTAAAGGTCGTCAGCGGCTTCGGAATGCGCTCAGCAAATGGTTCTCTCCAAGTTTTGGGCGTGAAATCGACCCTAACACCGAGATTGTTGTCACTGCTGGCGCCAACGAAGGTATTACTTTCTCCGCGCGAGTCCTATACCGGGTCCCTGATCCTTGACTTTGGCAGGAATGTATGCGTTCGAGGCGGCGTTTTTGCGACCTGATGAGGAGGTGATCATGTTTGAGCCCTTCTTCGACCAATACCTCTGCAACACGACGTTCCAAAACGGCAAACCAGTTTTCGTTGCAATGGATCCTCCGACCAACACCTCTGGTGTCAGCAGCAGCACCGAGTGGAAGATCAATATCGAGAAGCTTCGTGCCGCCATTACACCCAAGACTAAGATGATGTGAGGAGCATCCTCTCACCCTGCCCTCTGAAGCTGACTATTCTTTCGATCAAGCATTGTGAATACCCCGCACAACCCGTAAGCACCATCACGCGTTACCTTAGTGCTTCCGCTGAATTTATTATATACAGCATCGGCAAGGTTTTCACTGCCGATGAGCTTCGCGCGATTGGGAGAGTAGCCGAAGAATTCAATCTTCTTATTTGCGCGGATGAAGTGGTACGTTCCGGGCCCCTTGTAGCACCCCACGCCATTATCTCGTCTGATTATCTTTTTAATTGCAGTACGACTGCCTCACATTCGATGCAGAGCACATCAGGATTGCCGCCCTCGATAACTTCTGGGAGCGGACCCTGACTATCGGTTCGGCTGTGAGTCTCTGGGGTCCCTTCTGACTTCATTTCTCGTATTGATTCCATCCACCGCAGGGCAAATCGTTCTCTTGCACCGGTTGGAGAGTCGGTAGGTCCCCCATGTGCGATTGTGAATGATTGATCGCTTATGTAGCGACTTTATCTATAGGTTGGTGCATTGGTCCTCCTCACCTCGTGAAGCCCACTCTCGCAGCGACAACTCGCATCATATACGGTTGGTATCTCAACCTTCATTCCCCAAACTTTTTGAAATCTGATACACTCCCGAATCTTCTCGTGGGCAGCTGTCAATTCTCCTCTCCAAGAGGCTACTGCCGTTGGGTTCGAAGAAGCCGCAGAGCGTGACTTCTTCCCAACCCAAATCAGCGAGTACAAGGCTCGCCGGGCCATCCTCACCGAAGCGCTAGACGAGATCGGCCTCCCATACTCTATGCCGGATGGTGCCTATTTCATCCTGATGGATAACTCAAGGGTCAAGTTACCTGATGATTTCGTTATCCCCGACATGGTTTGTTTTCTTCTCTTGCTTGAACCTACATCTTGTAGCATAACCTGACCTGAGGTCTCTCTCTCTCGACCCATCACTATGCTTCATCTAGCTGAAGAACCGCCCGAAGGACTGGCATGTCTCGTGGTTTATGGCACACACTATCGGAGTCGTGGCCATCCCTGCTTCTGAGTGAGTCCTCAACGCGTTGTCTACCCATCCCTCAAATTGACGTTTCCCTTGTCTACCTAGCTTTTACTCTGAGTACGTTCTGATCGCTTCTCGTCTAATTGTTTTTCATCACATCCTTACCAATTCTCTCCAGGCCACACAAACATATTGGGGCAAACTTCACTCGTTTCTCATTCTGCAAGGATCTAGAAACGATGCAGAAAGGTGCAGACCGCTTGAGATTACTCAAGAAATACATCACTCCCTTGTGAGATGGTAAAGTAGACTTTTTGAACTACCCCGTGTCTCCATGTGTGTACACTAGAAACGATCAATGAATATGTACTAATGTACTGCTTACATTCGATGCTTGTAAGAATGAGCATAAGTGATTGGATCACGCTGTAGGGGCAGCCTTTGTGGCCTCACTCGCCACTCCTGATGCTGAAGCCTGCTGCGCATTTGCTGTGGCTGGGACGGGAGTAGGAGAGGGGGCAGGAGGGGCAGTTACTTCGAACAATCTATCCACGAATCGCGAAAGAGCAGCGTCTTGCGCTTTCTCTCCTCCTTCCACGACATCAACGTCGTAATACGTGGGGTTGGACTGCATGCGGCGCCAGAGATATGTATGTGAGAGCATATCCATCGCATCTTGCTTCCCCCGAATGGAACTCGCTGCACGGCGACCAGCGAACCATTCTCGTAACGCATCTGAACCGTGATAAGGATCAGGAGACTTGTCGTTGGATTGAGGATGCAAGGGAGAGGAAGCCTTTTCCTCGCGAGGAGGTAAGCGTTCATTGCCCATCAGTGCTGATTCGAGTGGCAAACCCTCCTCGAGGAATCGCATATACGTATCACGTTCCTCTGCTTGACAAAGGAGGTGGAATCTCCCCGCACGACCGTGTCTTACCGCAAGACCTTGCATCCTCACGAGCTCGTGTACTGAGTACTTCTTCAGTTCCCTATCATCCACACCAGATGATTGGGCTTTGGAGCCAGATTTGGCGTTCGAACCCGTAGTATCGTTGGCTTGCTGGACGACATGCGAATCCTTTTTGGGGCCCATCCTCGTGCTGGAACCCGTAGTCTGAGTCAAGCGGGCTGGTATCCTCATATACTGGGTTCCGAAAACGAGCACAAGAGTAGCGCGGACTGGAAGTGTCCAACACATCTCCCGTGGAACAACAAGAACTCGAAGGATTCCGTCTGCAAATAGCTCCAGCGTGAAAAGGCGGTCAGATGTGAGCATTCCATGGTTCAGGACCCCAATACCATGCATCATAGCATCAATCAGAGAGCGGTCCTTGAATTGGGAAAGGCGCGCTTCCAGCTCATCCGTAGATGCGCCTGGAGGAAGGAATCCTCGCGTGTCCATCTCGATAGCACATTGCGTAATGAGATCATGCGCGATAGTACGACACTGACCGCGGGAGGGAACAAATACTACAGCAGCTTCATTGGGGGAGATTGTGCGTAGCGCAATATGAGCTGGCCGCACCATAGCTTTGAACAAGGCAGAGGATGGAGGAATGGTAAAGGCTTGGGATGTGGTAGAGAGTGATTGATCTCGATCATTGGGACGGAAGTCATATAGCTCATCGTCATGCACTCTCAACCACCGTGCTAAGTCCGCAGAATCGCTCAAGGAGGTCGTGATACCGATGAATCGGACGGGGAGTGTCTGGGTCGAGTGGAGCAATATCGATACAGCAAGCTCATACACTGGGTCCAGGAGTTCAAGACCTTCGCAAACGACGAGGCCGAGCGAATTAAGATAACTTTTATCCGGATTCGTTTCCAGCCATCCCATTAGTGATTTGGGAGTGACAACATCGATGTTCCGCTCGCGTCTTGACAATCGAGCGGCTGATGAAGTGTGGAGCGATACCGTAAGTTGCATCGGTCCACTGAAGGATTTGAGTGTCGTATAATAGTCTTTAGCATCAGAGTCCAAAGGGAGAACAACGAGGGAGGGGCGCTTTGGGTCTCTGATAATTGCTTGCCTACTCCAATAGTCAGTATTATACGTGTCGACATATCGCCATCATACACGCACCATATCGCCAGCTGTCCAATGATCGATTTCCCAGATGAAGCTGGGGCGGAGAGAAGCATGCATTGAGAATTGTTATATGCAGACCAGAATGCCTGGGTCTGGATACCATTGAGTACTCGAAAGCGATGCTCATACAGGTTCTCGAGGGTGGGGTGGTGCAAAGCGGAGATAGGAAGGAACGGGATATCAAGTAGTTGTGTTCGGGTTGTGGAGGGCAGGGGCATTTTAAGCTTCTCGAAGGAAACTACAACCTCATCCTCTGCGCCAAGCCATGTATCGGAGAGGAACCGAATGGTAACCGAAGGGGGCGGAGGATCTCGGACAGGGATAACAAAATCAACCTCAATTACCGATGTGCCAGGTTTGAACTGCATGAAGGAGGACTGCAGAATGTCCACGCCATTGTGATCCTCAACCCACAACCAGAAGGGCTCCGAATTTCCATGAAGAGCTGCATTCCACTCAAACGCTCGTTGAACACGAACGAAAAGGCGCAGTAGCTCAGCTCCTAACGGACGCAATGCGTACGAAATAAGGGCAGATGGGAACTGCCGCGCCGCGGCCAACAGGGCTTTGCCATGATGCTCATTTAGGTGGATAAGCTTTCCCAGGTCATCAGCCCGCATTGCAGCTAGTTCAGCTGGCGATAATTCGTCCGCGTATTGCTGGAGATTATATAGCACGTCAGCTGAAAGCCGGAACTGTTTTAGCGGATGTTCAAAGGGCCACATGCGCTTTTCAATCGCTTTGCTGACAGCCATCAGTGTAGCGGTCACATTTGCCCACTTCTTGCTCAAGGCAATCTCGAGGAGAGCACGAGCTATACGACCGCCATTCTGAAATAGTTTCCATCTCAGGTCGATAGACATGTATAGTGGGGCATTATACGCACCTGAGCGGCATAGGCTGTGTCAGAAACGAGGGCGAAATCTTCTACATAAGCGTTGGAAATGTATCCTTGGAGAAGTATGTTGACCTTTCCCTTGCTCGTGTCAGTACCATCCTAAAGAAGAAGGATCAGAATCGGGCTATAGAGTCACGTTGAACAACGCACCGCTACTTCACAAGGAATAACTCGTTCCAACAGGGTTTGAAGCTCCTCCAACTCAGACTCTCGCACCTGGATCTGATCAAACTATAGGATGATGGCTAAGATTTGGCTATTCCCTTGTGATGGCTAATGCACTTACTTCAGTGCTCATGCTCAGCATCCCAAGCACATCAGCCTCTGACATGATAGGCTTGAATTTTGTATTGAATATTTCAATGCTGGAATGGCGAATATAGTATTTGGCCGCAATTCGGCCGAGATCTGTAATGGTGAAGGCCTGGGTCATTTCATTGAAACCAATCATTCTGGCCTCCACTAATTTTTTTGCGGCAGCCTTAATCAGGTCCTCTCGTCGTGTGCGAAGACCAGGGTCGTTGGAGAGTTCATCATAAGGAATCCCTGCCAAAAAGGAGTCAAGAACACTACAAATTAAGAGCACAGGAAGGAAACTTACCATATGCGAAGGGGTTACGTTTCATTCGGACGAAGAGATACGTATAACCTATCCATTGTACACCATCGTCTACGCTGGACACTGTTCCTAGCGCAATCTCAGCATTTAGAGCATCAATCATACCCCCAACAAACCTGATCGGGATCATGAGCCGAAACTTCAAGATCAAATAATGTGACCACATACGCTGATTCGATCGGATGCTGTGCAGTAATTGCATCCAAATAGTGATCTAGCTTGTCTTGAGTAGTGCATATGTAGCCCTCTCCGCTGTCCTCAAGGCCTGGTCGCCCAGCTCGACCAAAAATCTGGAGAACGTCAAGCACAGAAAGGTCGACGAAGGCACCCTTCCCAGGATCATAAAGTTGAGTGCCTTTGATGACAACTAGAGGAAGCAGGTTAGCACAGGGGAGGAATTGGAACTCTGCTCGCGCACCTGCATGGGCAGGCAAATTAACACCCCAAGCGAGAGTAGCTGTACAGCAAAGGACCTGATATATAGCGTTAGGGTCAGCAATGTGTGCTGGGTGTGGACAAGAAGCACTGACATTGATCGCTCGAGCCTCAAACATTCGTTCCATCATGTTCCGGTCTGACCTTAACATCCCGGCGTGGTGAATGCCGAAGCCTTGTGCAAACAGCTCCTTCATTTCTTTGTTCCTTGATGTCCCGATATCCCTTCGGAATAACTCGAAACTGGGATGACCTGAGGTATCGAAGTCCTCTAACGCTCCTTCATCAATCGCAGCCTGTCGAAGGGCCTGTGCAGTCTTGACAGTCTCCTTGCGGGCGTGGACAAACACCATCACCTGATGACCTTGTCTAACGAGATCCAAGACCTTGTCGAAGGTGACTTGGTCCAAATTTTTCTTTGACGTGGCACTGTTTGGTTTTCCCTTAACACCGATGAAGTGTTGCTCGAGAGGTACTGGCCGGAATGAGGAGTCGAAGAAGAACAATCCTTGGTATGGGGAAACGCTAGTAAACTCAATGCGTTGGGATCAATTGAAAAGCAGATAGAGTCATCTGAGCTTACTGCAAGAATGAAGCTACGTCGATATAATTGGGTAGCGTAGCACCTGGAACCAGAGTTGTTAGCATAAGTCTTGAACTTGAGCTTTGAAACCTCACTTAACCCAACAATCCGGATCAGGGATTGGGTGGACTCGACCTTCAAGAAACAATGAGTGGAAAGCCGGAAGCGAATAATGAGAGGAGAGCGAACCTGACGAAGAGTTCTAGCGACAATCGTTTCAATCACTGCGCCTCGATCTTCGTTCAAAAGGTGAACCTCATCGATGATCAGAAGTTTCACTTTCTGTAGAGAGAGAAGAAGATGCATTCATGCAAAAGAGTTAGTCCTGTTGTCTTCCCAGGATTGAATTCTCATACCGATGCAAGTTCACCCTCTCCGGTGGGCTTGCGAGTTACAACATCCCATTTTTCCGGGGTCGTGACTATTATTTGAGTTTCCGCAATCTCAGCCCGTGTGAGCTGCATATCACCTGTCGAGTATTTATGATATATGATGGTATATGACAAAGAAGGGAGGGCGACATACCAGTCAATTCTTTGACGATAATATTTAGCCACTTCAGCCTTTTCCCTAACTTTCTAGTAATTTCTGCGGCGAGGGCTTTCATTGGTGCCCTATCGACTTTAATTTAGCTATCAATACCTGAACTCAGCTAGAGAAGCACAATCTCACACATAAATGATCTTGAAGTCATCGCGACGAATGTTGACCGCCGGAGACGCCGTGCTTGCGTTAGGCCCTTTTGTCGAGTACTGGTCGAGGACTCGTAAGATAGTGAGCATGGCTACGTCAGTTTTACCCTGTGACAGCAGGTTATGAGTTCAAGAAGCGGACCAAAGAAGCGAGAGTTCGTACAGCACCAGTGGGGGCTATCATGAAGGGGCGTTTGAACAGATAGCACCACAATCTCGTACAAAGACATGCTTACCACAGATTAGTAAATTCTCGTTAGATGTATACGCCGTTTTGAACACAATCGACTGTACTCTGTTTAGCGAAGTATACCCCTAGGTATGTTCCGCGCAATTAGCATCTAGATGTTGGTTGAGGAGTGAGGTACGAACCGGGAATGAGCCTCTTGCCAAAGGGTCGAGCTTCGAAATAATCACTGGCTCCTCCGTCTCTTTTGGGGGAACGGTGCGTGCCGGAGGAATCGTAACTTCTTCCCAATGTGCATCCTGAACACGCGTCGTTCCGATCGGCAGCATGAACTTTGAGCCCAAAGTTGATAGAACATTCCCAGATGATTTGGATGTCGTGTAGACGTGAGGGTATACAGGCGCTTCAGGACCCTATAAGAAAAAAGATCGAGGGTTTGGGGTTCCTCGCTATTAGATGGTCAAGAGGGTACGAACTGCTATCCCGGTGAACAGCGGCCTATCCTCATTGGCCCTCAGTGATGCCTCGATATTTCTCCGAGCCTCTTCGGCGGTAAGCGGAAGACCAGAGGTAGAGTCTACTGAAAGACTTGTAAGCATCATAATGTACACTCCAACTCCCAAGAAGGGTCATATACCAAGCTCGTCAAGATGTCGTGCTTTGCCTTTATTCTTGCCACGCCGAGGCTCTGAAATAATGTGCGCAAGAGGGTTGTACCTCGGTACCGGCGTCGAGGGCATCGTAGAGCTTGGAGTAGGACGTAGAACACCATCTTCCCCAACTTCGGCAAGCTTGTGAAGAATGGTAAAAATCAAGCGTGGTATCAGTAACAGAAATGAACCGCACCTTTGCAGCGACTTGGCTTCGAGCGTCAATTATCCTCATCGTTAGCTCTATCTCATCGAATCCAATAAGCTCTAATATCTCAGACGCAATGCCATCATTAGGCTCTGGAGAGAGCAGGATTTTACGAAGAGTTGGAGCCAATGATTGTCGGTGAGGATCGCTTCACCAAACAAAACCGATGATTAAAAGCTTCCGTTACAACCTCATACATGGAAGCCTTCGCAATCAAATGGGGCCAACCTGAGAAACTGTTCAACAAGACTCGTCACAGGATCGCTCACTGCCTCCACCGCATGAGATGTCGGGGCTGATTCGGAGGGTGTAGACTTCGTTCCAGAAGCTGTACTGTAGAACTCCAAGACACTTGGCGGTCGCTGCACCGATGGCCACGAAGGCTGCTGAATACTAGAATCTTTTGAGGTGGAAGGCAGGGCGAGGAGAGTTTCTATGTACAGAAACAGAAGAGCATATTCAGCACAGTGTGAAGAAAAGGAGTAGAGTCCATCACACCAACCAGCCTCTTGGAATGCTCTTCAGCAAGATGGATGAGCATGTATTCAGATCTCATGGCCAAGTAATCGGAAGCAAAGATGTTTACTTGTCCCAGTCTTCGGTCTCTTGATCGATTTTGTAATCGCGTAGAGATTCTAGATAGCTCAGAAAAGCCATTATATGGATCTCAAGAGGATTTCTCGCCACAGAAGCGGTTTGTAGTCGACCTGATGTGCCTCAGCGAAGTCACTCTGGGCCAACGTCGGATCCGGACCCTGCGGCGATCGCCGGGGTGAGTTCCGAAAACATTGACACCCAATGATGAGCAGAAACAGAGAAGAATTCCAGTTAGATTACTATTGATTACAACGTATTGGTGGCTGTACAGGCCCAATTTAATTATCCGTATTAACATAAGATTCATCAAATTAGGTTCGTCGTGAATGCGGTGAGGAAGCCTAAGAGTATCGTGGAGGCCAACAGGGAAGGCGACATCTTCAAACCCACAGCAGCGTTCGCCTTCGTCGTAGAGGTTGTCACGGCAAATGGTATGCCGCTCGTGGCGCTATATATGGCGGACGTTGGGACCATCGATGAACTAGAGGAATCATTGCTGATGGTCGTCGACCCAAAGTAGTTCCGGTTGGTGGCACAGACGGTGCCAAGGGCCGGTGTGGTACCGTTATTGAAGAATTGTGTGATAACGGCGCTCGTACAGGTTGAATTTTCACCAAGGGAAGTATGCTGTAGTGCAGGTCCCGCCATGGTGGGTTAGTGATGTCCGTATAAGAAGAGGTGTCTATAGTATGCTTACTCCGTAACCATCACGAAGAAGGAACGCAGAGCTATTGCCAAGCATACCAGCCACTAACTCGGCATTGGCCTTCGGTGTGATGGGATCTCCTTGGTTGGCGATGATTAGGACTTTCTCCGAAAGAGTGGCGTTCCATGGGCCGGTGTATCGTTCTACTGCTCGTGCGGGCCATCTATACCGAGAAAGAATCCATGAGGGTATCAGCCCTCTGGCATCACGAGATGGCAGGTAACAAAAGAAATATTACTCACTTATGGCAGACATACGTCGCCGGCCACTCGGGTCCCCACATCTGGCTAACATTAGCGCTGGATAACAACGCATTGAACACGTCTTTGGTCGTCACATTTCCGGCGTCAGGAGAGTCAGCACATGTAATAGCGACCAATGCAATCTGTGCTGCGACAGCGTTATTGCTGTCATCATCTGAAGTGTCAAGGACGGATGGGCGAGCTCTCTTGCGGAGAAGCGACTGAGAGCGGGGTGACGGGGTACTAAGGCTCGATGCTTTCTCGAGGGCGAACGCTTCGGAGACATTAAGGGATTTGGCAACCTCGAGTATGGAGACGGCATCAGTGGCCCACTGGCTAGGGAAGTATAACATGTTATGGAGCGCCACTATGCCCAAGAGGGCGTTAATGTTGAATGGCGTAAGCGACCAAATTCCAAACAAGGTACTCACGACGGACGGTCGCACTACTGTTCGTTATCGGTGATGGGTTTTCTTGGTATGCAAGAAACGCGGAATCCATCACCTTCTGGATGAAGGAAGCCACGCCAGCTTGTGTCGCATTCGCGCCGGCGATCGCACAAAGCGGTCCCGCAGCAGCACAGGAGCTTGTGAATTCGTCAAATACTAAGTGAGTATCGATAATTTGGCCTGGAAGTAATTGTATTGAGCATTAGAACGGAAGCCAATGAACATCACAGGATCGTACCTGGCCACAAGTTAAGGTCCGGCTGAGTCGTCCAAGGAATAGGATTCACTACTCCATCAATTATTACCTTGCCTACTCGATCAGGGAACACTTGGGTGGAATGAAAAGGTTAGAGGGAGGTGTTGTGTCGAAGAGCACCATTTTGGCAACGCACTGTTGATAAAATATGAGCCAATGACTGTCCCATAACTTTAGATACTATTAGCATGCTAAGCCGTTAGAATCAAAGGAGAAACCTTACCTGAAACCCCAGTAGTCGACTTTCTTCCCAGGACCTTCAATAGCGTCCGAAAGCGCTATCATGTCGCGCACAGCGGCGGCAGTGCCGATGTAAGACAGATTGGCGCCGTGAGCCTGCAGGCAAGCCGCTCCTATGGCCTGCAAGTGCGTGTCGGTTATGTTCTCTTGGCTGAGCGCTGCGAGCTCATCGGGGTCATTCCCTGCAGGGTTCGTAAAGTTGCCATACGCTTCAGCACCACCACTGTCGAAGTGGATCAGATGAATGTGGCAAACTGCTGAGGGGAGAATTACGTACTGGAAAAGAATTGAGTTGTTTGCGACAAGAGAATTAGCCTCGGCGGGAGATGAGAAGCATGTGATGGCGGGAAGCGAGAGGCCGACGCCACGTGGATCCCAAGAAACTACGAATTTCTTTCAGCAGAGGGCTACACGATCCAAAAGGAAACCAGGTTTTACCGATGTCATATTGCCCACCTGTAGAGAAATCATTTGTAAGGGAGAGTATGGAATGATAGATGAATCCACGCACCGGTCATAAGAGCCAGACCACGGCCTGAAGTGAACATAAAGCTAACACCAGAATCTCCAGGGCCACCTAATAGGTTCGGAGAGGTTTACTTTAGTGACTCAATGTGTTCTCAATCCAATTCAGGCCTACCTGGATTGGTGAAAATGGTTCCTAAGCGCGGCGAGACGGTTGCGTTGAGTCTTGCGACCGCGAGAGTCGCATTACCGGGGCTGCAGTCCGCGTAGTCGAGAGGAGCAGTGAAAATACCACATTCAACGCCTGGGATGTCGAGCGTTGCATTATACCCAAAGGCTTGACAATCTGCGAGCCATTCAACAGCCGTCGCTGGTGAACATTTAGGAGGGGCTGCCGTTCTAGGTTCGAGAGCGAGTTCTACGGGTGACGCTAATGTGCGTGATAGCGCTGCTAGAACCGCTACAACAAAGACTTGGCTCTTCATGATGGGTAGCGCGCGGGGCAGTGACGGAAAGCCAATTCTACCCATTTATAGTCCAGTGTGTCTGGCGCTCCTTCGGGCCGACAGTCTTTTCACGTAAAAAATGTTACCTGGAGATCAGATATGTGTGTGGGGCTGAGGCACCAATGCTGCGACCATGTATCGTGCGTCGTGACGTCGTTCGTGATTTGCGTCTCGAGGTCGACGCATCGGGGCCGACACGGAACCGAAGTTGGCAGCGCAAGGGAGGCTTGATAGTAGCTTCTATTCAGTTGGAGTACTGTGCTTCAAGCTCAGCCTTGATGTTGTTTATGTCTAGTTTCTCTTGAGCGGAGAGCTTGGAATCTCAGTCGATTTTGCCATAGTAATGCAGAGATTTCGACGCTTGCTCCTCTCGGGGAGCGGTGCCCGCCGCGGCAGCAAAACAAAGATCGATGAATGCGAGCTGTCAGTGATCATGGAGCTACAAGCGCCAGGTGGCTCTCTGTGACGTCTTCCAAATGCCGTTCTAAGCAAGGATTCTGGGTGCTCGGCGTTTTGCTTATAACCTTGCTTCTCGTCAAGTCTAATCCTTTCGCGCAGATGACCCTAGGCTGTTTAACAAGGACGATGATGCGCACAAACTCAAATCCTCAATTGGTTTTGAAGGTGCTTCAGGGTCGGTACTGCCGGGGAACGTCGGGCACCAGCACTGACGCAGCGATGATGCGTGGGAATCCTTTCAGCCAAGATTCTGGAGCAAGGCTCATGACACCCACAATTCCACTGCCAAGAAAAGGACTCAATTAGCTAGTTGCAAAGAACTATACTCTATGCAGTACCATGAAACGACCTGATGGCATCCACATCCCAGAAACGACCCAAAAACAGAGCACTTATCCACTACGATCAGAAGATGAAATAATAGTAGTTCACCAAGAAATTTTTGCACGCAGATCGAAAAATGCCACAGATTAGGCCTAACTCCAGCACCAGCCATTGGATTCCTTCTGGTACACCTTAACAGAGTTGATCTCCCACAGAGCATCTAGTAAAACAGAATGGGCGAAAGTACGTCAGCAGGAGACCATTTAACCGGTAACAGGGAAGGGGCACAGGAGCCGGAACTAAGGGAAATCACACTTACTGACGAAATTGGAGCCCGTCATGACCTGTTCTGTGCAGTTCCCGGGGCAACCAGAGGATGCATAGACAGAGGAACTCCCTATAATATGTGCCCATCAAGATATGAAAGTACGTGAGCCACCCAGATCGTAAATTATGCGCGCGTGCCGTGCAGAGTAGCGAGGTTGCACTAACCTGCCCAGTCGCCGCAGAGCGTAATGTCAAATACCATCGACATGTTGCGGAAGTATGTATCCGCGTTACAGGTAGAGCTATCAAAGGCACTCTTGAGGTGCGTCTTGCTCCAGAGTTCTGGTGTTGGAATCCCGAGGGTGAGGTCAAGTGGAACTTGGCCACGAGGGAAGTTGACTAGTAGCGGGAGATCCAAGATCCATGAACGATGTCAGTCACTCATAAAGCCGATGGAGGCACTGAAAGTAGTCCACTGAAAAAGACTGAAGAGAGCAGACTAACAGATCCTCAAGCCTTCAGATGTCCATTCAAGAGCAATGACTCCACCACCACCCGCGTTCAGCCCAGCACCATAGCTATGCATATTATTGTCGACAAAATAACACCCAGAATTGGTCGCTGAGGGGCCGCAGTCCGTGAGACCCAGAGTAGCACTGGAGTTAGGGACAATGAAATCGGGATTGCGAGGGTGAGGATTGATGCTGCAGTTGGCCGCAGTGTGCGCGGTATTCTGATTTTGGGTATTTAGGTTGACACCCTGGAGATGATTTCCAATGTTAGCTAGTCGGCGTAAACGGTAACGGTCCGGAAACACACCTCAAAGAGGTCAATCTCTCCTAAAATTACGCAAATAACGGAAGTCTTATTAGTAATCTTCGTCCAATCTCATTGATCTGATGATACATACCGTTATTAGGCCAGCTCGGGCCTTTCCTAGAATCAACATCGAGCTCAGTACGACATGGGTAGCGAACGAGATCCTCACACTCACATCCACCAAGCTGGCCAGACAGAGCAGCCATACGGGTACTTCTCAGCGTCGAGAACGAAAAGACCATGGTTGTATGCCTTGTTGGTCGTGATTCGAACCCTACGTGCAAATCGCTAAGTTGACTATATGGAGTCGGAGTTTTCGCGTGGACGTACGAGTTGCGATGGACACCGTACGCCAAGTCAGTCGTCGAGTCGACCTTCATGACAGCCCTCCCATTCTTTTCGATGTACGCCAGACCAAGTGCGGTGGCAGTAGACTGGTTGACATAGGTCACCAAGCCATGAGTTGGGTCACTGTTTGATACGGCGCGTGGAAGGGTGCGAATCAAAGAGACGGCCAGAAATTTCGTTAGATCGTAAGTTGCGCGCGTAAAGTAAAACAAGACTCACGAAGTAGTATAGAACCACCAGTCGTCAAAAAAGTTGTCGCCCTGCCATTTGTCTACAAGCTCATACCCTGGCCATGCGACGTGCTCAATCGTGTTCTCGCTGCGCCTGTCGAGGTCGTCACGGACAGCGGCAGGAGGATTGATGCTTTGTCGCTGATTCTGAGCACGAGCATTGGCGTGACGGTGCTTATGTTGACGCCGAGCAACGGCTGGATACTCCAAATTATCGATGGAACCAGTAGCAATGACCACAGCCGGAAGCAGGAGAAGGAGCGACGCGAAATGGGCGCGCATTTCTAGCGGTGTCGTGCTAAAAAGAGAGACGTCGAAAAGAGCGAGGCAGGCCAAGGAAGCAAGAGGAATACGAGCATATATGCAGAGAGGCCATTGGCATCACCGAGGACCAGTTGTTTGGTACGTCCCACGACCGAATCGCCAAGCCAAACCATCACAGCACACACAACGATTTGCCGGCCACCGTAACGAAGGAGACAAATTCCGAGCATCACCGTGATCAAGTTCTTGACGCTGAGCTTTTTACGTAGACAGTCTAACATACACTTATGATTGCACTATACCCATTAGGTTCGACCTTCCCAATGATTGGCCGGTCTCGAATACAATCGCCTTGACTTCTTACCGCTCCGCTAGTAAATGATTCAGAATCGTGTATAGGCTCTCCACGATCTACCCTCAATCAATCTCGTGGGACGTTCTGAAGACTCTGGCACAACATCACGCTGAACATATTACTGAGGATTCAGTGACATGGATATATACACCGCCTTCGCTGCTCCTTAAACTACCTAACGAGCTCTGCCCTATCTCACAATATCTCACGCTACTCTTCTCTCGCAGGGAATGCTGCGCCTATCTACCACAATATGGATAGTCCTGCTAGTCGAGCATACACCCAATATAGGAGCTAATGGGTCATGGGTCAGCGTCCAACTATGCGATTTGGGATGCAGGTTTGATCCAGTCCATGGTGATGGAGCGTTCGATAATGTGTGACTCGACCTTATAGGCCGGAGATGAACAAACAGCGAACGAAGGCAGAGAGGGGAGCTTACCCTAGTCCTAGCCGCTCATTCCCTTGATCAGACTGGTTAGGTGAACGTAAACTCACAACTCTTCGTTCAGCTACTGTCGTCAATGTCTGGATTTCCAAAACAAGAAAATAGACATCACAAGCTCACAACACGCGGTATTTGAGGTTGTGAAACTCTTTGATTTGGGTTTATGTCCCCAATTCGGAGTGCCCATGAATAAGTATAGGATATGCTTGCTGTCATTCGACTTTCGGCCTAAGCTCCTTCTTAATCTTCATTCGGCTCGCCACCCCAGACTTGAAGAACCCTTCCACCAAACCAGAAGCGGCAGTGACGGCGATCGCTCCGAGTTTAGTAGCGGGGTCTACTGCCACAATACCAATCGCGACAGACGCTTTCTTGAGGAAAAGCGCAGTGTCTGCGGCCGCACGGAATCCCGTCGCAATGTCGTCCTTCTCCCTCCACGCTCCACTTTCAGGGTAATCGAGTTCACTGGCATGCACCACCTGGGAGAGGACCATAGCGGCAAGGGCTGCTATAACTTCGAGGACTGCAATCAACTTCCTACTCGCAGCACTCGAGCCGCTTTTATGAATCATCACGTGTGCGCCAAATGCCAGGAGATTGGCGCCGTAGATGGCCCACCTGGTAAAAGAGAGGTTGGTCACATTATGGGATTTATATATCAACCAACTGAGCACAATAATCCTTACCTTTCTTCTTGCCCAGGGGCGTCAGAATCCAACGGTAAAGCAACAACCTAGTAGCGAATGAGTTTAAGCCCTAGATTATATCAAAAAACTGCAATCATCATCGCTCACCGCTAAGACGGCTGTGATCACGGTCCCCATCAGTGAGAAGGCTTCTGGCTCCGCCATCATGATGATATTAATTGCGCTATACGTTGTATAAAGGAATGACCCGGAGACTGACCGCGCATCGTGAGTGATTGGTCAATTGCGCGGAACGATGAGAACGTTTATGTGAACTTACTAGCCACGAACTCCGCGAGATCCCGATAAGCGGCTTTTTCTGCAGAATCTACTACGCCAGACTTCGTCATACTCTGCACCCAACCATGTCAGTGGTGTCGTCGTATCACCGATACGAGGCAATGACACACGATCTGATTGGCCATCGCCGATCATACGATACGGGTCAGATTGTAGTATAGATATCTGATTCATCGCCCGTCGTAGTTAGTCATGAAACGTGTCCGTAGATACTACTTGATTTAGTATATTTCTTCGTGTATTTAAAGCGGTTTAGCTAGTACCTAATCCAAAAAGTTATTCTACGCTATCGTCTACTCTAATAGTCCTAACGGACTCGTCGCTCCCGCTGCTGCTCAGCTCTAACAAGTGGTGCGCAGCTTGAGATACAATATGCTAGTCCTTACCTCGAAATTAATATTCATAACGCGCTCGGGGGGTCGACCAACGACGATACGTGATGTTTCGACTGTCATGAATGCCAGAACGAAGGAAATGATGCTAAGAATGGAGGGCAGAGTGACTCCAAACTTGCGAAGGAGCCAGGAAAGGACGGGTATTTCGAGGGGTGCATTAAGGATCTCGTTAAGCCCAGTGAGTAAATCCTCACTGAGCTTCATGATACCTGCGAGAAGTTTTTTGAAAAACTGAATCACGGTGGAAATGAGCGCTCCACCAATTTGTTTGAATACATCAGCAATTGACACTCCTTCGCCTGACTTGACCGCGTCAATAAACACGTCAGCAATGGCCTTGAAGGTATCCCAGAAATCCTCTAGTGGAGGCTTCAGAAGGTCTTGCCAGATGGCCTTCAAGCTATCCACGGCTACGCCAACGGCGGACTTGCTGGTAGCGTCTTGAGCACCATGCTCAAAATGGTACAAGCCATACGACTCCTTGACGCCGGCACCAGACTGAGCCTTATCTGCGGATGCTTTCTCCCTCTTCTCCGCCAGTTTTGGCGGAAGCTTAAGGTTGAGCCACCCAAGCGCATTCTATGACCGTGAAAAGGGGCCAGAAACCAGTGACAAAAGTTTTGAGACTATTGCAACCTGGAGGACTATGTAGCATTAGACACACCTTCTCGAACCTCGCGAAGGCCGCATCGATGGATTCGCGTTTCGTAGCGACTCGATTAGCGGCAAAATCCAGACCTTTAGTAACCATTTGCTGTATCGACTTCGCGGTGGCGGAGATAGATTCAAAGTCAAGGAGCGACTTGAGGCCATTCCAAAGCATGTGCGCTCCTTCCCCTATGGCATGGCCAATAGCGACCAGAGCCTTACATACAGCCTCCTTGCAGTCGAGCACGAATGCCCATGCCTTTCCGGCGATCTCGCAGACGAAGTGCCAGGTATCTCGTAGCTTCTTGATGACGAGCTGGCCTATCGCAGTCAAGCGTTGCTTCACAGAAGAGAAAAAGTCCCAGACAACACGGTGGAACGAGGCTCCGTCATGAGTCTCAAGAATTGAAGACGGGGCATGGAACACATCCTTGGCGGAGCTACTCTTCGGCGCTACTTTTTCCAGGTCTTTGTGAACTTCGCAGAGCTTCAAGAGCGTTTTTGACGTGCTCCGAGCGTCTTCTTCGCTCAAATGGACTCCTTTAACGAAGCTGGCCCCATCTGCAGTCTTCACCTTGCGAACGTCGCTCTCAGTTGACAGCATGGCCCTCAGACGATCGAAAATTTTCTGTGAGGGGTCGACAGACGCTGGAGATCCAAGAACACATGAAGCTCGATCTGCCGGGATGGAAGGAGGGTCGGCTAGAGTAAAGGTCGGCACACCCAGATCGTCGGTTGGGGATACAATAGTAAGCACGCCGCGGAAGTTTGTCTCCACGGGGGTGGGAGTTTTGTCGACCACTTTCTCAACCCCGTTGACCAGTGCAAAGATGGGTCTCGATGCCGAGAGTAGATACTTCGCAAATGCTGCCGGTCTATCCTTCCCGTTCTCTTGTCCCGCCGTAGTGATCTGCACGCGACTAACATATGCTTTGACCTCGCTGACATCGCCCGGGGCTTTCACAAGAAGCGGGATACGCTCCCACATCCCGGATGCAACAGCGTGTTGCAGCATCGCTACCTCTCTCTCCTTGTTCAGAACAATGAGAGTTTGGGAGTTGAGCGCCGGATGAAGAAGGGGAACATAGTCCACAACATGGGAAGAGGAATCAAGGAGCGGCACAGGATCTCCGTGAAGCTCGCAGTCTGCCCCGAGGTCGCTCATCGTTGCGCGCTGATATGCAAGGCTACCATCACTGGTCTTGAACCAGGCAGTGAACTCCCATCCGCTGGACTGAGCAATCGTCAACTCATTCGCTTGCTGGAACATAGGATGGGTCGAAAGACAGCGAGGCTCGCTATTAGTCCGCCCCATTTCGTCGCTTGTAATTAGGAACAAACCTCCCTTCCCAATCAGGAGGAAATTAGTCTCGCCACCTGGGCCTAGAGCGGACGGAGGAAACAAAAAAGGCGCGATACTGCAAGGGGCAGCATCTAGGACATCGGTGATCAGCAAATTCTCGCATGCACGAAACAACTCAAAGGTGATGCTTACGTGGTGGGAAACTGATCTCCTTATGGTAACGGCCGTTCAGGTCGCGGGCAGTATTCATGAAAATGAGTTTGACGTCCTGGTGCACATCCTTATTTAAAATAGCCAGTCCTTCGCCAACGGCCTCACTTTGGTGACTGTCAAGTAGCGTTCGTCAGCCCCACGGCAGGAATATGCCATGAGATGAACTCACCGTCCACCCGAGACGTCCAAGACTCCTTTCGAAACCTGAGCAATTCCGAGATCGTCGCTCCATTCCCATTTCGAGCCTAAAGGCGTGATCCTTGCAACCTGGATAGTGGTCAAATGTAACCATACAGTCATAAACGTGGGTCAAATACAAACCTTTGCATCATTCTGGGCGAGGCCATCACCATTACGATATATGGCAACAAGTAAAGGCCAGCTCTCGGAGTCGGGTTTGTTCTACGAAAAGCTTCTATGTAGGCGCATTCATCTACGAATCCGATCAGGGAAACTCACTATGTGTAGTCTGCTAACGTGAATCTTGGATAAATTGTCGTGGTTTTGAAGCACTTTTGCTCGAAAGGCAGCATCGGCACCAAGCAGTTCAGAGACAGTGAAAGGGCTTAGCACGGTCACTGAAGTTCCTTGCTCGGCTGTATGCGAGCTCAGCACTAAGAATATTACACTCCCATGCTGAGCAACTGCGAAGGACTCGACAGCTCCAAGGCCCAGTTTGGCCGAGACGTCGACTGGAAGGAATGTCCCACTTATGTCACGTTTGAACGCCCTAAGTTTCTTGTCGCTTCCTATGGCGAATAGCAGAGGATTTTTGTTTTTGTCTAGGACGGACCCGATATGAAAGGTTGTGTCGAACGCGGACGCAGGTAGGTGGTGAAGGAGAAGTTCGCTATCAACGTGGATATGCGCCATTGCCGACAATTGGGGAAGCTGGAGTCCTGAACCATTCCCCCATGGTCCATTTTGTAGGGGCCGATCGAACCAGCCCGTACTTCAGCGGATCGCAAAGTCCGCCACTCGTTCAAGTTCGCATTCGGTTCATATGCAGTAGCCACGCATCTCTTTGCTTAGCCGAGCTGCGGCCAAAGGCAGAGTTCCAACAACGAGGTGTTTTCGCGACCCGAAGAAAATAATGATCAGCAGTAATTTAGATCGCAGGATATGACAGAGAGGAAGGAGCCTACTCTCAACCGAGTATGGATCTGGAGGACACAGGTTTCTTACGTGCTCCGAGGTAAGGCAATGTTCCATTGGAGGACGAAATTGCACCGCATACCTTCTATGAAGGCCGCCCCTGAGCATAGAGAAAACTCGAAGATGAAAGGTCTCTGGCGACGAGCACGTGACATCGCGGGGGCAGTTCCAAGCACACTTGATACAGCCCACCTTCGCATTCGTTCTTACTGAGAGGCAGCTCTTGAGCGAGTGGAGCTGGTCTGAAGAAGGTCTATGATCCTTCTCCCAATAGTGAAATCCTTGAAACTGTCAGTGTCATCCTAGCGGCCAGAGAGTTCGCCTCAGTTGGAACGCTCCCCCGTAACCTCCCGGTCGTCAATGATAAGAGCCTATACATGTGGTGATTTTTATGTGGCTGGATGACTGATTGAATCTTTTACTCTCCGCGGATGCTTGTTTCCGGCTTGATATCTCAATCGTCCGAAAAAGCATTGCTCGTGGGCAACCGCCATCTCTCGCCCGCTCACTCTCCCTTCTGAGAATACCTATTGTACAGGTAATTTCCGCTTAAGATCAAAAGGGGAGCATCAAAAACATATTCGGTTCCCAGAATGAGGCAACATCTCTCTGATCTACAGATTTATCATCTTCATAGAACAACCCGTAAACTCGTCTTCTCAGCTTTACTTCGTTACAGCAGAAACACCGCTATCGCTTATGGTGCTCCTGATCCTCATTAAGGGACAAGTCTTCTTCATCACTACGGCACCGACTCTCCGCTCCTTCCAGGAGGCCTTGTCCCCATCTGCCCAAACAGACTATTTATGAACCTCCCACTCGACCACATCCTGGACAGAGCCGTGACCTCACTCCCCTCCCACAAGCATTCAGCCAATTCTTCCTTGAGAAGTAAGACCCTACATAGCTATCCCAATGTCCGATATCGAGCGCAAGGATACTAAACTATTCGGACATGACCAGGTGAGAGGGTTTGTTCCCTTGTAACCTTGTAGAATGGTTTTGATTGACTGCATGGCCGATCCGCCTAAAATGCTTCCAGATCACAGTCGTCACTCAACGGGCTATCAACCAGCAACTAGTCTATTATCATGGGATCGCTCGTGACCAGCTCAAGATGAACGAGGTCCGAGTTCGTGAAGGCGCGAAGCCATCCGAAGTCGAATGGCCTCAGCTCGCGCATTGGAAAACTGAGGCTCTACCGAAGCTTTCTCCTCCTAAAATAGGGTCAGTTTATCTGAATCATTGATCATGACTGCGCGACTGCTCATCCCACTCTCCTGCTACCACGATCGCTACATAGGCCAGATGGAAAGCCCAAGAAGGGAGACTGGTGGTCGTATGTCACTAGCTCTTCACACCTTACCTCGGTTGATGACCCCTTGTCGACGTGACTTATTAGCAAAATCGATGCCGAGATGGACCCTCCGGTTGTTCAATTGAGCGTTGAGGCGAATGAACAGACGATGATCTACTGGACCCTTCGCTTAAAGGTCAGTATCTCCCATCAAATATCCATACTTAGACTCTTATATTTCTTTGCAGTCTGGCATATTCCAATACCTTGTTATTGATGACGGTGAACTCTTGTATGCTCTATGGTTTCGTCATGGATTCGTTTTTCACTGACTAATCCACATACTATGTTTTAGGGAAGGCAAGATGCCGATCCAAGACTGGACCTACACATTTCGCACCAACTTGAATTTCAGAGCTACGGACAAAGATGTAATTGTTCAAGCTGCCCGTGAAAGACTTGGGAAAGCGACTCTTGAAGACTTTTCCATCCAACGTTTGATGATGGATATTACAGGTATGCTGTCCCATTAAAGCGATATAACGGTGCGATTGTTGACCATCGGTGTACTGACGACATGGGCCGACCGGAACTCTGTAGACTCTTCGATTCTTTCTCCTGTCAAAGGAGAGATGACAAAGATGTCTCCAGAACTTGGTGATAACGCCATCGCTCTATTCCAAGGATTTGTGCTTCAGTATATGAAAGCCCAGCAAGGTCACGAACACGCTATCCTTGGTTACGCTCTTAAAGCCAAGACAACAAAAAATCAAGGCGCTAAGGCAACAATTACCCCCACCAAACTCTCATTCACAAACCTGGCGTACTCCCCCAGCGACCATCCCTCAAACTATAACGGAGCTGGCAACATGCTCGTGTACCTTCAGATGGTGCGTGATATAATGCCTAGTTTTTGTGGCGTAGTCAATCCTGGCACCTCCCGCTTTGCATACTAGGGAGATGATGACATATTATTATATAGACAGGTGATCCTGAGAAGAAACCATGGCCGGTTGAAGCATTTAAGCAGTCCGTGAGTGGCAGCTCTGTTCTTGACGATCCTTCGGTCTGGCTGATACGGCGCATTATTATTAGGCTAACTGTAAGCGCTCATCCTCCCTTGATTATGGTATACACATTTATCTTCACGTTCTGTAAAGGGGTACCTACACCTAACTCCTCGGGCGTGATTTGGGATGGCGCTCTAGCTCTCTCCAGACAAAGTACGCAGTTTTTTTTTCTTACCAAATTTGGGCAATTGAATAATAAAATGATATTCTCCTGATCGTAGTCTTCCTTGAGAGTTGGCTCCTTGCTAGGCTTGAACCTATTAATCGTAGCACCACCTGCGTACCGGATTGTGCTTGGGAAGGTTCGGGTCTGAATATCTTGTACCATTTTTGGGCGACGATGGGCGTCGACCACTCCAAAAAAGCCTCTTTGGTAAGTGCGAGCGTTTTGATCTCTATCACCTGAAAGGACTGAAGCATGGCGGATAGGATGTGAAGTCTGGAAAGTGGATCCGTGATAAGAGCTCGCGACCGGTTCAGGAGGGATTACGTTACTACTATAAGTTTGACGAACAGTCCGACGATCCCGACGGCGCTTGGCATACGACAATGGACTCCTCCACCCTCAACGAGGTTTTCATACCTATCGGCTTGGGATCAGATGGTAAATGCGCTATCAGGTGGGTCACTGCTCGGGAGTGAGCGTGTGACCAGATACTCAAACCTCTTTGCTGCAGACTTAAAGGCAAGACTGAGGTGAAGAACTACTTGAACTTTGACCGTGAGCGAGTCAATACCTACGCAATACCACAATACTGCACTCTTCTAACTGATCTTGAATGCCGCTCCCAGTGACACCAACAAGGTATGCCCGCTGAGCATATCGAATCACTCAACATCAGGCTCACAATATATAAACTAGATCAACGCATTGGCTATCCTGGGAGATCAAAATTGTTTTTGACGGAGTGGCAGACGGACGATTGAAGATTGATGTTCAAATACCCACAGATCTCAAACCCCAGAGCTCGAACGATGAGGGAATTTTTGACAGCGGCCGACTTTCCGACTTCGATGCCACGTTCAACAAAACTCTGGGGGTCATCAAAACCCGTTTACAGTCCCTCAAAACAGATCTCGAGAGTGTTTTTGACGACAAATGGTCATTCGTGTTTAGTGGAGCAAAAACCTTCTTTATTGACCGATGCCAGTTCAATCAGTGAGTAGTCACAAGGAATCTATCGAATCAACTTTTCTTGCTGATATGCTGTCAAATAATAGGGAAGGGGACCTCCTTGCTGACTTGAAGTACAAGAGCTGAGCAGTGAAATCAGCAGCCGTGCGAATCTCTCCCGTATCCACCGCGGGTCTCATTCTCCGTCCCGACGTATTATCAAATCCTCCTGGTGTCATATATGCAGTCTCATCTAATGAGATAAGCTCTGGTCCTTGTTGATGGTATTATCAATATCCCGTCGCATGCATGAACCCGAGTTGGAAACGGAGACACCTGAGGCGCAGGTTTATGGGTAGTGACATTGCCAGCGACTATCACATCACAGACAGGGCCTGAAGCCCAAAGAGAGCTTAAGCTAGGTCAGATTAAAGGTGTCCACTAGTATCAACTGTCAACAATGTTATCCGAGGCGTAAGCACTATTTACCTGTCCTCAAGGCAGCTACTACGGGCACCTATTTCCATCCTCACGATTAAAATGGCCTGTTGATTCCATCTTCACCTGATGCAGAGTCTTATACAGGCCGCTGACTGAATCTGACACTTCCACAATAGCATACGGGCGATCCATATCTGTCTTCACCCAGTTGTGAACCAACGCGATCACAATTATACCTTTCGACTTGACGTCGAGCGACTCATGCACAGTAAGTATGTTCAGCGCAACCTTGGTAATGGCACAAGGTGTGCAGAACGCGCTGTTACGCGATGGAGCCCATTTGCACGCCAGCTCCTCACAAGAGCCCACGCGAGACGAAATGTTCGCAAATATACTGTCATTGTGGAGGCGGCGAAGAAGGGCATTGACAACCGTGGCAGGGCCATAAACGTGCACGGTGAGGTGCTTCGTAAGTTCCTCGAGAGTGGGATTCATGGTGGTTTGTTGGGGCCGGGTGGCCATGCCTGCGTTGTTGATTAGATAGTCAATCGTAGCACCACCTCCAAGGGTGTTAGTGACGACTTCTCCAAACTGGACAATGGAATGGACACCACCAATATCGCATTCGAGTATGTTGATTATGGACTGGATGCAGGACTTTTATGGCAGGGAGAGGATCATGGGGTTTGGAGCCGTCACGAGCGGAAGCGATGATGGTATTGCTTGGGATAATGCATAGCTGGCGCACCCACTCAAGGCCAAGGCCGCAATTGGTGCCAGTCACGAAGTAAATCGGCATAGTATACGATGGATATATGAGGAATTTGGCGAGTTGAAGGAGGAGGCGGAGTAGGGCAAATCTCCAGCGGAAAACAACTTGCAAGGGGGGCTGCTAGGGCGCGTGATGAGACTACATCAAAGAAAGTTTTTCTTGAAGGGATAAAGTAGGTCACAGTTGACGACGTCGACGAGGAACATGATGGTGCAACTGAGTGCCAAATAAATGAGGAAAATAGAGGTGACATCCAATCAATGGGCCTTTGAGAACCAATGCAACATGTTAGGTGGTAGAATCAAGCGACTAATAATTCAGATGGTTGCGCAATTATCGTATTCATAAATCCATCTACAACGCTCGATATCATTTTCTAAACGTGAGGAAGATCGTTAGTATCGGGGATCGAGTGAACATATGCTCCAGGGGCAAAACATAAGGGAACACAATCCCCCCCGCAGAAAGGAGTTCCGAAAGGGCATGAGCATAAAGCAATGAGGAACACTTACCTCTAAAGTCTAACGAATCATCGGCTCCATCCTTCTGCCCCCCGCACCGACACACTGAGGCACTTGTAAAGTCCATGTCTCGTGGCTCCAACCTTCCACTCGCCAGTGTTGTCGTCAACATCTTTGGTTGGCACGCTGAAAAAGGGGGCAACACAAGCTTTGCACACGCCGGAGAACATAGATTCCAATATCCACTGCAACCGTGCCCCAGTGAGCTCAATCGCAGGTTCGGCATTGAGTTCAAGCAAGCTGATAGTGAATTTCGGCAGGTCTTTCTGAGTGCTTGGAGGGGTGTGGGAGACAAGAAGATCAGCCCCGAACAGCTCGAAGGCATTTGGAAGTGTCTGTGGGATAAATGGTGAGAAAACGGAAGGGAGGGAGGGGTTGAGCGATGGCGTACCTGGAAGTGAACAGATGATTCCAAAGCGGCGCGGAATGTATCTGCCAACGTCTCATAGACAAGCCGAGTTATGAGATCGACATCTTCTTGGGTGAGTGTATTACTCTCTTCGACTGTGGAAGATAAAATGGGCGATCCAACCATTTCAGATAACAAACGGACGTTGTCATTTGGATCGGGGTTATCTGATGTGGGCGTTTGGAGGGAAGTATTCGTGAGATGTGCGGTAAGGTCTAGCTCTGTGGACGAGCCGTCCTCGTCCACGTCGCGTTTGGGGGGCTTATATGAGGCACCAGCAAAGAGGGCGAGGAAGTGTGGGTTAACAAACACCTCGAGTGCGCCGGAAGCAATGCAATAAGCGCGTATGTGGAACTGCCGGGCGGAACAGTGAGCACAAATGATCGCCAACCTCGGAATGTATACTTGCCTTCCGACCAGCCGCCGGAGAGCTCGAGGGCGTTGCGGAACCAACAAACCGGCTAGGATCCAATAGCAACGGGGCGCTCAAATATTCCTATGAGGGCTTAGTTAGCTTGCTGTATGCGAAGTGCCTAATAAACGCTTGCCTGGATAACGAAATGGCGCAGTTGTGAGGCAATGACATTTGTATCCACCCCAGGCTTCTCGGCCAAATGTTCTTGTTCCTCATTGTCTTCATCTTCCTCATCCTCTTCGAACGACTCGAATATTTCCACCAAAGCCTCAACACTGTCGAACAATCGAATGCCCTGTCCACGATCGCTCATCGACGGCTTGAGGATAAACCACTTGCGTTCCTCGCTAGGAGCCTCTTCGTTTTCGTCCAGAAGTTGCCTCAGCTCGTATAGTTCGTCTGACCACATCTCATCGAGCTCATCAGCGAAGGAGATGTCAATCGACCAAGTTTGTGGCAGGGATCCATGGCGGGAGAGAAAGGCATCAGGATGCTTGGTCGTATAGGAGGTTATGCATTGGTTCAAAAAGTGTTTGCGGATGAGACTCTTGCGAATGGTATAAGACGACGAGAGGACCTGGTACCAACAAATATTAGTTGTGGACACGGATTGGAGTTGGGAGAGAGAGACGTATACGCACAGTTTTGGGATACCGAAGAGTCAGTTCATGGGACAAGGAGTCATATGTAGACCACTGAAGGAATGGTCCAGCAGGACTTTGTTCTTGCGGATGATCATCAGATTCGCTCAGCTGCAAATCAGGAAAGTTTTCGTTCAGGGCATTTTTGATGAGGCTTGAGGCGAGCGGCGCCGCTGGAAAGGAAGACCATGCAGTAAATCCAGGCATTTATATAAACGAATCTGTCCAAGATCGATCGCTGAAAGCAGAAAAGCGGAGGAATGATTGAGAGCTCATTGCGAAATGACATGTCACACATTGGCCAGCACGGCGAACACAATGTTCCAGTTGACTCAGAAAAAAGGTAGCGGTAGTAGACATACATAGCATAGAACACAAAAGCAAACAGTGCTATGGTACAATGTGTGATCCTTTTTGTTGCATTTTAAAAGTCAGCATAAAACACGACGTCTCAGCCGACCACACTTCCGAATCCGGTCAAAAGGCCGTCAAGCGTGGCCGCAGGAACTCTCGTGTTCTTGCCCTTCAGAGCCGTTACTGCAGCCTGGACAGGCGACGTTGTGGGACCAGTTGATAGCGATCGTGTAGGAGGCACGATCGCCTGGGCTGTGGCCTTGGGAAGACCCTGCTGCTGGATGAGCTGGAAGGAGCCGCGCGAGGGGGCAGAGTCATCGTTGATCTCGCGCCAGATACCACCAATGGCACCATCACCAAATAAGCCCTGGTAACGCCAAGACCATGTTCTGCCCCCAACGTTGTACGTTTTCGTGATATCAACGTCGTTGCTCGCAGCGACAGTGCCTTTGAGGGTGAAAGGACCGATACTATCCGTCCCGGTGCCCGTAATAGCATACGGCCCAGCAGCCTGGTAAGGAACTGAATCGTCGAGAGAGATTGTGAAATTCATGGGGCCGTCTTTCTGGCTGACGTTGTTGGCATATTGGTATGTGCCAGACCTACGAGCAAACGCGGATATGAGGATCGGGCGAGAACGTGAAATACAGCCCATAGTAGCGCGTACCATTGGCCCTCGATAGGATGGTGCGGCTTCTCGGCCGGAGGAGCAGCAACACCTGATAGAACCCATTGACCGTATTGCGCAGAACCCTGTCCCCATCCCCCAGAGAACTGATAGATGCGACCTTTCGGCTCGAGGCGCTTTCCTACGTACTTCCATGCGACATTTGAATTCGAGTTGATATATTGCTTGATGAAGCGGACCTCGTCGCCCTTGAGGATGCCGGCGATCGCGAACTATCAAAAGCACCTCAGCTCCGAGGCGCTATCACGCGAAATAAGAGACAAGGGGACTCACTGAACCTGGGTGATCAGCACCAGAGCCCTGAATGGTGCTGTCTGCCTCGTTGATAGTCACATTGAATTTGGGCATCGTGCCATCATCGCTGAGGGAGCTCCACGCAGAATAACTATCCGAGAGGTGATCAGACTCGCAGCGGTAGCGATTTATGCTGGAGCAACAAACGTGTAGAAGCCTCCAAGATCAACTGTGACGGTAGACATGTTTTGAAGGATGCTGAGAATTGGAAAGATCTGTTGAAGGTCAAGGCCGCTGATCTTGGAACCCTATATAGGTAGGCTCACTCCACTACGGACTTGCAGGCCCGGAAACTTATGACTGCTGAAATCCTGATATATGAGCGGTCTTGATCTGCGCGAAGGTCCAATCGTGAAGAAATTTAAGTAAAAACGGACGGACTGCTCCGATGAGACTTCATTACCCACCAGCAATCTCCAGGGAGGGAGCTTATCCACAAATGAATATTTCACACACCAGTCAGCAGGCCCAGATACGTCACTTGACTGATGGCCACGAAGCACTCTGGTCTGAGCGGCGAGTGGACCAATCCATCGCGGAATTGAACAGCGTCAATCGAATGCCGAGTCATCATGCAAATCTCAGAGTCACCCAACTGAAGCAGTGCCGTGGAATTGAACGGATAGGACGGTGCTCACAAGGACCCTAGGTCTGAGGCTTTGCTATCATAGACTTGAGTGAGCATATATGGTCAAACAGCTTCATCCCCATCGATGCTCCAAGGGGAGATCACAGGAAGATCTTGCTTGGGTCGCGAGCCAAGGTATAGGAGAAAAGCGCGTAGTAATCAATTCAGACCCTATGAGAGGACATGATACCCACAGATGATGCAATAATGAGCTTGAATGCTGAGGCTGTTCTTGTTGTTGGCTGTCACTGTCAATCCAAAATCTGGCACGTGCTTGTGGTGGCAATGCGCAAACTTTTTTCTTACCAGACGAGCTCGAAGCCAATGCTTCATGTTACTCCTCAAAACCACGCTTTGGATGCCTCTTGTCACTCTCAATTAAGAAACCAAGAATTGTACGAAGAATCTGTGACTTTCAGCGCACACCTTGATAATGTCATTGGCAAGGGTTATTGGTATCATCCTTCTAGGCCCTCGCTCCCGGTCCGAAAGCCTCCCCTTCTGGAAGCTGCTACTCTCCAATATGCTCCCGTAGCTCATATATCTTGTCTGCTGAATCGGAATGCATGCTAAGCACCATTGCCATCAACTCTTCTCGCTCATCCCTTCAGCATCCCGCCGATCCCTTTTTCTTTCATCTTGGAGATCGCTCACACATCCCCTAGTGGCAATCGATATCACCGCTCAATCTGATGCCGACAACTGAGTCGAAATGCATATATATGTCATAGCTGAGCCTCTGATCAACAATCGGGCTGATGCTTCGCTTCCCCCAAACGATGTATTAATGCTATAAGTTACATCACACCAGGATTCAAATAAAACCCACTCCACCAAGACCTGCTCCGATCAGCCCCGACTCTTCAACTACAAGCTCACGGTTACCTCCTGCACACATGTCTACCATTCGCATCAAGCTCGCTGGCCATTACACGTGAATCCCTGTCTGATCTTGAGCAGAATCATAAGTGCTAATCTTACCGGGAATAGTCTTGATGATCCGGAGACCATTGCTGATGTCATCCTCACGATCACCACCGTCGATGGCACTGTCAAAGGCGCAGGGGCAGACAAGTCGGGTCCTGTGAGTTGTCTCCATTCGGGCTCCGGCTGAAATGGCATACTCATCAAAAACATAGTATACAATAACTGGCCTCCTGATCGGCGATGATCTTCGATTCATCAAGTTTTATACCAATCCCGAACAAAACTTGATCTGGAAGTACATCGGCACTCGAGAGCCTTCGAATAGCGCTGATGAATTCAAGTTTATTGGTGGATGGGGCGAGACCACCGCTGAGACAGCCTTGGGAAAATGGGAGCTCGGAGGGTATTCTGTGCCCACCACTACGCTCACGCATCCTATAGAAGGGAATTGGTATGCATTTGAACTTTCTCTTTTCATTTGCCATTAACGAGAACGTTCTCGATCTTGCTTACAGGACGGGTAACTACCGCTATTCCTTGGACTGGCGAGTACAAGAAGGTCCCATGTACATATCCCTGAGCGTCGACAACTCTATTGCCACCACCGATGGATCGGTTCCTCTCAATGGAGTTGGTCTCGACGACTATGGGACTTTCTCCTATATTGGTACAGTCACTCCAAACAACGTCCTTAACTTCCGCAAACGCTACACGAACGGCAAGGACTCGGGGCGGTACGACGGGTTCTTTACCCCGACAGGTGCTTGGGGTGGCATTTGGGTTGGCGAGACTGGGGAATGGAAAGGACAAGGAGGGAGTTTCTTGCAAGTTTGCACGGAAGAGTACCCCGAGCATGTCTTGGCGAAACTTGCTCCCCTGAAGGCTGCGCTGAATGCCGACGACTCAGCTGATGGCACGCTTTCGTCGGAGGCTCCGACGATCGAGAGTGCTATTGCGGCTGTGGCAGCGAAACAGAAGCTGGTACCTGAAGATATTCTTAAAGGGCTACTTAGTACCTTCTCAAAATAAACGTTTAACTACGCACGAACAGCAGAAGCACGTACATGTTTACCCAATTCCTACTCACCGTTTCTGATTCACACGGTCAACCATTACAGATATAAAAAGAGACGTGGCAGTCAGTTTAATATCAAGTCTCTACACTTAATTGCGATGGGCTATTCGGGGTTCTGGCGTGTATCGTTCGAGAATGCATACTCAACAGTCATTGCAGTATTTATTTCCTGATTTGGCAGTCGATCGCGTCAGCACGCCCAAACAGACCTCCAAAACCCGCCTCGCTCTACTCGCACTTCTGACGGTCATCAGAAAGCTTATTCATCTCTGAAGCTCTCGAAAAACTCTATTGATCGCGAAACAAAAGAATAACGATTCGATTCCTAACTACTCAGCGCGATCTCGGCTCAGCCATTTGGTCTTGGCGTCTACCCACTGTACGGGACAGTCTCTGCAATTCATTCATAGCCGTAAACTTCCAGCAGTAATCGGAGAATCCATCAATCCCAAGTGCCCCAACCACACCATGGAGTCCACTGAGCAAAAGAACCAACAGTTGAGTTTTCATCCTTAGCTACCTGGCGTTGACGTCCGCGCAATGTGTGGAGACAGTCTCTACAACTCATTCACAAACTATTGACACCTAATTCATCCCTTTTCCCAATAACCCTGAGTTTTATGCATCACCAGAGAGGCTAATTATCCATGTCCGCCGATTCTCTTGGAACAGTTTTACACAGAGATCAGTTTCACATCGCGTACCCTTGAGGGCTGACACAAAAAGAGAACCATATGGGTATTTTTGTTCCCAGAATCCATGTAGTAATACGCTAGGGGTGGACGATACTTGATCACTCAGTTGAACCTTGCGGCGTCGTCAACTCTCGTCGTCACCTTAAATCCCGCACACGAGTTTCCTACTCCTGATGGAGCTTTCATCGTGCATGCGCGTCGGTGCCTTCTTTTTTTTTTCCTATCTTGCTGGAACTGCATTCTTCACCACACGTTGGCGTTAAAACCCGTCTCAAAAATCTCGCGACTCCCCCATAAGACATCGTGGAATATCGCCCATCACAGCGAACAAGCAATGTTGGGCTGTTAGTTAGGTTCAGTCGTGTCAGATCCCACGCTAAGCTTTGGCTACCAATGCTCTGAGAGCCTTGGTTCCACCAATTAGCTTCCTCTCAACATGTCGCTTTAGCCTATCTATTGTGTCTGCCGAACTTAAAGCTGAGTGCTTTCAATACGGGACACGCCACAGTGATTACATGGTACTGTACTACCTGAATGAGCTCTGTTAGTAATCCTAAAATATGCACACTTAAATCTAAAGAGAGATAAATGTGTCTGTTGGTCTCAGTAATAGCGTATCCAACATAAGGAAGGGCGGAGTGCGTAACTAGCGACTCTTGAAGAGCTGAGGAGTAAGCTAGACCTTTGAAAATGCATCGGTCGCCTCAATAAATTTTGCTAAACGGTCTATGCCTTCCTGTGTCCCGAGTAGAGCATCTATCGATCGCTCCTCATCGTTTTCTCCCAGTATGCGACGATGACGGTCGTAGCGGGGGCACTCAAAGAGTATGTGGTTTCGATCTTCAAGGGGATGTCCGCAAGGGCAATTACCGGATTTTGTGGGGACAAATCGGACATAGTATGATCCGATATGAGCATGACCCGTCCGGATCTGAGTTAGACGGGAAAAAGTAGAACGGCTGTATTTTCGCATACGGAAGTTGGGGTCGAGCTGCGGAGGGAAGTGGTTTGCCTGGGTGAAATTGGAACTGGGATTCCGATCTTCTGTTGCCCAGCGCTCTTCCCATTTGGTGCGCAGGGCAGACTTCCGGCTCGAAGCGACCCAGGCCATCGACGACCAGTCTGCATTCTCAGCGACAACATCACACCCTTCCTTTGCCAAGTGATCCGCCTCTTCATTTCCACTAATGCCTTTATGGCCTGGGACCCATTCGATGGTGAGGTGAATATTAGGGTTATTGTCAAGAACTTTGAGAATGTTTTCACGAAAGCGAAGAGAGCAGTGTTGGGCTATGCCCGGAGTGCCTTCGAATATCCGCTCAATAGCTCTTGTGCTATCTGAAAAGAAGTAAATCCGCGTGATTTGTTCAAGGAGGTGGCGGGAGGAGAGATCAGCGATGTGAGCGCTCGCCTGAGCTAGGGCCTCCATTTCAGCATCAAAAACTTCTGTGAAAGCGCTGAGCCTGCCCTTTCCATTCTTTGCTAAGATCATTCCACTTTTGGGCATCGCAAAACCCCATCCAACCTTCCTTTCCCCGTTCTCCGAGCATATGAGCGACCCATCGGAATATATCAACAATACTGAGTCATCTGCTTTCCACTCGGCAAGCTTGGAGCGATGCTTGGTTGCCCATTTGTCTTTTGACGAACTACCTGGAGTCTTGGTTGGCAAATTGATCTTCACTCGGTGTTTCAGGTCTTCGTCCCATTTAGATCGGTGCCACGGTGGTTCGGCGATGAGGTCAACTCCTTCCGTCCCTTGAATGACCAGAGAGGCGACCTTCCAGAGCTGTGTGCCCTCGCGGTATTTTTCAAAGCGACGGTTCTCCACTATCTCCTGCTGCTCAGGGTCTCGATAACGCCTTTTTATTGGCGGGTAAGGAGGATCGAATGGAATTATGGAGTTTTCGGCAGTGGTAGGCCTGATTGCGTACGGGAGGCGAATGACGATGGGGTGATTTGCCATCAGCCGAGGGATGCGAGTGGCTGCGTGGGCGCGGAGATGGTCGAGGTGGAGATCAAGGGGCGGGATCGAGGCCTCAATTTCCATCGCGTATATGGGTGTAGTCTTGAATGCCCCGGTGATGAGGCGGAGAGCATGGTTCTGGGTCTTAGAGAGGATATTTGTGTGCACCTTCTTGTTCTTCCACCAGACTGTACTTCCATATGTCATTATGGGGAGGATTGCGCACATGTAAAATAGCCTTCTGATCTCCTGAGAAACCCCACGGAGCGAGTTGCCAAGGAAATTGGAGGCGGCAATGGCTTTGAGGGCTTTGCTACCTTTCTCACGGACATGATCATTGAACGTTAGCTTCTCATCCCAGAGGACTCCCAGCCATTTGACAAGTCGCTGGTGCTCCACCGTAAGGACTTCGCCGTCTTTGAGGGTGATCTTAACAGAGGGATATGTTGGTTTCCTCTTCCGCCCAAAGTGTCCCAATTGGTATTTCTCCTTTGCCGTGAATAGCCATTGACTTGCCAAAAATCTCTCGGTAGCGTTGGCAGCGATGCCTAGAATAGCTACGTTGAGGTCGCGATTTGGCGAGTGGACCACAATAGCCCCGTCGTCAACATAGATACTAGTTGGCGAATTTTTCTGCGCACTGAGTACCTTCCCCCATTTTTGTTTCACCTCTTCAGGGAGGTTATTTCCCTCCACTGCTTCTGATACCGCCCTGTCAAGGCCAATGGTCATAATGAGACCATACACTGAAGATACATGTGAACCCTGAGGCACCCCCGTGCTCACCACCTTCATCTCATCTTCCAATCTTCCATCCAAGCAGAGCTTTGTGCGGCGGTTGCTAAGGAATGATTGAGACCATCTCACTATGGGGAGAGGGATTCCAAGCTCTCGCATCTTGTTAAGTAGAATTGCGGGATTGATGTTATTAAAAAAGCCCGAGATGTCAAATGTCAGCATTGATGATGTGAGCTTGTGATTTGCAGCTGCCTCAAGATCGTGAGAGAGAGCCAACATGGCATCCTCTGCCGATCTCCCTTGTACCCCACCGAGCTGGTGCGGACTGACAAGGTTCTCCTTGAGGAGATGATATGAGATGCGGCGAGCCTGGATACGTTCAAGAATTTTCCCCAGCACTTCAAGGAGTGCGATAGGGCGGAATGCTTTGGGCATAGAGTAATCGGGCTTGTTAGGTTTTGGCAAAATGACAGTGATTGAGTCCCGAAAGATTTCAGGATGGTATCCAATGCGTGCAGCTTTAGCAATAAGCTGGTATATGTGCTCAGGAAGGGTCTCATTGGTCCATTTCCAAGCAATGCCAGCAAGCTTTGATGGGCCGGGTGCGCTAAATGATGCTGTAGCATGGAAGCTTTCTGCAACTTCCCGCCGAGTAATGTCATGCCACTCAGCATCTGTAGGGCGAGGGTCAAGATCTGGGAATTCAACAGGTGCCTGCAGTGGTGTAGGCAATAGCGCGGCCCTCAAGGTAGCACATTTGTCGCCAAATTCCACAGCCATTGAACCATCTGACTGAATGATTGGTGGTGATGAGTACTGACGGTTGCCATTTGCAAACCCAAAGATCTGCCAGGCATTAGCTTTATTGGCTTCACTCTGGAGTTGTGCAGAGTGCTTAATTTTCTTTTGCTTGGTCTTCCGGCGGAATTGGTTGCGAAGATGTTTCACAACTGTATCTGATGCCTTGTCCCTGACCCCAGTAACCCGCCAAATGGTTGAAGCTATCAGTTCCTTTTCACGGATTGCCTCAATTGCCTCTTTACATTCCTTGTCCCACCATGGATTTGCATACGGTGATGGGCGCTTCTTCTTGACAACCCGCTCAGCTGTTGCCAAGAGGATGTCTGTTAGAAGGCCGTATGCACAATCAAGCTGGGCAGGGGTAACAATGTGGTTTGCCAGATCCATGATGGGTGCAAATGTTTCCTGAAATTCAGTGTTGCAGGAGTCCATCTCCTCTTTTAGGCCTTCAACAAACTTCTCTTTGTCTGCTGCCTTCCAGTTGAGGTTACATCCACCCACATTCACAATGGGCTTCCCTGGCTGTCCAATATGAAAGCTAGTTGCATAGTGGTCAGATCCACCATTGAGGGCAGGTCCCACTGTCCAATTCTTCATGACTTGAGAGTTCCAAGCTGTGTGGTTGAGGATTGTGAGGTCAAGAGCTGATTGTGCCCTGTTGCTTTGAGAGATGTAGGTGGTCTGGTTGTGGGGGTTTTGGATATTGAGGTGATTAGCATTCAGCCATTCAATAAATTTTGTTGCTTGCGCATTAGGAGATGTATTATTGGGCATCTTGCATATGTCAGGGTGCTTGGTGTTGAAGTCACCAACCATGATTGTTGGTATGTCCCAATCCCACTCCATCTCTACCAGCTGGTCAATTGCCCATGTTCCTTCCCCTCTTTTATCTGCCACTTCCTTGTTTTTCTTCAGAGGGTGTTGGTTGTAGACATTAATGAGTCGCATGGTATTGGGGTGTGGATTATAATAAGTGACATCAATAATCTGAATGTCAGGGTGTTCAATGATGTCATATCTGGGCGTGATATGCATTTTTGAATTTTCTCGAGCATATGTGTGAACACGAGGACGTATTTCAGTTCCACTGGAGAGTGACGGGTGCGGGGTCCATCCCTTAGCCACTCTACTGCAGGCGGGACCTGGAACAGAGGTGGGGTTGCCCCACCAGGGTTCCTGGACAAAAAGAATATCGGGCTTGTCCTGTTCACGGGCAATTTCGGCAATGACAGAGTCTTGGACATCTTGCATGCGCCCCACGTTCACGGAGATGCATCTAAGGTGATACTTCATTGACAGACTATGGTTATAGCATGGTAGATACTTCAGTTGATAGCTCCCTGGCTGCAGACACTAACAACGGGTGCTTACACTATATTTGTGGTAACTATGACTGGCAAGGGGAGGTAAAGAAGGGCAAACACAAATAAACTCTAGTGACGGCTCGGGCTTCCCCCTCGTTGAGATACACGGATTTTGCCGGTTAGGATGGGGCGTTCATATGGATTTAGGATGAATATAGACGCATTCCTGTTGCTCTTCTTGTCAGGAATAGCTCCCCGCACTATATATTCCTGATTTGACAGTAGAGCGTGTCAACACGTGCAAACAGACCTCCAAAGTCTGTTTCGCTCTGCTTTGCACTTCTGACAGTCATCAGAGAGCTTATTAATATCTAAAGCCCTTACAAACCCCTAAGAACCACGAAATAAAAGAACAATGGTTCGATTCTTTCTTGCTTAGCGCGATCTTGGTCCGACAGTCTGGTGTTGACGTTTACACCATACAAACAGTCTCTGCAGTTCATCCATAGCCACGACTCTACGAAACGTAGGACACGATGAAATTCGCCTCTCAGGCCGCATAGCCAAGTGGACTTACCCCGTGAGCTGTTTAGAACACACGGATACGATCTGGTCAACTCGCTGGCTCCCGAATGACACGGTGGTGTCCATTTCATCCGATGGAACCGCAACTCAATGGTTCGTGATCGCTTTACTGCGCGTGAAAACCAGTCGACAAAACTAAATAAATCACAGGGATGCTAAGAACGGCGAAGTCATCAAGTCGCTCCAACCCCACCCACTCGCGCTAACCTCTCTCTCGTCCAATGCTTCGGGCACTCAAGTACTCATCAATTCGATAGAAGGAACCAACTTCCTATGGGATCTTGAAAGTGGCCATGCCCAAGAAAAGCTCGAGACGTTCACACACAAGGTTGAAGGGGTCGAGGCTAGTGAGCATTCTTGAACTACTGGTACCCCCGACGTGAGATCTGACGAAGTCTCTTCGTTCTATACTTAGCTTTCTCGGTCTCGCTCAGTCCACTTGCAGATACCTACGCATCCACAGGCAGCAGTGGTATGGTCAGGATTCATAGAACAGACCATGAGAACTTTGGCCAGGTGGTAGAAAAGCTCTCTCCTCGCACGGACGGACGCAACAAGTTTGGAATGTTTGTCGCTTACGTGAGTGATATTATTTGGAAACAACGTTCTATCCCATTCTCTAACACCTATGTTCCAATGACGAAGAGCCCTGATGGTGGACGCATCGCACTATCTACAGACCAAGGCGGCGTTTTCGTTTTCGACATTCAATCCAAATCACTGGTTCATTCATTTCCGGGGCATGCGACGTGTGTTCGCTCTTTGGCATGGTCTGCTGACTCCCAGGTTTGTCCTGTCCTTCTGGCTGCAACGAATCCTCCCATCATCTCGGTGTTGACATATCATTCTAGTTGTTGCTTTCAGGATCCGATGATAAGAGAATGGTACTCTATGATACTCGAAGTGCATCAGCTTCAGCAAACTCTAGCGAAGGAGTGGTAGCGTCCATGGCAGGACACTCGTCATGGGTCCTATCGACCGATTTTTCTCTTGACTCACGTCTTGCGGCTAGCGGGTGAGTTTCGTGATGTTTTCCTTGGCGCGCTCCCACCATAATCCAATGGCATTAATCTAACATTTTCATACAGGTCAAGCGATGGAACGGTCAAAATCTGGGACATTGGCGGTCGTCAGTGTGTCTCCACCTTGTCGGATAATGCCGGTGAAGTGTGGGGCGTGTCTTGGAAGCCTGTTCCTAGCGCAGGTAACGGGGCTTTGGTCTCATCGGGCGAGGATGGAAAATTGCGATTCTGGGCTTCAGCTGGTTCACAGCCATGAACTTCACGATGATCGAACAGAAAATTTTAGTTGTAGATGCCGATCATGACAATCGAAAGAATGCATTTATTCTTGCAAAACGACAATGAGTGATAGGGTGTATCGATGTCAAAAGTGAAATGATTGGGAGAGCGGGTCTTGGGCTAGTGCTCATGCACACAAACAGGACATGATTCCTCCAACCGAGACCTAACTAACATTGCACTATAGGAGACCACATATCAGCTCACATTCTCCTACACCAAAAACGCTTGACACTCACTATGCAATTTTCGACCCCACCCATTCTCTACGCAGATTCCCACATCGTGCATCACTCCCCTTCAGCAAACTGATAACGACATCGTCACCTTTCCGAGGGAGGGAAGTCCCCCCTCTTACACAGTGGGCGTGAACGATATGGCGACAGAGGAATAGAACCGCAAGGTCCGAGGGCTCGGGGGTGAAATCGATCCCAATTGGTAGGTTGCTGGGCGGAAAGAGTAGCTTGCCGCACACTGGGCATGTCCTTGTCGCTTTTAGGGACAGTTAGCACATCATACCATAAAGCAAAGAGCCGCTGATGCATGATGAACTTACGACTTGCATGGAAACCAGAGGTCTGCTTGGCCTGCAGGCCTCTTGAGAGTGTAGAGATGTCACCATTAAGGATTCGCTGGCATCCACCGAGAAGCGAGATCTACATTGGATGGCATCTGAGATGAGAAGAGGCGCGGAATTTTGTAGGGGTCAGAAACATACCTGTAGGTTGAAATCTCCCAGAATCTTGATAAGGGCTTCTTTCAGCCCAGGAATCTCTAGCCCGTTTTTGATCCTCCGTATCAGCCGTTGGGGATCGATTTGTGGCCCAACATTCTCCAGCAGTCCCCGAATGAACCCTAAATATCAATTGGTGAGTGAGTAGAAACCGTGCCAAGATTGTTGACTCACGAGGCCGCGTCTCCGAATGCCTGAGCAATTCCTCCCAAAGATCGTCATCATTACGCTCCTTTGCGAACTCTATAGCCTGTGCGCGAGCCGAGAGTTAAACTTGTGTTTAGTACGCGAGGCGGCTTCGAGACTCACGCCTTTCACATCATCCAACCTCTCAATGATCAATTTCAGCGCTCGCTTATTATCTCCAATCTTGCCCAAAAGATACACCATTTCTGGGACCATGTCTTTCTCGCTGCACAGCTTGTAGGCCTGGAAAGAGGAGTTAGTACAACGCCTAACAAGTTTTTAGGCCCCATAGCTCACCTTGTCGGGATCATAAACCGTTGTGCGTAAGAAGCCCATCAACCTTTTCGGAGCGAACTCTGCCACAAGTGGCAGCTGCATCATAGGTAAGCGGCGATCCAGATCACGGGGAGCTTAGTTTCACAAACCGTACCTGTCGTTCAGCGTATCCCATTGCTAGCTGAGGGTCCTTCTCAAAGAGGGCGTCGAGATAGAGGTAAAGGAAGTAGGGCCGTGCCTGAAGCTGCGCGACTACCTTGGCGATCTGCGAATGAATAGGATGAGCTTCGTGTTCTCCGACGAGTTGGTAAAAACATACTGGGATGGAGTGGAGGTGATCTACGAGCAATGCAATAGAACGATGTCTTCGAGGTCGGTCATCCGTTTCAAGAGTCAATTTCTCCCCGACGGATTTGGCTTCCACTTTGGCCTTTTCATCATCTTGCTGCTTCTCCAGGTCTAGATCGAATTCCACTAGTTGTAACGCCTGATCTCGCACTGCTGTGAAAAGGTTATTCTCCCTGATGAGATCAAAGACGTGGGGCCGTCGGCGCCGCAGGAAGTATGGCAATGCCAAGGTCGGTTGGCGGTTGAGGATGTATCTGAGAGCATAAGTGACAGGTTGTGAGCGCGAAATACCAGTAAGCATTGGGTAAGGGACTGGGACACGCACAGCTCCGCTAAGCAATCCATCAAAACGGGTGAGCTTGGTGCTTTGTCCAGTTCGGATTTGACGGCAACGATAACTGCTCCGATGTCATATATCGCCGTGGGCCATTCCTTGATGGTTTTTAGAAGAGCCTATGCGAAGGATATGAGAAATAGAAGTTCACAGCAAGGAAAAGCTTCTCACCTCTCGATCATGAGCAAGGAAGTGCGCCAAAATGACTTCGTACACCAACTTGCTAAGTTGAGGGTTCGATGTTGGGATAACGGGAATGATTGTCTAGTAAAGAGTGATATGCAATGAGGTATGAGGAATAGGGAAAAGAGAAAGTCAGGCGGACCTGCAATTGGTTATGCTTGACGAATGTGAACACTTCTTCCTCCCACGCATTGACATCCTGTCCGAAGACCTTGGAGCACAACTCGGCGGCCTTCTCGAAGTCGCCTATATAGGGAATCCTGTCAATGAGATACATCGTGGGTCACTAGCCAGTCAAACGCACCTTCTTCTACTAAATGGTGGATGTACTTCCGGCCTACCGCATTGGCGTCCAGCCCCCGGACACCCGCCTTCTCTAATCGAGTGATTTCAGCTAGGGCATCGGCATATCTTCTCCGCTCTACCAGCCATTGGACGTGATCCGCTTCGTCCCGGGGCTTCACGATGATAATGTCCTTTGGACTAAGAGCGACATAAAAGCCCTCGAGAGATGCTTCTGCTCCGCCCATGAACGCAGGTTGGAGAGAGTAGTCGTTGCAGCCAAAGATATCATATCCTGTGAGGTTCAGAACGTCTGACGACAATTCTTCTCCTGCTCGGGAAATGATGCGCAGCTCAGGACGATGAGCCGCCTTGCGCCGTTGTTCGGCACGATCGACAGGAGCTTCGTCTGTGGAAATCAGGTTGTCCGGGGCGATCCAGGAGACAATAAGGAATGAACCAGGGGGCGAAGGGTACGGCGCGATACCGGCAACCATGCAGTCGACTTGGAAGACGGCGACAATTTCCACTTGGAAAGGGATGCTGGCACTCCCTGCTGTCGGAGGCCTCGCACGTACTCTTACGAGCTTAATGTAGTCTGCCCATGCAATCAAGAGTGTTGTATCATCTCTCCATTGGAGCGTGCATCGAAACATCTCTGCGCGAGGGGAGTTCTCCGGGCGGTCAATGTACCCAACGCGCATCTTGCTCTCAGTGTCATAGAGCTTGACACCAGTATCATTTGCCCAGGCAATCAAAGTCCCCCTCCAAGAAGTACGCCAGATCGGGCCTTCTCCAGAATGAATGGAAGTTTCTTTGTGGCCCAACCATGTTTTCTCGTGCATGACAAGCCGCCCGGCCATTCCGCCACAAACAAACGCGCGCGTGCTGCGCTTCGCGAAGGATGGTTCGAGGGATATGGCACGCATTTGGCGTTTCAGATCAAAAGCGTATGTTTCAGTGGAGGTAAGGCCGACGATAACGACTTTGCCTACAAGGACCAGCGTCAGGACGAGTGAAATGGGGGGAGGGCCTGGGGAAATTCATACCGTCTGCTGCAGCCGTAGCCACAAATTCCCCATCGGAGTCGATGACGATATCATTAATGGAGGCGGTATGGGAGCGATAGGATTTGACACGATTGCCATGAAAGTCAAGGACATGGACGATCCCATTATGAGTTCCTATTGCCTGAGAACAGGATAAGAAAGCTAGTTAAATAATGCTCCAGGAGATTAGAGACGGCATACCATTAGGCGAAGCGATACGGCTAAAGCACTGGCAGAATCTTTGACGAGCACCTCCTGTGCTGCGCCCGCCATCTTCTCATATTTGAGCGCAGGCTCCTCGTCCTCGTCCTCGTCTGCTTCGGAGTCGTCTTCTTCACTGACTTCTTCATCGCCATCCGATTCAGTGGCTTCTGAATCGGACTCAGAGTCGGACGCAGCTTGTTGGTCGCTGGATGGATTAATCGAAGGCACTGGCTCTGACGCGTTCAACAGGGGTGGGGTAGCGGTCGACGCGACAGGCGCATCGGCGATAGCGGCAGGCGGCTCCTCGGGTCCATCAGACTCGGCTTCATCAGAGGACTCAGATTCTGATTCTTCCTCCGTTTCCTCCTCATCAGATTCCTCGACAGAGTCTTCGTCGTCATCGTCTGAAGTAGAGACCGGAACCGCAGTCTCTGGAGAATGTCCTATCAGGTCGAGCTCATCAATATATATGGATATACCAAATAGATCATATTCATAATACCATTCAACTCCCCATTGGGGGCTTGCTGGTCCGGCAGGCTCATTGCGCTCCCGAGATGTTTGTTGTTGTGTACATCTGTTGATTACGACGCGACGATTTCCAACAACCCCATGCCGTGAACGTGGCCCCCCTGAAACGCATTTTCCATCTTTGATCGGAATAAACACCCCCCTCATTCCTTGGCTCCTGCAACGTAGAAATCATAGACTTCGTCCCAACCACCACCACCACCACTCCTGCTGCTTGCTAGAATGCAACCCTCAGACGTGGAAGAATACACGTCGATTGCCCTCCGGGTCTATGGAGGTTGCTGTGCGAATGCCTTTTCTCTCGAGTAAGATCTTTCCACTCTTCATTATTGTGCCAAGCGATCTATCTGACAATGAGGGGCACGTGTGATAGATCCTTAATGAGCCAGAATGCCGGTCTGGGATCGGCTTTGACTTTCTTTCAGCTAATCTACATCGCCGCACAATCTCTACCATCTTTCATCCTGATTGACTCCAAACAATTCCCCCCTCGAATATCCCTCAAACCTCGAGGCGTACCACTGTATTTGTGGTTGGTATGCGTTATGCTGTTAACGGGGGTCTCCCTCCTTAACAATTGGGCATTTGCATACCGCGTCCCGGTATCACTACAAATACTCATCCGATCCGCAGGTAAGCTGTGCATATGCTGGATGGTCTTTGGTCCCCCATTGATCCATGATGTTAGGATTGGGGGTCGCCATGTGTATCGGTTACTTGTTCTCCGGAAAGCGTTACACGCGTACGCAAGTGGTATGAACAACCCCTCCACTAGTCCGCATAAACACTCTAACAAACCCTTCCCGTTATAGTTTGCGGTCATCGTTGTGACCACTGGTGTGATACTGGCGACATATTCGCGCCCAAGCGTGAAGAAGACTCTCCCAACCCCTACTGTCTCTTCGCCATCGAATATGACAAACGCATTCCCGACGCGTACTGCAGTGGATCAAGAGGACGCCTCTCTTTATCTCTTGGGCGTTAGTCTTCTTGTAGTAAGCCTAGTGCTCTCTGGGGTGCTAGGAACACTACAGGAACGAATCTTTGCCACCTATGGGCCACACTGGCGCGAGAGCGTCTTTTACACTGTTAGTTTCCCCACAATTTTCCCTATTCGACCGTGCTCCCCAGCTGACGATGAGGCTTCAGCACGTCCTCAGCATCCCTTTCTTCATCGCTCTCGGCCTTCTGCCTGAGGTGCAAGCTGGCTTCCGCAAGTCATTCCTCCCTATCTATATTAAAGATCAAGGGATATATGCCCCCGCCGCACAAGCTCTAGCTATATTGGCGTTGAATTTGCTGACTCAGGACATGTGCGTGAAAGGCGTCAATCGATTAACCACAGTGAGTCATTCCCGAGATGTTTCCGCCTTGCTGCGTTGCACTACATCTCACCACTCCAATATCTTTCCGATGCGTCGTATATTCTAGCGCATGTCCTCCGTATCAGCAAATCTCGTTCTTACGGGCCGTAAAGCAGCTTCGCTCTGCATCAGCGTCTGGTGGTTTGATTCGAAAGGCTGGAACCGCGGGATGACAGTTGGTGCAGGTTTGGTGTTCTGCGGCACGGTGCTGTATGGGCTGGGTACATCCTCGTCTACGAAATCAGCCGCTGCAACGAGCTCGGCTGCATCATCTGGCGTTGACACCAAGCCTAACCCAACTACAAATGGCAATGGGCCAGACAAGGGACCCCTAGACGTCGCAAATAGGGAGGAAGATGCGGAAGACAAGAAGAACAAATAATCTTTCCCCTATTCGGATTGCTGATCGTACACTCTTTGACAATTCCTTTAATCTCCCGCATATTGTTGTTCAGTGCTTTCTAGCTCTACTGTAATAGCCAAGCAGCCTACCGACCGACGTAGGTCTAATACAAAATCCAACTCATGTCTGTTTCAATGGCTCTAATGGCCTCTTCAGCTTGCTAGAGAGTTGGTACCTGTTGCGGTTGTTGGGAACGAGGCGGTTATTTTTAGGTGCTGCTATTGTGTGCGCTTGTTTCGCAGCAGACGTGCGAAAGCATGCTATCTATTGGGTTGTATTCAGAAGACAACGCAACTCCCCTACGGGAGGTTGCCGCTCTGGCTGTCTCATCGGCCTCCACAGACTCAGTTGCTGTGTGCCACACGACAACCCCCCATGCAGCCTCCGTTCACCACGTTTGATCATTGACTGAGATAGACTATCCTCAGCTTTCGCGCTTGTGCAAAATCTCGGACGTCAAGGGAGATTTGCTGTCCGCTATAATGCAGCCCATTGACGTGGAAGAGTACACGTCGATTGCCCTCCGAGTCTACGGCGGTTGCTGCACGAATGCCTTCACCCTCGAGTAGGAACTGATTCTCTGCCCTGCGTCTGCTGACGACTCTAGCTGACTGTCTATCCACACCATCTCCAGATCGTTAATGAGTCGAAATAGCACTTTAGGATCGACATTGACGTTCCTTCAGCTCGTCTACGTTACTGGACTATCCTTGCCCTCCTTCATCGTATTCGATACCCAACGATTTCCACCTCGGATATCTCTCAAAGCTCGAGCTGTGCCACTACGGTGGTGGCTTGGATGCGTCATACTATCAACGACAGTCTCGCTCCTTAACAATTGGGCGTTCGCATATCATATTCCGGTCTCGCTACAAATCGTCATCCGATCTGCAGGTACGTCCCCACTATGCAATTAGGTTCTTCTTGGCTCCTGATTCATCTCTTTAGGCCTGGCGGTCGCGATGTGTATTGGGTACTTGTTTATGAGAAAACGTTATACAAGCACACAAGTGGTACAGCAGCCCTATTTTTATCCGTGGTCTGTCGATCCTATTAATAACCTTACCTGACAGTTCGCGGCCTTCGTTGTCACCGCTGGCGTAATATTAGCAACGTATTCACGCCCCAGCGTGAAGCGGGCGTTTCAGGCCGTAGCAGTCAAGTCGCCTTCGAACACAACGGAAATTCTTCCAGCGCAAGTTGCAGTGGTCGATCAAGAGGACGCTTCTCTTTACCTCTTAGGTGTCGGTTATCTTGCTCTAAGCGTGGTACTCTCCGGAGTATACGGGGCCTTGCAGGAGAGAATTTTCACCACCCATGGACCGCACTGGCGCGAAAGCGTATTTTACACGGTTCGTTCCGCCTCAAAGTAGTGCTGCCTTCTCCAGCTGATCGCGGTGCTATAGAATGGCCTAGGGATACCTTTCTTCCTTGCGCTTGGGCTGCTCCCTGAGGTGCAAGTTGGCGTCCAGAAGACATTCCTCCCCGTCTACACTGAGGCTGAGGGAATGTACACCCCTGCTGCGCAGGCTCTCATGGTTCTCGCCATTAATCTCCTCACTCAAGACATGTGCGTCAAAAGCGTGAATCGATTGACCACCGTGAGTCATCTCGTTATTTGCTATCAAACCATCTGCTCTTCAATATTACGAATCTTTAGCGTGTTTCTTCCGTATCGACGAACCTTGTTCTCACCGGCCGCAAGGCTGCTTCTGTGTGCATCAGCGTGTGGTGGTTTGACTCAAACGGCTGGAATCATGGAATGACCGTTGGCGCGGGCCTAGTGTTCTGTGGCACGATACTCTACGGGTTAGAGAAGCCCTCAAAGTCGTCGGCAGCAGGGATGGGCCCCGCAAGCTCCCTTGAGGCTGGTGTGATTGTCAAGCCGAACGACGGCACGGCTGAGCCTCACGCTATACCGCTAGAAGCAGTAGGTAAAGGAGTGGTCTCGGAGCACGAAAAGGTCAAATAGATTTGTTGCAAGCTGCATCAGAGTGAGCCCTTGTCTACTCTCTAGCGTGCCTGCAAGCGTTCGATGCCTTCTAACGTTATTGGATAGATACTGGACTGCCCTAGAGATATAGATCTATCATGACATCATCAAATTTACCCCTCACTTCACGCCTCGAGCTGTTCCGTCGGATCAATTTGACAAGGTGGTCGATCCACTGCCTATCACTGCTACATGACTTGTCCTCATGCAGTATCTCGCTCCAAGGAAAAGCACTACAGGTCCTTGCCGTTGCTCAGGAGACAATTAGGTGAAACACGTTGGAAACGGGTGGGGGAGCATCACGACCCAGGCCACCCGTCGGCGTGGCGAATCCAGCCTGAAGGCGGGCCCGCAGAAACTGTGTTTGGATATGTGTATACGTGGCGTTCACGCATCTTTTGGCCCCCAATCTCTGTCTTCATTCTCACCGTAATCAATTGGCTTGATTGAGCCGTCAAAGGCTTTATAAGATAATTCAGATAATCGCATCTTTCTCTCCGGACGTGCATATACCCACCTCGGACCAAATAATAAACACCCACATCAACAGCCTCGTGTTGGGGGTGCGCCACCCTAGTATCCACAATATCTCGATTGATCGTCGTTGGAGAGAGTTGTCAACCCTCGCGACATGTGAATACTAAAAGCTTTGTCCTGAGTCTGATCGCTGCGGTCTGTGAACTGGGTCGATCCTTGCGGCGCTGAGTGCTGGAAACAACGTGGCGGGAAGCAGGTCATCAAGTGGAGGAAGTCGGCCGGAAAGCGCATGTTAGGGCTCCCAGAGCTTTATTATGCTCTCACTCGCTCAGTTTTACAGCCTCCCCCAGTTTACCCCACCACTTCAACCAATACCCAGCTCGAGCCAGTACTTCGAGCACCAACGCTGCCAACCTCTTGGACGTGCTAGTAATAGTTTACTACAACACCACAAGTCGCCGCAGCCTTTTTTCAACCTTCAAGCTTTTGTAAGATGTCTTCATCCCGATCCAGCTCTCCTGCCCGCCGCCCGCCGTCGCCTGAGGTGACAAAGGGTGCTCGCTCATCCTCCCCCAAGCCTGGATCTCGTTTACGGGGTCTCGGAAAGCGATTGACATCGACTTTCCGTCGCGATAGTCGCGCCTCGATTTCCGATCTTATTCCCGATGTCGTCACCGCTGCTTCCACATCCCGCCCTGACACCCCCGAGGTCAGCGCCACTCCCGACAACCTTAGTGTGCAGGCACCTAAGGAGAAGGACGAGGAGGTCGCTGAACCCCCCGCCGCTGCTGAGATTGCAGTTGAGGCACCAGCTGAGGTCGCCGAACCCACTCCCGCCGAAGCCACCACCACCGAGGAGCCCGCCCCCATTCTTGCAGCGGAGACGACCGCTGAGCCCGAACAGGAAGAAGTTCCTGCCGTCGAGCCTGTAGCTGAACCCGTCGTTGAAGTCTCTCACGAAATTGTTTCTGAGACTAAGGACGAAGCAGCACCCGTCTCTGAAACCGACGCCCCGCATACGTATGTGATTATGGCATTCAAGTATCGCTACAGACACAGAAAACGACGAAGCACTTCTAACTCTCATAGGGTGTCGGTTCCTGAAGCTGAGGAGGAGCCCGAGACTCTGGAGGAGACGCATGAAGTCCATGAGGAGGAGGAGCACGCTGTTACAGAGTCGCCTGCTCTCAGCATGCGCGTTCCAGAGCTCCATCACCAATCATCTTCCTCGTAAGTGCATTTGGCTCGATCTTGTTGTCCGTATCGCAGCTTACTGACGATTTGCCTCATTGTGTGGGATAGCACCACCCCGCTTTCGGTTCCTGCTGCCGCTGCTCTTCGCAACGCGGAGGATCCCTTCGGAACTCCATCCAGCCAGCACGAGTCTCTGGGGGACAACGTCCACGTTGTACAGTAAGTTTCGATTTCTGAGGTCCCATCCGGAACGCCTTACCTATGTATAAGGAAAAATGTCAGCTTCAACGATACCCAGTATCACTCGGACGATGGGCCGCAAATGCCTCGCCCCAACGGTGGTCTGGCGTGGGACGTCCCAATTTCCGGCGCATCCTTCGACCGGTCTGCGTTTGACAAGCTTGTTGATGTAAGTCTGCTTCTTACAGCTCGTTATGCTCCATGCGGAAGAGTAATCAGACTAATCCAGGGTGCCATTCGACAGGACTTCGCAGAGAAGTACGCAGAGAATCTTCGAGTTACTTCTCCTCAAACGCCAGAGCATCTGACCCTTTTACTCAGAGCTGCGGCCCGCCTCCTTGCTGACGACGCCTCTATTACGACTGGCGGTATCACTCGCGACATGCCCGTTCCCCATCCTGCGTACGCTCATTCCAATCCTTCTTCAACAATATAGCTCCTAATTCGCTCTTTCACAACTAGCCACTCTGTCATCACCGATGGCTCGACGTATCTCTCTCAAGGATCGTCGGGAGGGTTCCGCCGCGTCGTCGAGGAGGACAGCCCTATTAGCCTTGGACCACAAATCATGCCCACCGAGCAGTAAGTCGTCAGAATCTTTCATATTTGAAATTACAGCATTAAACCCTCTCCCAGCCACCGCATGTCCTCTGATCTGATGCACGATACGCTGAGCCGCCTATCCCGCATCGAAGCTCCGGACCAAACCATCCTCATCCCTCAGTGGAACGAGCACCGCCTCCCCGATGGCTCCCTCTACTGGTCGCGCCCCATCTCTTACGATCTCCCTATGTTGCTGCTAGTTACCGACATTGACCTGCGCGAGACCGGCGCGCTCAACCGCGTCGAGAACTTCCTCGCGAGGTCAACGGCTACTAGTGGCGAGGAGCTCGAGGGGGCGGCCGAGTTGGGCCAAGAGAGAGATATCTGGCTGAGCTTCTTCGGTCCCGTCATGAGTGGAACGAAGGCGAAGGGCCCAGCTGCTCTGGAGCGAGGCAACAATGACCATGTTATTGGCAAGGCGGGATTGCCCCTCACGCCCACAGATCCCAGTGCGTTCAAGATTATCATGGTGGATCACGCAAAGCGTACCACTTTGCCACACATCGATCATGCGTCGAAGGATTCGGCCGAGGACGATGTTGCTTTCGGTGAGTCTTCATGCGCAAGTACCCTTGATAATCAGCATTCTGAAGTAGGTTCGTTCGTCCTAGGAATGCAAATGGAGAACTCCTACTGGTCCTTCGTTGAGAGCCACCCAGCTCACCGCAGCACGTCTGAGCGTGATCGTGACGAGGCCATGGAATTCCTTGCCTGGTGCCTCGCCGATCAGCTTATGCTGGGTGATGTAGACTCCAACGGACAGCAATATCCCTTCACATTGGCCCAATCTCGGGAGCTCATGGACTTGATTCGCTCTGTTGATGGTATGTCTTTCTTCAACCGTAAAAGCCTTCCAACATGTCACCTAACCCCGCATGAAGATGGCCCCACACCTGGCCGGAGCACGATGATCAAGACTCGCATCGTCGCCAAAGTTTCATTGAGGAATGGTACGCATTCACCGTCGTCGCTTACTATGATTTTTCTAACTAGCATGACTTTTTTCTAGTTGCCTGGCGACAAGCCCTTTATGCTGCCTCGCGTGAGGAAGCCAAGAGCCCTTTGATTGAGAATAGTCCAGTGGGGGAGGAGCCGATTATTGTTAATGCGCCTGTAAAGGCAGTGACTGCCTCAAATCGCTCGACGGTTCCACCAGTGAATAATGGTGTTGTTCGTGGTGGTCTTCGTATGATGGTTAGTCGAATGTTGGGATTCGCCTAGTCTGTCCCCTTTACTATTCTCCCCTTTCGTCCACCCCCTTTGTCCTCCTTTCTACTCTTTTTCCTCGTGACGCAGTTTCGTTAACGATTTGTATGACCCCATCTATGTGTATGTGTATTATGCAGGCATCTTTGGTGTTCGCGACGGCAAAGGCCTTCTTCGCTATTCCCCTTGCAGGAGTGAGATTGGCAGCCTCGGTTGGGCGTATGACGGCGAATGCAGCTTCTGCACTCGTGTACGGAGCACCGCCGCCTCACGTCCCATCTGGCAGAGCCTCGAGGATCACGACCTCAGACAACGTGAATCCCTACCGCGATGAGCCAATTAATGGGCACGCCCGTGGGTTGGGAGGGGGCCTCGAGGTGGAAGTTTCAGTCGATGAGCATATTGAGCTGCTCAATGACGATGAACCAATTACCCCACAAGGTGCAAGTCCATTCACACATAAACTCGAGGTGTGGAGACCACAACTAACGATTGATTTCCCTTCTCACTTTCAAAATCACTGGTTCTCCGTAATGCTGCTACAATAGCTCCGGCGCCGCCACCCCCAACCCGACAGCACAGTGTTGTCCCAACATTCGGAGAATCTTTCTACTAATGTCGAGGCTTCCCCTCCAGCTGCCCCCGAACCATTCACTACCCCCATCATCTCTTCACCCTCACAACTCCCTTCTGCATCATCATCCTCATACCAATCACATCCTTACCCCATTCAGTTCTCAAGATCTCCCTCATCATCTTCAAATTTCGTGTCGAAGGCTGCTACAGCGATGGCGGTAGTCCCAGTAGCGTTCTGTGTTACTGGACTTGCAGGGGGTTTACTTGCAATCTCAATTGTGGATACCATGGCGGAGATTTGCGGGTTCACTTGCGAGAAGCGTGTGCTCACCATGACATAGAGTTGGGCACCATTAATCTCCATTTCTTGCGCCTTGTTCTGAGCAGGTTGCTCGCTGGCGACAACCATTCACTCTTCTTGTTCGTGTATTCTCCTATATACCCCTTCGTTGTGTGATACCTCCTCTTCTTCTCTTCATTTCTTTTTGATTCTCTCCTTGTACTGTTAGTCCTTGATTGTGTCTTGATTGTTCACTCGACTTGGCCACTCGTGCGAACGCAATACCTGCCAAGACTCAATCTGTACACTATGCCTATGCTCCCCTTTTCCTACTATGTTGTTGTGTATCTTGTATGAATATACTCGTACTTTGCCGCTCGTCAGTTTGTGTAGATGAGTGGGAAGGCATTGTTGTTTTGCCGGAGCCCATGTTTGCCTCCAGCTGATACGTCCCTGAGATGTCCAAGGCGATACAGGTACTGATGTTACAGTCCTCTATGTGTTGTAATCGACCTTGTAAAGCGATTCATTATTGTTGGAGGCTTCGCCATGAAGGGATAAGTACAGTCTCTCTGGATCCTCTGGCACCAAACCTAATCATGGGGCGGAACAATTACTATAGGGCGCGGGGGTACGCTATAGAATTAGTGACTCGGCGATGATTGCTGAAAGTGGACGTACCAGCGAAATCTGGTTGCGTCGTCCAGAAGTTGAATGACGCCAGGTAGGTAAATCGTTAAAGGAGTGAGGAGAATCTAGCATTATGGTTGTGACAGTACTTTTGCCGCGGCGGTAAGTGTATCTTTGAGTGATGTCGGTACATCCGCTAAATGAATGAAGCATGGGGAGGAGGGTCCGATTAGGTTCAACAGCCGCATTTCGCGACCTTGGTGTCTGTAATCAGACTTACCCCAGGTTGGAAATACTGCAGTCATCCCTTCAATAAAATCGAGGAGCGACTCGATGTCCGAGTAGTAGCTTAACGATAACTTGACATTTTCTCGGATCCCGGCTCGTTGAAGCTGGCGAGCAATGACCCGGACAGCGTTACGAACGTGTACCTAGTATCGAAAAGATTTCAGCTCCACAATATCCATCAAGGAAGTGAAGGACCTCACCATGGAGATGACGCTGGCCTGAGTACGGCTAGGAGGGCCATGGTCTCGAACTGTCTTACAAATGGCAACCAGTGCTCTCAGATATTCAAGCATGCGCCCCTGAGCCACGATATCTTCATGAGCCCTCAGGCTCCACAGGATCAATCCACTGCCATAAAGCGTGGTGTGCACAAGTAGAAGATGTGGGTTGAATGTGCTAACAACTTCAAACGTTTGTAGACCGCGGGGATCAGAGAGGGGGGGAATGGAGGCATGCTGGCGCAGAATATCCTCTCCGAGTGCCAGGAACTCAGCTTCTGTTCCGGAACACCCGGTAGCTAGGTAATTCGGTGAAATGCGTTAATAACTTCTCATATATCGCGGACGCGAAGACTTGCCATGAGAGATACCAAACTTCTTCACCCGTTCAAAGAGCCTCATCAAGGAAACCTTCATATGTATATCCGACGTCCAGATGTCATCCAGATTGGCTTCTGTCATTGGTAACGCCTGGAACCCAAAGGAATTTGTTCAAGCTGAAATGGATCCTGGTTGAGATGTGAACGGACCTGAAGCCCATGATCACTTAAAGGGTTATCAAATCCTAACAATGACTTCCATCCGTCGTCCAAATCAAATGCGGCGGGATACTCAGAGAGAATGGTCAATGACTGATCAATGAGGTAGGCCGAGTGCGCAAAGCGAATTCTGTCCGTTAATTCGCATCCGTTCTTTGGAGGCGGTAATAGGTAACACCTGGGTCGAGGATCAGAATTTGATTCCACGGGAAGCTCGAGATTCTCAGCAAGGCCGCACGCTGAAGCAAAACGGGCAGTGCTACTGAGGGCCACGAAAGCCTCATCCGACCGTCGCGCCCTTGCAAAGTATGCACCAAGGAGGAGGCTACCCCATAGAAAGTGATCGAGACGATCCGAAAACATTAGGGACTGCTGGAGGAAATGCCGGGTACGTTGGATAAAGATTGGCTGAAGAGAAGCAAGAACGCCTCCAGCACAAGCGCACGCCGCAAGATAGCATGCATTTAGGAAGCATGGATGGATGGCTTGAGGGTGTGATGGAGGGAGAGAGACGCAGTGAAGGAAGTACGGTACATCCACGAAGAAGTGATATTGTGACCGATGTGGCAGGAATAAGCAGATCCTGCAAGAAAATCGATTAGAAAATAATGGAAGGCTATTGAGTAATGGAGGCTTGAATCATACAAGTAGCGCGAAAGTGGTGGTGGTAGGTCCTCCATTCCCTCCCAGTTATAAGACTTGAGCTGCTGCTCAATCACAGCTCGCCCGACAAGGGGATAGTACCCTTCGATCATATCGCCTTCTAGAATCATCCCAGACGGCTTGGCTTCCGCCCAATCGGATGGCTCGTCTCCAAACCCAGGGTATATCGGAAGCCACATAGCGTTGGATGATTCCCCTTTGAGAGTTCCTAGGTGACCAAGTCGTTCAAGTAATCGAGTCGACACCAAAGTAAGGTCGTGCATTCCAGGAAGAGAGAGTTCGAAGAGTTTAAGCTCCAGTGCTACGGCACGAGCCTCAAGATGTTCTAATATTGTCGTGCGCTTAGCTATTCCAGCAGCATAGGCGCAGTCTTTCTGAACACGTTTGCATCGAGTGCAAGTGGGCTTTAGGCCATTGCATCTCTATGCATCGGCAGTGCATGCAATAGAGTAATTAGCCAACAGTATTGGTGTATCGCTCTCGCCACGAAAGACAGTAGAAATGAGGTCCAAAATCCCAAGGTTGGAACAGTACCCCAGCTCCAGCCAGGTCTTGTGATGAAAAGAATAGAAAGAACGCACAACTTTATGTTTCCTGCACTCAAAGCATGCACTACCTTTCCGAAGCATGAGGTGATATCCTTTGCTAGCAAGAGAAGGGTTGTAGCAACATGCCCGGATGGGGGGGAGACTGAGATGTGCCACAGTGAGTGTGACGACATGTTTCCAATTCAAAGGGAACTCCTGGCCGACGGGGCATATGGGTGCTGCTTTGATCTCAGATTCAAATGCATTTGTGCGCGAGTGAAACCATCAATATTAAAAATGAGCGTCGGCGCGCGGCTGACATGGTTTGCAGGAGCCGTGTGTCCGAATGTTCTTGCTTTCTGACAAGGCCTCATATCCTCCCTTCAATTGAGTATATCATAATGGTACAGGATTAACAAGTAGGCACTCAGGGTTAAATACAAAGGAGAGGAATGAACTTGGGCCGAGGGGGTCCTCCTAGGTTCGATGAATGATCATTCCATGGAGGGCTGCACCGTACTATGGGGCGTCCGGGAGCACCTGGATTTTCCAGTTCTATCTCTAAAAAATTCAAAATTACTGGACACCCTAAACGTGAGATCAAGCCATTCGCTCAGGATTCAGCGGATGGTTTCCAAAATTAATTCACAAAGTCTATAGTGTTACTCCTCCATTTCCTCAACAACGGTCCGCTGGCCCAATGGCAAGGCGTCTGACTACGATTTGATTCGTCAACGTACATCAGGAGATTGTCGGTTCGATCCCGGCGTGGATCATTTTTACTTGTTTTCGAGGCCCGAAAGTACCTTTTTTTGCTCGTGCCACAGCCCGACACCGTGGACAAGGCGGTGGAATTTTTTTCTCACGTCATAATTCACTCTGGCGTGCAACGGGCGATCTGAGCTAATCCAGATGATTTTCGGTACATGTTCACTCTGACACTGAGGAAACGCTCCGAGTTATTGGCTAAAACAGACGCCAAAGCTCTGCTTGCAGCTGGCATATCGGCGTGAACTTGGAGATAGGAAGGAAAGACGTAGCCAGTTCGTCTCAGCCGTGCGAACCATATTAGGGTATAAGAGAGATAACTACGGTAGGAAATAAGTCGCTGTTATATTTTCCGTGATGCTAGACGCCATGAAGCTGCGAGAGATGGAATCTGTTGCTGCCGACTTTCTAGTGCATGAGTCTGGTAGAACTCCCCCAGGTGCCATGCCATGGATGACCTGTAGCCAAATGTAAGAGCTATCTCTGGCGCTTATAGGGCCTCATTGTAACGGAAAATATGCCAGCTACATATTCTCAACTATAGCTATATTTATTATTATTTCTCATGGGGCATAAGACTTGGACCCATTCACGCCGTCTTTTCGCTCCTCTCCAGATACACAATACTATACAAGCTTCAAGCCGAACTCTAGAACCGATCGTGATCGGAAAAATTGTACCTTCTTCTCATTTCTTGTGTAAAAGGCCCTCTATTGTAGCTCTACGACACTAGACGGTGCTGCGAGATTAGTGAGTGCACGTCTGTAGATCACAGCATTATGCACCACCCCCAGCTCTACTCGGTCACAGCTCTGATTCCAAATGATTTACGCCGTTGATCTTTCGAATTATAGGTGCAATAGACTCTACATGCGACATCGCATCTGGAAAGACAGGCACAACAAATATCATAACTGAGTAGAAAACAGAGGACGAGGGCTATATACAGTGATAGAATGGATGAACTAGATTGAAATTGCAAGTGAACATTGTTGATGGGCGACATGTCTCGATGATAGAAGAGAAAAAGATTATAGAGTCTGGCAAAATGCAGGATCATAAGGAGTCAGAAATTAAACCATATCGAAAGGATCACCCGCTCACCGGTACAATAACGAAACCTTAATGGGTAAAAGAATACGTGTATGAGAAGTCCGCTGAATAGTCACTGCTCGAAAACTTCTTTGATCGCTCCCACGAAGGAATCCTTTGCAGAGGGGCATAGCGTTCCAAACCCAACAGCAGCGCGATCCCAGTCTCCTCGCCCAAACTCCCTCCCTCGTCGCCCGTTATGGCGCACTAGCTCGGCTAGTGAGTGGATAGCGAAGTATACCTTGTCAGGATAGGGTTTCGGCAAGGATGTCACGGCGGGAGCAGAGCTCGTTGTACGGCTGGACTGGGACTTGGAAATCGATTTATCTTGCGGTCCAGAAGCAGAACGATCAGGCTGCGATGTTGTAGCAGAAGTAGAATTTGACTGAGATGCAGGAGGAGGTGGCAAGGGATACTCCGCTAGGAACCGAAGTGAAATATCTGGCGTCCACGCCTTCCACTCTGTAGAGGTTTCGGAAGGGAGGGAGATGGCAGTCCCGCCATTACGAGATCGCGTGGAACGCCGTGCGTGTACAGAGGTCTGATTGTGGGCCACAATAGAGCTTTTTACCAGATCAGGGAGAATCGTGTTGAGCATGGCGACGACTTGATCCTGCAAGTCGTCACGAGGATCCTGCGGAATCGTTGTAGCAACGCTAGCCCCATGAGAAGAACTCGGGCTAACATCGTCCATATCAATATCCATAGTTCGCGTCGTGGCCTGTTTGGCTTTACCACGGCGTTTGCGAGACCGGGAGCTTGACGAGGAGGAAGACCTTGACTGGTTTCGAGAGCGTTGACGCTGTTTGGGAGGCGGAATATCTGGCTCGTTTGCCCAATTGATCGACTGAGAGCTAGAGGCAGCGATAATACGGGTCGTCACGTCTCTGCTGGTTGAGCGATCGCCCTTCTTGTTCGAGGGGTTGGATGGTCCCTTGCGTGCTTGATGGAGGCCATTCGGATTCATAGGAAGTTGTAGCGCTGTGCCCGACATGGCTTGTTCTAGTAGATTCTCGAGGGATAGATCGGGGGTCGGCTTGATAACAGGGATATCTAGGATCGATTGGTTAATGGGGTAGGCGCAAGGAAGGAGCGCTATACATACTATTTGAGAGACACTGGGCGGTGCAATTTTGGTCCAGAGTGAGGATGACCCATTTCCCCTGACGCTGAGCTTGTTCATAAAAGATGCAGTCCATAAGATAGCTATCTGGATTCTCCTGCATTGTGGTATCATTAAGCGAAGCTTATCAGGCATATGGGATATTCAAGAGCTCACCTTTCCAGTAGCATAGTAATATCGTCTCCAACTACCTCCAGGGGCCTGAGATGCTGAATCGCGTTGGCCACGAAGTGCGCTTTGCTCCATGAGCTCGGCAGCTGCCCATCGATTTGCCGTTCTTGCAGCCTGCGAGCACTGCCTTGTCGACTTGGAAAGCACATCTAGCTCTGACATGACTATCCCGGGCAGAAGGATCGACACAGATAACTCGGGGTTTGATGTGAGGAAACGATTGAGGTTGTCGACAAGGTGGAGAAAAGATATCATAACATTGGTGTCCTGACCGGAACGTTCGTGTCATCTTAGAGATAAAGAAAAGTCATATGGATTATACCGTACCGGAACAAGGGTGAATTCACTTTGAGAACGAGGCTACAACGCGCGCCACACGTGAGTGGCACGGACAACCCCGTGTTGGACGCGAGACACGTACCCCGTGATCGATCTCCATCATCTCGATCGACTCAAAATCCTGCGTGTTCGTCCGGAAATCGTGTGATTCGCGCAATACCCCTAGTTCCGAGGCAACCAGAAGAGACATCTCGTCTTCGTAGTCCATCATATCCGAAGTCTCGACGTTCATGTCCCAAGAGCCTGACAGTACTACCAGCTGAGGCCCATCGGGAAGTTTGATGCCGTGCTCTGCGACTTGCGCGTTCCACTTGTCGGCATACGTGCCCATGGCTGTGTCGATGCCCAGAAACAAGAAGATGGAGGCGAGTTGTTTGGGGCGGCTTTCGGATCCGACGCCAGTGTTTGTGGCGCATGGCCATCTCATGTTCTTTGCACCACCATCGCCTCCAACCTTATCTGGTCTCAACTCAATATGTATCAATGGGAAATATGCCCTTCCGATGCCTATATACGCGTGTCTCAACGCGTTCTTAGACGAATCCAATACGAGTAACAGTCCAGCTTTACTCATCACGACCACGGCAAAAGAACTGCTCATGGCTGAGTTATTACAATACAACGATGAATGGTTGGGCAATCATTCAGGCCTAGGGAAATACAATAACGCGCTCTCAAACACTATCATAATGTTATTTCGTTTGGTATCCTCGTCGACAGGCTCTGCATTTCCTGACTTGCGCCATCTAGATCATGTGCATCAATCGCTCGCTGGTTAGCATTGATGGCTGCTCTCCGAGTGTCGGACGCTACCTACGGGGCATTTGATGGTACGGTACCATCGCCTCCATGTGTGATTGTCCTCCATGAGCCTTCAAAACTGCTGTCCGCAAAGTATGATTATTTCCCAACTCCCTCCTTCCCCAATACCAACACCCGACCTTTCATAACAGTTCTACCCTATCAACCTATTATGGCATCATAAACTCGTCTCTGGCAGCACGATCAGCTTTGCATGAAAACAGCTCGTAACACCGTCCATCTCCCCCCACTGCGTGGTTCCCTATACTTACTCAAGCCCCCCGCTTTCCCCCCAAAAGTCAACACGTTCCTAAACTATTTCTTTTCGATGCTGCTCTCGACTTGCTTAAGCTGCCGATCCTCAAACCACATTCGGAGACGAGTGAACGGAAGAACGATCAACGCCTGGTGCTCCCAATAATCTTGAAGCTTTTCGAGTACCATGGTAGCTGTGAAGAAATAAGTACGCTCGCTTCCCCTTTATTTATCTTCCGGCCCCTGAACTTTTATCATATCGCCGTGACCTAACCAATGTTCCCGAGAATAGCCAACGAGCAGCCCTTCGAGTTCCAAAGAAACCCTCGCTCTCGCTTTGGGCGAATCACTGTACAGAAACAAAATAGCTCTTCGTCAAACGATCCTAATATCTACGAATGGGTTGAGGAATGCGGTCCTCCCCAAAACCCTAGTTGGGCCGTAAACGAGGTCACGCGATTCACACTTCTTAGCACTGCGAGGCGAGTCATTGAAGCTTCTCATCACGACTAACGTTTCGCAAACCAATAATTATTTATTATAGGGAGAATCATCTACTTGATTATACTAGATAGAGAAAATTATAATGCATAAATACGTTACATCCAAAGCAGGAGAAATCAGCGGCTTGGATGCGTCGCTCTAGATAGCGAGCGGACGTTGACGTAAAAGAGTCTTTATACCGACACTATCATCCATGGGGGTGCAGGTTTCGCTAGCGTTTACATCCGGACAGGCAATGCCTTCTCCACAGGCTTTTCAACGCCTATAAGACCCAGCCCCATATCCACCTCAGCCGACTGGTCCATCGGAAGTTGGTCGTATTGGAGCGATCCACGACGAGACGCCTGCTCAGTTGCCGCCCTCGCCCTCGCATAGAACACCGTAGGTGTTACAGCTGCTGTATCGTAGCGATCCACACCAAGGCTTGTGAGCTTGGGCGGAGGAAGTAAAGGGGCCAGGTCAATGATTCCAGAGGAGCGCCGTCCACTGTGACTACCACCAGCAATACTTCGCGCAGCAAGCGAAGAGGAGCCAGCGATGGCTACGCCGGTGCTACCCAGGGATGCCAAACGGCTCCTCGGTGTCGGCGGAAGAGACGGCTCTGGGGAAGAGAGGCACTTTGAGCCACGATCACGCACCAACGAAGGTGGGGCAAGGGAGCCGAACTGAGTTCCTGCCACGGGACCCTCATAGTCCCTACTAAGCTTATACCTAGCGGGGGGTTGACTCTCGCCGCGACGAGACTTGTCGGTCGTCGCGTCCGACAACTCGTGATCTGCATCCCACTCGTCTTCGGACAATGGAAGCGGATGGGATTGGCGAAGGGGAGATGGCGAGGAAACCCTAAGGAAGGAAAGTGTACGGGGTGGAGAGTCGTAAGGTTCTTGGGAGCCCTTCGATGAGCCTGAATTCGCGGGAGGTAAGGGTTTCTTGAGGAACGAGAGCGTCCGAGGATGAGAATGATAGGACTCTTGATTGACGCTATCAGGCTCGCTACCAAGCTCCAAGGCGACTCGACGAGGGGAATTACCCAGTGTCCCAGTGTTGAGCCATTGATTGACGCTGGTATGACTTGAACGTGGTGTCTGTGCTATCGAGAGGTGACCAGTGGATCCAATAGGGGAGGGAGTGGGCGCGCGCTCTAGCGGAGAGATATGGCTGAACCTGATGCTGTTAGCAGATGATGCACCATGCTCGAATGGCATGAGGGAGCCAGCAGGAGGATCTAAGGTTGGCGTTTCAGGCGTGCGGGAGGGAGCTGGTGCACGGCGGTGCGGGCTAGTGCGATAGATCGAGATAGCGGACGACATGAAGGTCCCACTTCTAGACTCGGGGTCGTATTTGCCTTCGGCGTACGCCATCTCACGCTGCCTTCGCTGCGTAGCACGCGATTCCGAGTACTTGGAAAGGGCGAACCTGGTGTCCTCGGGAGCGTCAATGAACCTGTCAACCTTGCCAAGCATGGGTGGGATGTTGCAAGCGTCGATCCGCCGGTGAGGGTTCAGTTCAAAGATTCGAGTGAGCAGGTCGTTCAGAGAGTCTGAGACGTGCCACTTTCGCATGAGCCAACGCTCGGTGTCAAAGGTGAAGTCGCGAAAAGCCTCGCAATCATCCAATGCTTTAGTCCAAGGCAACATCCGATCAAGTACAAGAGCCAGGATAAGGACTCCGAGCGCCCATACATCAGCTTTGGCCGTATCATGTTTCTTATAGTGTGCGGCATATCGGCCCAAAGACTCTGAGACATTACGAAGCTCGATCAGAAAACGTGGCTGATAGGGTGGAGTCGAGGATCGACGTACCAGGGCTCATATAAAATGTTGTTCCAACCTCTTCGCTCGACTCCTTTTGCTCGCATGAGAGTCCAAAATCGGCAAGAGCGACGATGGGAGGTGCGCCCTTGGGGCTCGTAATCAGCACGTTCTCCGGCTTCAGATCTCGATGGAAGATGTTGAGGGCATGGAGATACGCAAGAGCATCTGCGACCTGACTGATAATTGACTTGATGATAGGAATGTTATTATAATACCTCTTCGTCATAATCGCGGTGAATAGATCGCCGCTAGGGCAGTAGTCCTTGAAGAATAGGAGGACTGAGCCGAGTGATAAAAGATCAAGAGAACAAGATACGCACTAGCACGAAATAAGTGAACTCGGCGCTCTTGACCACCTGGTAAAGTTTGATGATACCAGGGTGGTCGTGCTCGCTAGCCTTGAGGTGCACGCGGGCCTCCTTTTCCTGCAGAAGTGTATCGCGGGGTGTTTGAGGATTTCGAAGGACCTTGACGGCGTACATCCTAGAGTTTTGGCGGAGTAGCGCGCTCCTTATACGCTCCACCATTGAGTTCCTGCGGCCAGGAGAGATCTGCTCAGGCTCAGCTTCACCGTCCGCGCTGACGACTGAACGCTGGCGGCCCCGATACACAGTTCCCCAGCCTCCATCATTGATGACCGATCCTAGTCGAATACCAGCCTCCTCTATCACTGTTCCACCGAGTTTATCCAAGCCCTCATGGCGTCTGAGGACATCGGCCAGCACAGAGTCGAGCGATGATGCAGGAGGAGTGGGCCGCCGTTTGAGAGAGAGACGGCGCATGACGTTTGAGCTGTAGTTGCGAGTACAAGATAGTGGGGAAAAGGGGGGAGCCATTCCTTTGAGTATGGTGCAGTGCTCAGATTATGAGAACCATTTGCCACTAATGCCGCCCTCGCAGCTCGTGCTTCCATCGCATATACGGGAAGGTTTCTGATTCCAAATGCTGTGATCAATGTCTCCCAAATGCATTGTTTAGGGTCTAGGCTGTTTCATCAGTCGAAAAACGTGTCCATTTCTCGAATGGCGGAGGGTGTCAAGAACCTCTCAATGGAGGTGACAGTGTGACAGAGCCAAACAAGTCCCTCGAGTCACGCGTTTTTGGTTCTCCCGGCCGGGCCGTCAACCCCAAAATGGACGTTGCCCCGAAAGCCTTATAAAGTTTAAAGGTCAGGTGGTGATGGCCTCTACCACATCGCTCATACCACCATGGCAGGATACAAGGTGCGCAGAATCGCGACATTCAGCGTTCCTGCAGTGTTGTCCGCGAGCTTACAACTAGCATTTAGTCCAACCCTTCATTCGTGCTTCAGAAAATCAACGAGACATCCTTTGAGGAGCGAGCCGTGCCTGATGGTGAGCGCAGGCTGTTGGGACTCCCGTATCCACGTCGCTAAATTTTAACGATCCCTTCGCAGTCGGTCCTTACGATGTGCTCGTCGAGGTGAAGAAGACAGGTGGGTCCCTGCTTTATTCGATGTCGATCGCTTTACTTTTCCTCAACCCCCAATCCGATCCCTTTCTATGTAGGCCTTTGTGGGAGTGACGTTCACTACCTGAGTACGTCGATTGCTAGCACTAGAGCTTTCTATCTGCATTCAATCGCTAATCAACCCTCCTTCCACGATCTCCCTTAGCTCACGGAGGAATTGGTGATTTCATTCTCCACGCCCCAATGGTATTGTTTCCGCATCTCCCATTTCCGAAAATTCGCCTTCGAGGATGAACCTTCTGACGTGCTTCTCATGCGCATGCACTGCCATTTATTAATTCTGTCAGGTACTCGGTCACGAATCAGCCGGTATTGTCTCCCATGTTGGTGCCAAGGTGGAAGATCTGAAACCTGGAATGCGGGTTGCAATGGAACCTGGCCGCTCATGCCGTCGCTGCGAGCAGTGCAAGGTTGGGAAATACCAGCTTTGCCCGGAGATGGTATTCGCGGCGACGCCCCCAGTCCATGGTACCCTGGCGAGATACTATGGCCTCCCCGCCGATTTGGCTTACCCACTACCCGAGCATGTTTCGTTGGAAGAAGGTGCCATGGTAAGTGCTAGTGATCTACTGCGATCACGAACAATGTAATAATTTACCTATGGTGCAGATGGAGCCTCTTTCCGTTGGTGTGCACTCTGTGTCCAAGCTTGGAAACTTCCAAACTGGCCAAACCATCGCCGTTTACGGCGCCGGACCTGTGGGTCTCCTCTGCATGGCAGTTGCCCGCGCCCTTGGTGCTGCACGAGTCATCGCAGTCGACATTGTCCAAGCTCGTCTCGACTTCGCCAAGACGTACGCTGGTGCAGATACCTACCTGCCGCCCAAGCCTGCTGATGGCGAGAAGAGAATCGACTACTCAAAGCGTGTTGTGAAGGAGATGTCCGAGGCGCTTGGGATTGACAAGCGAGGGGCCAAGGCCGTCGACCTCGTCATTGATGCCAGCGGTGCTGAGGCCTGCATTCAGATGGGTCTCTTCCTTGTCAAGTTTGGTGGCACATACGTCCAGGTGAGTCAATACGACTATTTCTCACCAATCTTGTTCTGAAGACTCAATTTTAATTCCGCCCGCAGGTAGGTATGGGCACCCCAGAGGTGACGATCCCAATCGGGTTGTTCCTTGAGAAGGAACTCACCGTCAAAGGCTCTTTCCGTTACGGAGCTGGCGATTACCCTACCGCCATCCAGCTCGTTGCTTCTGGAAAGGTTGACGTCAAGCCTTTGATCACTCACCGGTGAGTTCTGGTGAACGCCTTTATTGTTCTTATGTGACGACTGATCCCGTCACGTCCATAGATTCCCCTTCAAGGAGGCCATCAAAGCTTTCGATACCAGCAGGACAGGAAAGGGTCCTGACGGGAAAGGTGTAATCAAGGCCATTATTGATGGCCCCCTGGAGAACGACAGTGCCCAGGCGTAAGGATGCGAGGCGCATGATGTATTCGAAAGTGCTACATGGGATTTCTGACTTGTTACTACTATCTCTCCATCGTGAATCCATAGTAGTAGCCATTAAATTCATTTAAGGGATCTAGGATGAACAATCATCGATTTGAGCCCGTCCGTGACTGGTGTCAAGATCGTGACCGCCACTAACGATTCTTCGACACGATGATAGGCTTGTTGACTTCACCTGTGGAGGTTCTGCTCCACATCATTGAGAAACTCCATGTCAAGGAAATCATTATCCTTCGAATGGTGAGTTATTCAGAGCTCAACGACACCCTTTGCTCACGAATAGGTCAAGACATGTCGGAAGATGGTAGAGGTTACGCAACAGAGAATCCTCTGGCTAAGGCTCCTTCAGATTCGCTGTGAAATATACTCGATCCCAGCTTCCACGTATAACTTGTCCTCCATGACATCCGCTCAAATGGAGCGAATAATGATCACCCCATACCTCTTCCTCCGCAAGCTTCTGTCTGAAGAACCGAGATGCCTACGCAAACGCACCGCCATGATTCCTTCAATTCCGCCTGAATTCCTACCTGATCCAGATTGCTTTATTCATTCTCCCCTCCCAGGCGGACGATATCTCCCAATGACAATACAGGGTGGCCAAGATCTCCTCTTGTACGATATGGGTGATCCGTACTCAGCTACATCGCCTACAGCTTTGGAAAACTTCGAGAAAGAGGATACAGAAGTCCTCCCTTTCTCGCCCTGTCTGGTGGCACGGTGGGAAACCGATGAAAGGGTGGATCAAACCAAATCGCTGGCACTGTCTCCGAACGAGGTATTTTTCGCGACTGGCAATGACGAAAGGTAACAAAATATATTATCCCCATCTTCGTATTTACTGACATGACTTTTGTAAACTGTCCACATAGTATATCGTTTGCCAAATTCGTGTTCTCTACCGAAGAATCACACCCTGAGATCAAACGACACGCCCCACTGGAAATTTACGAAACTGTAGACTTCAATTTGGTGAATCGCAATGGTCAAGCGTATCTTGCTACTTTAATACCCCCACAAGTTCATCTTAGAAAAGTTGAGGGGGGACCGCTGGAGATTTACGCTAGCACGAATGAATCGGTACGAACGAGCAGTTCTCGTCTGCAAATGTCAATCTTGAACCCTTGCAAAGACTACCCTAGCTCCCCTAATAGATATCTACGACGATACGCTGGTGATCGGCTCAATGGGTACTCCTGTCGGTCTAGGGACAATTTCGTCCTATCGCCTCGAGGCCCCTTCTGGATCACTAGGACATTTGCAAGACGCCACGTCAACTACATACGATCGCCTTCTCTATACGACACGCATCGAATGTATTCTTCCCTCACCGTCACTCAACCTCCCAGTACATGGAGCGGGGCAGATTGGGCAAGTCTGGATGACGAAGCAAGATACCATTGAGGTTTATCACTGGATGGATCAATCCTCTCCTTCCGGTTCTGCTTACCCTCTCACCAAGTATCCGGTAATGGTTGCCAAAACTCGGCCAAGAGGCCAGCTAGGTTTCAACTCCGATACTTGCATCCTCCATGATCGTGTTATCCATGTGTACGCTGAAGGAGAACCTTGCTACCTCTATGCCTACGCTAGCCTGCTCAAGGCTCCTGAAGATGATCCCGATTCCAAAGTTGAATCCAGCGAGCAAGAGACTCCAATGGTGATCTCATGGACGGAAGAAGAAGCATGGTGCGACGGCCTAGTCATCGACCCATGGAGGGGATGCATCTATACACACTTTCAAGACGCCCTTCACATATACGAGTTCGTCGACCCTTGACACACTCACATTCACATGCAGAGGCAGCACAAATATTGTATTAGGTCAATACGAGATCAAGAATTTGTATAATTACTTCTTCTTGCTAGCGCCTTTCCGTTTCCTTGCCTCCGACTTCCCTCGGCCGGTATCGCTTGATTCAGCATTGCTTTCGGACGTAAAACCATCATTGATATCATCTTCGGGGAGTTCTCCGTTGGCAGGTGGTGCGGATTTGGACAGAGGCAGGGCAGAGAAGCTCTTGCGGACAAGAGCGATTGCCCAAGTGTCCAAAAAGCTAGGAGCAGGCGCCATTGACTCGTCGAGGGGGACAGGATCATGGGCACCAATCTATCAATTGATTTGTTGGCGTTAAATCGGAACAAGTGTATGGGGAGTGAAGGAAAAAGACTCACGACGTAAACGTCAGTTCCGTCAACCATAAGATCGATCATCCTGCCAGTATTGCGCCCGGCGTCCTCGGCAGGGTCAGCTCCGCTAATTGGGACGCGAACCTTGCGCTTAACGCCCTTTTCGAGTGGGAGGCCTTTGGGTCCATAGGCAGTGAGCTTGGCCTGCTTCTGGAGGCGGTAGATGCGATCAAGGTCCCGCTTGCGATTGACGTGAGCAATACCGTGCTGGGCGCCAGATGTTACCAAGGCGAGGAAGATAAGGACCGAGCCCAGACCTGGCCGGAAGCGCTCGTAGTAGTAACCAGTGCCTATTCCATTTCATGGTCAGATATCTTATTTACGTCGTAAAGAATAATTGTTTGAGTCAAGATGACACACCTCGCCATTTAGGAACGCCATTCTTATAAAAGAAGTCGTATCTAGGAGAGTAGTAGTAGCCGTGAGCAACGCTTTTGCATGAGCATATAACTCCATTGAATGGCTGACCGTTCGCGTCCTTCCTTCTCGCGAAGAATCTTCGAAATGACACCAAGTCGAGCATAGCGCTCCTCGATATTCTTCACCCCAGGGTTCTTGTCCGGGCTAAATGAGTCTAGGTTCAGTTGAAGATTCTATCGTCAAGAGCTATGTTACGCACTGCATAGAAAGACTCTTCTTGCGGTATGCTTTGCCAATTTCCGCGGTGGTCGCAGTGTATGGGACGCCAAGGATAGAGTAGAAGGTCGTGCCTTTGCCTTTTCGAGGAGAAGAATTGTGAGCACTACACACAAGTCATGAGTGACGAAATAGTAGCAACCTTCAGCATCCTCCAGAGCTTGAACCAAGTCGAAGATTTCATGGTCCTCCTGCGCGCATGCTGTGTGAGTGTCATGGTATGGTACGGAATCCTATTTGAACTAACCTTGGTCCATCTTTGAACGATAAGATAATTGCGCGCGAAGGGAAAGAAAGCAGAGGACTGGTCATTATTGTGCTCCAGACGTGGCGATTGGTAAGAGCTCACGAGAAAGCTAGCCCGACAAGGGACAGCCAGACGAGACCTAAGAGCGCAAGACCGCGCATTTTGGCGAGCTTTTAGGATCGGAAGTGTTCAGGAGGTGGTTTTTCCAGAAAACCAGATGAGGGAGTGACGAAGAACCAAAAATTTGGCTGCCAGCGGGGAAGGTTTGTTACAGGTTGTGACCTGTGACATTAGGTTTCCCACGCCTCCTCACCTTTGAATTCCCGCCACCGACCAGTAGTCACGCCGTATGCAACCCACAGTCATTGTTGCTGTACTGTTGCCGATAATCGGAGCGCATTCAATCACCACAAAGGAAACATTTTTTTTTTACTTCACCGTGATAGCGGTACATGTATGTTTTTTTACACTATCAACACGTAATAGAAGGATTTTGCGAAATGATGAACGACCGCGTGGTGCAGAGTTTCTACCTCACAACCTTGCCCTCCTCCCACTGCCATCCTTGGGTGTATATATAGACCACGGCACACGACCACCATTTCTCCCCATCTCCCATCTCCCAAACCACCCAGATGCCAGTGGAGATGGTGGTTTCCACGATATTCTCTGCCGTGACAACTTCTCACAAGTAAATCACCTCACCGTGTTCACGTCTCCACACGTCGATTTCTCACCTCTTTTGGTAGCTTATGGGCGGATTCTCGCACCATTCCCGTATATCTTGCTGTCGTATCCTTTCTTTTAGTGGCCTCAACAACAATCTCTCACCTTCGTCGCACATCACTCGACAAAGTTGAACTCGAGCCATCCAACATCATAACCCGAGTATGGTGGATCATTAAGACTCACGGTGTAACCTTATTTCTGCTGCGGGCTCTTCGACTCGGGTCTTGCATTGTTCTCCTTTTCCTGAACATCATTTCCACTGTCAACTCCACCGGTGTCTCTGGCACCACTGAGCCTTACTATCGTGCTATCACATTGGCAGAAACGATCTTCTTCGTATGGGACCATTTCGTCTGGTCCACAGCAGTCTACTAACTACATGCACAGGTATATGCGGCAGCCTTGTCCTTTGGTACTCTGGCCTTCCGTGTGCAAGAACGACATGTTGCTGTAAGGCATGTAATCGTGTTGTTCCTTGCAGAGTTTGGAGTGTATTTCTACCGAGATATCTACCCGCTCTGCACGTATACAAAGGAGCCGATGGACATCACCGAGGGCAAGCTCCTTTGGGTCAGATTAGGGCTCCTTGCACTTGTCTCTCTCGTCATTCCCTTCGTTGCTCCGCGCGAGTACAACCCCATTGATCCCGAAGTGCGTCCAAACTCGCGTTTCGACATAAAGCACCACGAAAATGACGCGTTATATCCACCTAGAATCCTAATGAACCAAACCCCGAGCAATTGGCATCTACAGCATCGCTGATCTCGTTTAGCTTTATGAGCAGCTTGATCGCCACGAGCTCCAAGAACCCACATATCCCCTTTGACCTTCTTCCGACTCTCGGCGACCGCGATAGAGCGGCATATCTTAATGAGTTCTCTCGAGACTATGTCCGTCCTTCTGTGGCAAAGAGACGTGGTTCATTCCGTTGGAGATTGCTCACGATGTGGTGTGAGTTCTTCGCTATAACTTACTTTTCACCTCTTCTGAATTTCTCTCTCTCTCTCATAGGGAGACGATTCGCCGTCATGTTCGGCTGGACATTTTCGCGCGCTGTCTGGGCCTTCCTCGTCCCGATGTCCCTGAACCAGATCCTGAGAATTATCGAAACAAAAGGAAAGGGCGCCACTCTTCGCCCATGGTAAAGGATTTATTCCCCTTAGCTCTAGTAGATTGACTGACGAATTCCGCTTAGGGTCTGGATCATTGTATTCTTCATCGCTCCCGTGCTCTCGACAGTCTCATTCCAGATGCACATCTACAACTCGGTCTGTTTATTATTTGACCTGACACACTGTTCGTTGGGACTAACCATTAATCTATAGGCCCATCTCGTTGTTCAAATGGAATCCATCCTCACGCAAGCCATTTTCGAGCACGCGCTTCGTATCCGTATGAAGACCACCCCGAGCGACGATTCAAAAGCAGTCAAGGGCGCTAAAGGAGGCAAGGCGAACAACTTGGAGGGCAAAATCAACAACCTCATCTCCTCGGACGTGGGCTACATCGCTCAATCATGGGAGGTCATCAGCACGGTATTCTCTCTGCCGTTCCAGGCGACCTTCTCAATTGGATTCCTGTATACATTGCTTGGATGGAGGTGCGTCTATCCAACTGCGATGAAGCGCCGTAGTCTCTTGCTCATTACTACCCCTGTCACGAACGTATAGCGCCCTTGTTGGCTTGGCGATCCTTCTGCTAGGCATGTACGTCCCTGGCAAAATCGCTCAGCGCATCCATGCTGTCCAAGTACTTCAGTCGAAAGCGGTAAGCAGTATCCGTTTCTGTAATGATCCATCCGATACTCACGCGTGCTTCCAGACCGATGCTCGGGTTCAAACCGTTACTGAAAGTAAGTACCAGTCATTTGGCCCAGAATATTTATCTGTAGCCTCATATATTCGTTTTGTGTAGCACTGGGTGTTATCCGACTCATCAAGATGTTCGGCTACGAGAGCAAGATCCAAGCGGAGATCAGTGAGAAACGAAAAGCGGAGGTCGATCTTGTCAAGAGACGGTATTATATTAGAACTGTCAACGAGGTGTACAAGTACGTAGCCCAATTCGTTCAGCTCACTACTTGCGGACCAAGCACTAACGGGATGTGATGTTGGTAAACCTATAGTTGGCTTCTCCCCGTGTTCACCAGTCAGTTATCTTCTCGTCCTTTTGCTACCACCTGCTCACCACATATCACTTCAGTGCTGGTCACCTTCTTCACCTACACATATGTGATGGGAAAGCCTCTCACCGGTATGCCACTTCCTCAATGACGACTTGTGCTGATCGCTGACTCTTTGCTCTCCAGCCTCAACAGTCAGCCATACCTCTCATTCACTCCCCATGGCCATCACTAAAATCGCGTGCACCATAGGTCTTCTCTTCCATTGCAGTGTTCGAGACCCTCAGGAATGAGGTTGGTCCATCACAAAGCATCTGTCAAGCTTCCATAAACTCACTCAATTGTCAAATCAGCTTAATCGCTTCAATGAGTGGGTCCCCAGCTTCATTGCTGCTACTGTCAGCATGGACCGTTTGGATGGTGCGCCCGGTCTTGTTTACATAACATGTGCTTTGCAAACTTTGACGTCTCACCAATTTTTCCAGATTTCTTATATAACGTTCGTAAGATGGCATTACCGAGCCCTGCACGCCTCGCTGACATATCAAGCAGACTGAAGTTTTGGACCGATTCGTCGAAGATGATAGAGACAACCTGGAGGGTTTCCTTCCACCTGTCGCCGATCCGGAGGTCCTGGGTTTCCATAATGCCACCTTCGCTTGGGATAGCTCTTCTGATTTCGCCGATTCCTCGACTTCGGTTGCTCTACCAGGCACCCCGAGCACCTCTAGTTCAAGCAACTGGCGCAATTTCCGGCTTCAGATACCCGGTGATCTACAGTTCAAGCAGGGTGTGCTAAATCTGATATTGGGTCCAACTGGTTCAGGAAAGACATCCATGTTGCTAGCGCTCCTTGGAGAAATGCACGCCATCCACACCGGTCCGGACTCATGGTATAATCTCCCAAGGAAGAACGGCGTCGCGTACGCATCCCAATCCCCCTGGATATTGAATCGAACGATCAAGGTGATATATCTTATGAACATTTTATCTTGCCCCCCACCTCAACAAACAAAACATTTAGGATAACATTCTTTTTGGCGAAGAGTATGACGCTGCGCGGTATCAAGCTGGTTCGTGTCTTCATGTGCTGTCCCCCATCATCTTTTGTTCTCAGAACACCCACAGTACTTTCTCAATGCGCGCTTGAGCCCGATCTGGCACTTTTCCAGGTAAGCAAACAATTTACCTCACCTCAATTGCTTCCTCAATACATTTGATTCGTAAAATAGGCTGGAGATCAGACCGAAGTATGACTCCCTCTCCGCTTCGTATGATGACATCCTCACACCCCATGCAACATTTCTCGTAGGTGGGAGAGAAAGGGCTGACCTTGAGGTGAGTCGTTAACCGTACTTGTCAATATGAGTGGGCTGATAAAGGGTCATCAATTAGTGGCGGTCAAAAAGCTCGCCTAAGCCTTGCCCGCGCCGTTTACTCCAAGGTAGCTTCAACTAGTTTCCTCTCACATCTCGTGACTCATTGCCGCCAATGATTACGATCCATGCAGGCCCAGGTTGTATTGCTGGATGATATCCTCTCGGCCCTGGATGTTCATACCGCCCGTTCTGTTGCGGAGAACTGCCTTGCTGGAGAAGTATTGCGGGGGCGAACAGTGATCCTTGTCACTCACAATGTGGCTCTTACTGCCAAGTTTGCTCGGTTCTTTGTGACCATTGCCGCCGATGGCTCTATCTCGGGTAGCGATTCCTTCGCTGGTGCTTTGAAAAATCCGGACGTGCAGGAAGAACTAGAGGAGGACAAACTGGCCATCCAGAAGGCTAATCAAGTCATTGATGATTCGCTGTCACCATCCACCAAACCAGAGGCGCCGAAGGCAAACGGCAAGCTCGTTGTGGCTGAAGAAGTCAAGGTTGGTCGGGTCACAGGTCGAGCAGGTGCGTAGTTAATGCCTTCGACTTTGTTTGAATCACTGACTCCACACCCTAGTCCTACTTTTCCTCTCCAGCATGGGAAATCCTGTCTTTTGGATCACCTGGTGGGGGCTGAACTTGGTCAACGAGACCTTCCTCGTGTAAGTCACCAATGTTAATTATACGTACCAGTGGATAAAGCTGACCCTGTGTTCTTAGCTTCCTCTCTTGGTGGCTGGGTCAATGGGCACTTGCTTACGAACAAGCTGACGATCCCTCCGAGGTTTCTGTGCCGCAGTGGGTCCACTATACGTCCACATAGACAGCGATGCTAACACACATGCTAGCTATATGACTCGTTATGTCCTCTTGATCCTCGTTTGCCTCGGCATATATGGTGAGTTAGTCGACTCTCGGTACACGAATAATACTGATTCCGTTCTGTAGTTTGTGTAAGCGAGTTTACGTCCACCGTCTTGAGCACATGTTCCTCATGTCTTCCACCAGCTTTGGGCAAACATGATCTTTGGTGTCACTCGAGCTGCAACCAGGATCCACAACCGTCTCGTGCATTCGATTCTAGGTACCACCTTGCGCTTCCTGGACACCACTCCGGTCGGACGGATTGTGTCTCGATTTACACAAGATATCCAGACAGTAGATACTACGTTATCGGCACATGTCCGCAACATTTCGGCCCTCACTTCTGCCATTATTCTCAAGCTCGGCACGGTCGTCTTCTTTAGCCCAATTTACATTTTCCCTGGCATGGCTCTAGCCGGGGTGGCCTTCATCATCGGCAGAGTCTATATGAAGGCACAACTCTCTGTGAAGCGGTGAGTATTTTACAGATTCTCTTCTCGCATGCCTTGAGTTCCTGACTCTTTCACAGTGAGCGGAGCAACCGCCGTTCACCCGTCTTCTCGACCTTTGGGACTGCTATTAGTGGCTTAACGAGTATCAGAGCCTATAGCGCTGAAACTGCTTTCCAGAAAGAGTTACTAGAGCTAGTTGATGCATATACGAGAGCGTCGCGCGCATTTTTCAACCTAAACAGGTGCGTGTCCGCAATAACTCGTTCTTAGCGGTCTAGCACACCAACTGACGGAACAATGCAGGTGGATGGGGGTACGAATTGACTTCTTGGGCGCCATTTTCACCACAAGTCTTGTGATGTAAGCGCGCTCACCTTACTCTCAAGTTCCCATACTCACCCACAATGAAAGTCATCTGGTGTACTTCTCCACATCCACCAATGCATCAATAGCTGGTCTTCAACTGAGCCAGGCTGTTGTATTTTCTAGTATCCTTCTATGGTGGTGAGTGGAATTTACGCCCCAAGGATCCCCGCAATTTCAAACTTCTTTTTCCGTATAGGGTGCGATTCATGAACGAAGCGGAAATCTCTGGTAAGTTTTTCTAATCACCCGGTCGCTTTCTGTATTGCTCACGCCTTGTCCGTAGCTATCAGCCTCGAGCGGATCCAACAGTACCTAGACATAGAGCACGAGGCTCCTCCTTCCGCAGGTGGAGTCCCTCCCGCAGCTTGGCCCACGAGCGGCGACATCGTTGTCAAAGATCTCTCTGCCAGGTACTCAACCGACGGGCCTGAGGTCTTGCACAAGCTTTCATTCACCATCAAGTCTGGCGAGAAGATCGGTGTCGTTGGTCGGACCGGCTCTGGAAAATCCTCGCTTACTCTGAGTTTGCTTCGACTGATCCCGACCGACGGAAACGTTCTATATGATGGGCGGAACACCCGGAGCGTCAACTTGGAGGAGTTGCGGAAGTCTGTCACGATCATCCCGCAGCAGCCAGAACTCTTAGTGCGTATACTTCCAGGCTGTTATTCACTACAATGGTGATCCTTATCACAATGTCTCTTTAGTCTGGAACAATCAGGCAAAACCTGGATCCTTTCGGTGCGCATGATGATGCTGCATTGAACGACGCTCTGCGATCCGCCGGATTGTTCAGTCTCCAAGCCGAGCTGCCTGAAGATCAGCGCATCACCCTTGACTCTAAAGTGGGCAGTGGAGGCGGAAACTTCTCAGTTGGCCAGCGGCAGATTATCGCTTTGGCTCGGGCACTTGTGAGGAGGAGCAAACTTCTCATTCTGGATGAAGCTACGGCCTCGCTGGGTACGCTGGTCTCGTTCAATCTTCGGAAATATGGCTCACTTTTTTATGTAGATCATGCTACTGATAACCTCGTCCAAGAGACCCTGAAGACCGAGTTCAGCGATGTTACCCTGATCACCGTCGCCCATCGCCTTGAGACAGTGATGAATGCTGATAAAATCATGGTCTTAGATGCTGGCAATATAGCCCAATATGATTCCCCTAGGAATTTACTAGCAGCTGATGGAGGGTCATTCAAGTCCCTCGTGGACGGCAGTGGCGACCGTGAGAGGCTGTATGAATTGGTGAAGTAGGCTATCAGTCATCTTAGACTATTGTGACCTAGTACACTGGTCGAAATTGTTGTATGGACAATATAGTGCTATCGAGTGAGAGCTCATATCCATGCATGACCCGGGCGAAAAATGAATTAAGTGGCAGTCCGAAGTGTGTGTGTTCCACTGTCTCTTATCAGATACAGTCTAGGCGCTTCACCCAGTCTCACGCTTAAGCCAACGCGACTCTTACCCTGGACCATGAATTCGGAGTCGGTCCCTGTTATTGACCTTTCAGATTCGTCTCCTACCTTCGATATAAGTGGAGCGATCAAGGACCTCGGCTTTCTAGCCCTTAAATCACCACAAGAACCCTCAACAGCCCAAGTAGTCGAGCTCTTCAGCATTGCAGAGGATTTCTTTCTGAATGAATCTCTTGCTGAAAAAGAAAGATGCGGAATTACGGTAGAGAACAAAGGTTGGGTGAAGAAGGGGCAGGAAATGTGGGCTATTTCTCGATGCCGCGTTGAGCTTGGTGGCCATGATCCCAACTTGCTCGTTCGATCCTAGTCTCGATCCAAAGTCAAATCCTCGAGGCGATAATAAAGAGTTGAGGCCTCCCATACGCTAACTATATCCTGCCAACGAACTCATTGTTGAATACGCAGGGTGTTCAATATCGCTATGTTCTCCCAAACTGGAGAGCCCACCCAGCCCCTCCCAGCTCGTCTAGCTCAACACACTCCGACACTGGCAGCATTCGCCAAGTCATGTCATGTCCTTTGCATGACTCTGCTAGAAGCCTTTTCAGTTGACATGAACGTCAGTTTTTCTACTCTCGCGTTGGGCGGAGGATTCACTGATAGCGACAGCTCTATACATATAGTTGCCCAAGGATTACTTCACATCGCGTCATAACTTCGAGGAGGCGAATAGATCAATATTGAGACTACTTTACTATCCTCCAGTAGAAGATTTGCCTGGTGATGTCTCGCAAAGCACGGCTCCCGACATTCGAGCCGGAGCTCACAGCGACTATGGGACACTTACACTGCTCTTCCAGGTGTGACGACCTTATTTATTTTCTTCCTCAAGGCCCATCCGGAGCTGATGAACTTCTACATTGCTCAGAAAAGCGTTGGCGGCCTTCAAATCCTCATGCCTGGAGCCTCTCCAGACGAGCAGCCCCGATGGCTTGACGCCCCCGTCATCCCAGAGTCTGTCCTCGTCAACATTGGCGACTCGTTTGACTTTTGGACTGGCGGCCGGTTCCCTTCGACCCAACACCGCGTCGTTTCACCAAGAAATGCGGATGAGGCAGTCGCCCGATTCTCAATCGCCTTCTTTTTGTATGTTCTATCACATCCATTCGCTTGCAAGAACGAAGCAGAGTAACCCTTCTGCTTTTCAGGCAAGCATCAGATGACGAAACTCTGGTGAGAATACCACAGTCGGTGGACAACCAAGAGGATGAAAGGAGTGTCATTCGGCGTTTCGGGATAGATCCCTCAGCTAAGCTCACAGCTAAGGAGTGGCTAATGCAACGTCTCAATCCCACATATACGGGAAGAAAGGAGGCCAGTGCCTGAGAAACTAGATCACTTCCAGTCTGATATCGGTCGTACCAAGCGCCTGTCACCGTGATGTAATATGCTCCCGAATATGATTGTTGTCGATATCCGCGCCCGAGCAATGAATGGAAGTCAAACAATGATTGATGCTCGTTAGCAGCGTGAAGGAATAGGAAATAGTTAAGAGCTCTCAGCATCATCCTCCACAACTTCCGAGGGACCACCCGAAGCGCCTGCGGGACCTTTCCGTCGCTTCCTCCGTTTCCTGCTTCTTGATGGATCACCTTCACCTTCACTTTTGACGTGCCCTATGACATCCACTGGGATATCTTCATCTTGAACGGCTGCTGAGGGGGCAGCAACCGATGTGGCGAACAAGGGAGGATTATCATCTTCCATGATAGCTTCGTCGTCTCCTCCAGCATCGCGCTTTCGCTTCTTGCTCGTTACATCACTGCCCGCCTTCTGAAGCGTAGCGTGATGAGAGGTTTTGGAGGTCGAAGGCTTCGTGGCGGTGGCGGTGGATCCTTGTGGCGCTTTTGGTTTTTTCTTCTTCACACTGAGAGGGTTAGGCTCTTTTGGTCCTTTCCTCTTTTTCCGTGGAGGTTCAGAAGACTCAGCGACAGGCGTTGTCGATGCAATCGCAGCCAGTTCTGTTGGCTTTGCTGCTTGAGCATCAGCCTCTTGCTAGATAATGAACGGTCATGGGAGTGAATGAGAATCAGCCCTTGACCCCAGCTGGAGAAGCGTGTGGGGGGCAATAAACTCACTAAGGCCTTTGCTCGTAGTGTGGTGTCACTCGGAGGTTCAAGAACCATCACCACCCGATTGATGTGGACAATAGGTACCGAAGGTATTGCGCGCAATGATACTCGGAGGGGTTGGGACTGAGTAGCCACGACATAGCGGTGCTTGTTAGTATCGCCTGAGAGGAGTGAGTGTCAGAGGGAGGCGCTAGAGTACAGGACAGTAGACAGAAGTGGACGCACCAACAACACTTTTGATGCAGTCGTCATTCGGAATAGCTTCGCGATGATTGCATTTTCTCCTCTCAAACGTCTTGGCCATGTCCACGACCGCCTGGTGGGACGGGCCAAGGTTGTAGAGCTCTACCATCGAGCACTGCGTGATCACTGCACTTCCCGAAAGGCCTCAGAATAAAGACATTTCACCGGTCCTACGGACAGACATACTTTGCTTCTGCTGACCCTGTAGGACAACTCCTAACTGCTTTGGTATATCAATCTTATTCTGAGCCGCATAGGTGCAAAAGGTAGAATCGACGAGGACCTGATATGGCTGTCGAAAGCCAAACGACCGAGAATAGAGCTTCATGAGCTTTTTATACGTTTTTGCTCGTTTTTGGCGCATATTTGCTGAGCAGAAAAGTGGGCAAGACTGGAGAAGGACGAAATGCGACCCCGAGTCAAGCAAGGCGCACCCTAATGAAACAACCGCAAACAACACCTTTGGGGCGAGCTTGTTACCGCGAACGACGGGGATAAATTACGAAAGAGAGAGCAGGGATAGCAGACACGAGGCACAACATCCTAGGGCTAACGATTGGAGGGAGAACGTACGAAACAGAGCGGGACAAGAGGTGCTACCCCATCCCTATACCAAGAAACGAATCAACAAAGTAGCTAAGCAGAACTCTGACTGGTGACTCGAAAATCAGAGGTAGGACGACAGGATCGGCAAGAATGAAATGAGGGAGGCTTTTCGGGGGAGCACCACATCCCTCGGGGTCGAAATCAAGATAACACTTGGAAAAGAGAAAGCAATGCGCAGAGAGATAACAAATGAATGGAGGAAGGAGGAAAAATTAAGGGGAGCATACTCGTAGAACAATGCAAGGTTCGTGAAATGCTAGTGAAGAGCAAATGGTTAGATGGCACAAAGCGTTACTCTCAAAAAGCTGAGTAACGCAAACGAGAAGAACCGTGACGTGAGAGCGAGAGTCGAGCTAACGAATTGGAGCAAGATGAATCGAGTTGCTAGAGATTTTGATGAGGGTGTGGAGTGAGGCAAGTATGTGGAAGCAAGAAAAAGAAAACAAGCTACGGTGTGACGACGAAGGACCGATGAAATTAGGATTCGTCACTCGAGACAGATAAGCAATCAGGGACACATACGATTCAATGTAACAACACGCGAAGACAGACTAATCGCGGCCAGGAGCACCATTCCAGTCCGAAGGAGGTCGATAATCGCGGCGGTATGACGGGATGCGGGTCATGTTGCCAGAGGTGTTCACCGTATCGTAGATGGATCGACTGCGAACTGTAAAGTCGTTGGCGTTGGGCGTCTCGTCGTACATGTTGTACGACATGCCACCTTGATCTTGACCGATGCCAAATGAGTTGGGAGAGGCGCCAAAATTCAAGCCCTGCGAGCCGGAGGAGGGAAATGAGGCTGCTCCTCCATATGAGGCAGCTTGGAGAGCCGAAGGCGACATATAATCTCCATAGGGGTCGTACCGCTGGGGAAGAGACTGTGACGCTTGCTGTTGCTGTTGTTGCTGCTGCTGCTGCTGAAGTTGCTGGTACTGTTCATAAGGCGAGAAATCCGAGCGTCTCTGCAGCAATGCATTTTCGAGCATTGCTGATGAATACGCGGTGTCGAACAGCGCGTTCCCGGCTCCTCCAGCTGCCTGTGCCTGCGCGCTCCCCAAACGAGACGACACTGTGGGCGATATGGTCCTTCCCGAGGTGCCGTATGAACCAGGGCTTTGTAGTGAGGGAGCAGTAGCATTAGGATACGGAGCAAATGGCTGCTGCTGGGCGAGCATAGGGCGAGGGTGATCCAGGAACTGCCGGCCCGCCTCCTGTTCGGCTTCCAGAGCCGAAATAGGTCGGCGAGGCTGAGGAATGAGCGGAGAGAGCGAGCGAGCGTTGGAAGCACCCTCAGACTGACGAATGGCAGCACTACCACTCAAGCCAGCGCCCGGGCTTGTAATTGTGTTTCGGCCGGCCTCGGGCTGTTTCAACGCAGCAGGAGACGCGGCAGTAGCAGCAACTTGCGGGGAAGGTGTTCGCTGAGCACTCGAGCCAATAGAGGTACCTCCATGGACTTCAGTGAGGCTCTGGAGCTCGCCCATATTGATACCCAGTTGCGTGGCTTGCGCCGCGGCGACGGCTGCGCGATCTAATTAAGTGCATAAAAAAATTAAGAATGAAATCAGCCGCCCGGTTCTCGCCAGTGACTGTCTCTTACACATAGCCTGCAAAAAAAAACACTTACACTGGCTACGTCCCCAGCTCAGCCGTATTTTGCTCCCTCCGATTGCATATCCCTGCATCTTCTCCATGGCGCGACTCGCATCAGCCTTGTGAACAAACTGGACAAAGCCGCAGCCCTTGCCCGGCGGGATCTTGACCTAATACACAGCGCATAACGGGAGATGTCAGTACTCGAGTGCCTACTCTGGCCGCTAGAAGCAGCCTGCCTAAGGAGGCACTCACGTAGTGAATCTCCCCGAATGGGCTGAAAAATGAACGCAGGGTCTCTTCAGGGATAAGCGCGCTCAACCCCCCAACGAAGACTGTCGTGTTGTAAGGATCTGCCTCGCTACCTGCCGTGGTTTCCGTGAGAGAGGAGAGCAGCTCGCGACTGCCATCGTCCAACAAGCTGTCGTCGACGATCACGCTTGATCGATGGCCATCCTTGAGGTCGAGACTCGAACGAGGACGAGAACCAGTGTTCGGTTGAGATGCACGTGGCTTGACGCCGGCGTCCGCATTCGACAGGGTGAGCTTGGTGAGTAGGTCTGCAGGCAGGGCCTCGGCCAGCATTTCGTATCCCTGCTCCACGAGGTACTCGCCAAGGTTACCGTTTCTGGCCAGAGTGGCAATCCTTAAAATCATCTCGGGAGGTACGTCGTGAATCGTTTGCACACGGAGCCCTATGCATCGCGCGCATAATAGAATAGAACCAAGGCGCTCATTAGAAACTGAAATAGGCTTCTTGGCGGTGAGTCACAATAATGAGGCGAATCACCCACCAGTGGCACGACCGATCGACTGTGATGGACTGATGGATAAAGGATTGTTCCCTGTCTCATGCGAGTTTGCGATTCTGATAGGTGATGACGATGCTCCAGGGCTATGCAACCCATCAATGCCCGCTGTGCGCTTCGCCGTGCTTGTCGTGCCGGAGATCGCGGACACGGACGATGACGAGGTAGGAGGGGTTGGAGACTCGATGTCGGTCGGAGTTGCAGAAGTCAGTTCCCCCGCTCCGGCAGCTCCTTTCACCTTCGCAGTCGCGTGGCTCAATCGCACTATTAAAAAAAAATAAGGACAAAAGGACGATCATTGGTGAGTAGGCTATTAGTGAACACGCGACGTGGATGAAACACCAATCGGTAACAGATCCCCGGCAAAACACGAATACTCACTCGGTCGAGAGAGGCAGTACAGCCCCTGCATCTCGATTAATGCACGACGCTGGTCTGCCTCGTCAGTGAACCGGACGAATCCGTACCCACGGCTGAGCCCAGTCGTCTGGTCCACCATGATTTTGGCCATTTTGCATGACAAGAAGGGCTTGATTTTTCGTGGGGGTCCACGATCTGGACGAAGACCCTTGGTCGGATCACGAAAGACGGCAACAATGTCGGCATGGGTGACATCGGGTGCAAGGTCGCCGACGAATATGCTGTACTCCCCTGCACTGGCGGCCGCACGCGTGCCCTGGGTCTGGGTGGGCGATGACACTGATGCGGCACCCGACGACGTGGCCTGCGCGGATGGCGTGAGGCTACTGTTGGGCGGAACACTGGGATCGGCCATTGCCTGCGTGAGCGATGTGACAGCCCCCCCGGGCTTCGAGTTCACTGCGTGGCCTGGGGTATTGGATGGCGTGGACGAAGAAACGGGACGAATAGTGCTGCCAGAGTCGGTAATAGAGGCCCCGGCACCGGGGCTGTCGATGCTGCTCGCCCCTGCCGTGACCTCTGCAGACTGACCCCGATGGAATGCCCAGCATTCCAGCGAGTCGGCCCTCGAGGCGTAATTCAGTTCCATAATGCGCTCTGAATTGGGAAGCTGGACGGGGGACCGCCCAGCGCGCGACTGACTGGCATTGGACATATGCAGCTGCGCGAGAACAGACGCGGCATCGGCGGCGGATGCAAAGGTGAGGAACAAGTGTCCAGGATTGTTGGGACGAGGTGGAGGCTGTGAGGAGCCAGTAGGGGACGATGATCCCTCACCGGATTTGGAGGTGTTGGCGGGGAGAGCGGGAGGGAGCGCGGTTATTCGTACATCAACGGCGGGCCACTCCATGAGAGCGGCAACCTGGTGCGCATAGTGCTCATCCATCCATGGCTCGAGGTCGCCGAGACGAAGGGTCGAGCGTTCGCGGTCATACTGTGTGGATATATTTGAGACATGGGACTGATGCGACGCAGATGCACGAGGAGCAGGGGAGGAGCTCTGGAGAGGAGATGGTGATTGAGAGATAGTGGGCGAAATAGCAGAGACGATAGCGATGGGGTTATCTAAGTTCGTTGCAGACGTAGATGAGCGTGCGATGTCATTGGCGTCGTGCGTGCCTAGCGAGGAAGACAGCATGGGTGGGGGGGAGTGGTTGTCCCGGGAAGGTGACTATTAAGAGAGATATAGCAGGCGCTGGTAATTACTCGAATTCGCAGCTGCGAGCTCTAAGATATGGGAGATGAGAGAAGGGAGATGGGAAACAAGCAAAGGGAGCCAGTGCTATACAGTGTTTGGGCATGCCATGGTCGGTGCGCGAACCTATTCAATGGCAACTCCCTTTTGCCTCTGCAAATCAATATCCTCGACTTTCCACCGCCTGTAATCTGACTGAACCCAGCACAACTAAAGCCTCAAAAAATCATATTTTTCGTGCCACTGCGCCCCCCGAACCCTGGAAAAGAAGACATTGAATTTTTTTTCGACTGTCTGGGAATTTGCCAATTCAGTAAACTGCATCCGTCGCTGCCTTTATATTTTTCCTTAACCCCATACAGTTAGCACGATCCATGCGACGCGCGCCCTTCGGTCCCCCCTCGATCCCCTCTCCTATTCGATCTGATATATTGAGGGCAAAAAGAAACACATCACGTAACCTGTCGACGCCCACCCCGACGATCACCATCGTTTGTCCGACCCTTTGCTCTAAAAGTCCGAAAGACGACGACACACCTCCTCATCCCTCTTCGTATGAACGGCTCTAGCGCGGCCATAAATAATGGATACCGGGCCCCCTTTGTCTCACCCAATTTTTTTCTCTTCGCCTGATGCAGTCCCGTTATTATTTTGGTGAAACATCCCAGAAACATTTAAATTGTCAGGCGGGACAGTTAGCTAGTTGGGGCCCGTCAATCGATGGGCGGGAATGTCAAGATAGAGTTTATTCGCCATCAGGAGACTCAAGATGGCGCATGCTACAGCCTAAACGGGATTATTTTTGTAGCGTTCCTCAGGGACCGGACCGGTGACGAAAGCTCAAGAGCGTCGCTAGTGGTAAGCGAATGGGGAGAAGACAGCGCGGGTGCGGGACAACCTTTGGCAACTCGTGGAAGAGCATATGTACCGTACAAATCATCATCATACATCATCAGCTGCAGCAATCATCAGCATTGTCATCGCGTGTCCAGCGATTATGAGCCTAAAGGTATGGATGGTCCGACCGACCGATCGATCACGCCAAAACCGAATCAGGATCAGACAGGCTAAGAAGGCACAGAGGACAGGTCCGAGTCTGAATCAGAGACACCCGCTGATTCAATGGCAGCAGGGCCTAATAATTGTGCCTCCCCCGCTTTGCGTTTCTTCGGGTTAACGTTAACCTTCTTCTTCGTGGCCTTAGCTGCGGCAACAGCAGCAGCAGCATCATCAGAAATTTTAGGAGCGTGACTCTGAGCTTTTGAGCGGCCCCCACGCCTGCCCGTCGGAGTTTCCGAGCTCTTGGCCGCCGCTGCCGAACGGGCAGATTGGCGAGTACTGGTGCGGCGGTGCGAGGAAGAGGATGGTTCGGTGGATGTGCCAGCAGCTCTTGACGGCGTGCGTGTGGGAGCCGTACCAGCTATGCCATCTTCGTCTTCGTCCTCGTTGGCGGCGGAAGAAGAGGACGCCGCTACCGCCACCGCCGACTTCGATCGAGTACTGGTGCTGTTCGTCGATCGCTTGGCTCGCTTGGGGGCGGGTTCAGCAGTAGAAGGCTCGCTGGCATTTGGCGCCTTGCGGCTCTTGCCCTTCGTCTTGCTTTTCGAAGCTGAAGATATCGAATCCCACCCATGACCATCATCTCCTAAGCGAACAATCGTCTCATACACAAGTGGTTCCACGAATTGTACGCTGAGTCGCTGGCGGTTCAACAGCTGCATGGCAGCAATGCCTTGTTGCTGTTCGGCGGTCATGAACGCGGGGATGGCCGACACGGACTCTCCGTCTCCAGCAGCAACTGTATCCGCCTCTGTGCCGGCTGCATCTTCAGGGGAGCCCGACGCCCCTGATTGTTTTCGTGCCGTGGCAGCAGAGACTAATGCTGAGGATGCGCCAATGTGTTGCAGAAAAGCGAGCGGAACAAAGTGTGGGAGACGTCGGACGAATTTTATATCCACCATGTACCACTTGGGCGACTCCTGTGATGATTTCTGGTCATACGGATACGAAAAACAAAAAAGTGACGGTGTTGTGTGGATCAGCGTGCCGAGACGGGATGATTGGGAGGCGCACAGTCCGACTTACTGGGTCATAATACTTGCTTTTCCTAATAGAAAGAAGAGTCGAACGATCAGTCCTCAGATGATATAACGGCAGGTCCCACCCAGGCCTGCGTGGTGTTCTCGAGTAATAAATCCAACTCACGGGTCCCATGCCGTATCTATTCCTCGGTGCAACCCACATTTAAATAGAACAGAATCACGGATGATGAAGGGCGAAGCGTCAATCCCACAGCACATTGAAACGATGCGTGGAGCGCGTAACGTACGGTCCGGATATCCTTCCTTCACCACCTAAAAGTAGCAGCACGGCGATGGTGAGGACGAGAGGGAAGCTCCCATGTGATCAAGTGGGATAATTCATACGTACCTCGCCGAGAGCAACCACGCCTGGGGGCGTTCCGACGACCAGTTAGCACGGGGGGTGAGGACATTGAATGAGCATTTCCGCCCAATAGAAGGCAGAGCCGACACACAGTGCAATACAAATCACCGTACCTGGGACCTTACAGTTGGAATGATAAAACAGGACCTACATATTAACATGTATATATCATGTCAGCAACCCAAAAATCATGTGTCGCGGAAGCAAACTACGTTTTGGGAAAGAGAGAATTGTAATCTTCTTGTGGCGCAAGCCGGGCCATACCGCCCGCTCGAAGCAGCAGCGAAGATAAAAAAAAAATGGGGACGAGAGAAGAGGTAATATAACGGAGGCGAGAAACTGCAGCTCACCAAGTCGCCAATTTTCATTCGCTCGCGCATCGACTTGCACGCTTCAGGATTCCTCACGCCATCCCACGGCGTCACGCTATATGCGGAACGAGGAACGAGGAAAGGAACCAAGTCGAAGAAACCAAGGAGGAGGAGGAGAGGAGGAAGAATAGGTAAATATCTCCGCCGTCCTGATCACAGAAACAACGAGGCAATGGGAGATGTCCGTACCCTATAGCCTCGAAATCATCCACCGAGAACTATGCGCCGATAATATGATGGAAGCAATATGTCGGCCAACGAATCAGTCATTCGTATAAGCGACATACAGAGCCAGCATGAGCGAGCGATAGCCAATCAGCGAAGATAACCAGATGATGAGTAAAGTAAAGAAAACGAGTGCCGGGAACGATTTCATGGGTCACTCGATCAAAAGTTACGCTCCCCAAAAACCACACTCGATACACAGCCCTTCGCTACGGAAATAACGCTCACCTTGACACCAGGCTCACGTTCCTCTGGCTCACTCTTCACCAACCACGGCATGTTCCTTGAAAGCAAGCAGCAGCAACAAATTTGTATGAGATCAGAGAGATTGACACTTCCGGAATCTCTTAATCTCGGCTCTGAATCGACGCGAGCAACGCTGTTTCTTAGAAAAGAGGGCTGGCTTAGAATGTCGACGTCGCAGAACAGGCTGCCCAAGTCCTCGGGGTTTCCGAGTGGGCGCGAGCGGCACGCGTTTCCCACGGCCACACGCAACTTGCCATGTGCCAGGCAGTAGTCATTTGACTCTTGATAATATGATGCATGGTTAGATCTTGTCGGCCGAGCATGAGACTACGGGCGACCCAACCGCGACGTTTATATTGAGGCCAGGTTGACGATTCATGAGCCACCAATACAAATGGAACGTGCAAGTTGGGTGACTGGGAACCTCTGGGCATCAACGAGCAGGTTTTGGATTTGGGATCTTACACCCAACTTGTCTCACCCTATAAATCCGTCAAAAGTTCACCATCGGCACGCAAATCTAATCGCTTCGAAGACAATTTTTTCTGCAGCACTCGTAGCGCAAAGTGGTGTGGTTACTACTCTCTCTTGATGCCAACCATTCTCAACATGTAACACAACATCGAAGATCCGATAGGACGAGTCGATCGCAAAATTCTTTCTTCTTTCATCGTGTAGTTCATTTCAGTTGCTATCGTATCGCTCAACAAAGACCAAACCAGGAATGGGGGAGTGATGAGAAGAAAAGCGGTAGACCAACGTACGCGAGGGGGGTAGCTCAACATACGAATGGCAAAAGAGGAACGCGGAGGGGGGGAAGAGAAAAGCGGATAGAAGAGTAGACGAGGGTGTCATCGTCTGAAAGATTGTCGGCGGAGCGAAGTGGGAGAGAAAAGGGGGTCCAATTTGGAAGGATGACGAGTAATGTAGCAAGAACGTATAAGCCATGAAGAACGGAGAGGAATGAAACTAGGCCAAGCGAGTGCAATACAGAAAATGAAAATAGAGAGATAAATACGAGAGCGTATTTACTCCTCGCCGGCAGCCTCAGCCTCAGCCTCCTTCGGAGCCTCAGGCTTATCCTCTGGAAAATCGGGACAAGTCCAAAGTCAGCGTTGGAACACTTGCGGAGTAGCACCTAGGAAACACGTACGAGATTCTTGCATATCTGAAGTCCAGAGGGTAAGGTTGTCACGGAGAAGTTGCATGATGAGGGTCGAGTCCTTGTAGCTCTCCTCGGACAGGGTGTCAAGCTCGGCGATAGCATCGTCGAATGCCTGCTTGGCGAGGTGGCATGCACGGTCGGGCGAGTTGAGGATCTCGTAGTAGAAGACGGAGAAGTTGAGGGCGAGACCAAGGCGGATGGGATGTGTTGGGGGGAGCTCGGTAACAGCAACGTCCGAGGCGGCCTTGTAGGCCTCTAGCGACTTGTCAGCCGACGCCTTCCTCTTGTCGCCAGTGGCAAACTCGGCAAGGTAGCGGTGGTAATCGCCCATCCTAATCGAGAGACACAAGAAAATTAATACAATGTCACGCAAGGGCGTTACGGGGCAAACGACCAGGTCGATCGTCACAGATCGACAACAGGTCAAAATTTGACCCATGAAACAAAAGAGGACGTACATCTTGTGGTAGAAGACCTTGGACTCGCCAGAGGCCGCCGAGGGGATGAGGTGCTTGTCAAGAACGTCGAGAATGTCCTCGCAGATCTTGGCGAGCTCGGCCTCGATCTTCTCGCGGTAGCCCTTGATCATGGTGACCTGGGCTTCGTTGCCCTTGGACTCCTCCTTCTGCTCGATGGAAGAGACAATACGCCACGAAGCACGGCGCGCGCCAATGACGTTCTTGTACGCGACAGACAGCAGGTTACGCTCCTCGACGGTGAGCTCCTGGTCGGACGATGCGACGCGCTTCATGTTCTCGACCATCTCTGTTGAAATGTCGGATGGAGCGCAGAACGCGTCAAGGACCGGTGTGCATGACGTGTCAGAAGCCATGGATTGACGCATAAAGAGACGCGGTTATGAGGATTGGGCAATGTTGGGCGGTGCAGCAGCCTAAATGATAAGCGGATCGACACGAACCTTCGTATCGCTCTGCCTGCTCAGCGAGCTTGGCAAGGTAGACAGAGTCCTCGCGAGTGTCAGACATCTGTGTGCGTTGGCAGGCGTAATGTCAGCCATCGTTTCCCGATTGAGGTCCAGGGCATTTTGAGCCCAAACTTACTTTGAATTAGGAGTGGGGTAGGGGGGGTAGGGGATAGAGTAGAATGGATTGGATGGGCTGGGTTGGTTAAGTACGATCTACGACAGCATCCGAGGCGCATAAGTCGACATCGTCATCGCGAACACAGGGCGCCTAAGGGGGAAACCGTCACTTACGACTTGGGGGTTGATGGAAGAGGGCGATTCCAATCCAACCAGCCCTGCTTAAGTAAGGCAGGGCTCACGTGATCTGGGCGAGCCAATGACGGAGGAGGGGAGGGGCTAGGGCCGCCGCCAACCCTTCGCCCTGCTCAGCCCCTCCTCAATTCAGTTGCCCTCCGAAGGGGAAGGGAAGGGACGCAATAGTCGTCGTCTCTCTCTCTGGCCGAGCAACCCGCGGCGGCTTTGCACAACTCCAACTCATCACAGCCCAGATAGACGGCGCGCTATGGCAATCGTCGCAATTCCGTTCGGTTCTGGTTCATTCGATTTTCGTTGCAGCTTTTTTGGTGTTGTCGTGTGCCGCGGGATCTAAAAAAGGAAATTGTAGGGTAATGGCTGCGTCGGTCAAGAGAAGAGGGGTTGGGCCCCCACCAAAGCGTTTAAGCGCTCGCTCACAGCGACCGTCGCTGGCTGACTACTGCGTAATTGGACGATCATTAATCCACACCCATTCGTTAGTCGGAGTAGTAGAACCCATTTCATTATCTCCCCTCTCGATTCCTCCCTCAATCGATCATCTTTGCTCATCCAATCATCATGATCATATCGTTGGGCAAAGGGTACAGAGATTGCTTCTCTCTTTCATATCGCTCATGTACGGAACAGTCTATGCTTCCGTACCCTAGCGCTCCCATGGTCCCTTTCACCGCCGCTCAAGAGAGAGGGGTCGACGGAAAAAAGCCAAAACGATAGATTGAGCGCCCGACACGCAGAGATAACAAAAAAGCAGGCAGCAATTAGCAGACACGCGTCAGAGTGACTCATTCCTCCCCGCTCCACACGAACTCAACCCACCCGCTTGGGGTCTCCCTCCCGCTTCAGATCCCCTCAGCTGACTGTTTCTGGCACATGTACACTTGGCTCCTCCCCTCATTGCCGCCGTCTAATAAGCTCTCGCTACCGTCGATTCGGATAACGAGAACCCGTTAGCAAGCCCTTAGTCAGATTCAGCGAGTGAATCTGAGCGAGTGATCATGAGGACAATTGGCAAACTGAACTTGTGCTCATGTTCGGTGAAGTCCCCCTATTGATCGGTGCTTTGCAACACCGCGCGCACAAGGTAGTGTATCATATACAGGGGAAAACGAGATCAAGAAGATGATTGTAATATTATTATACATGGACAGCACGGCTGTCGTCGAAACGTGCCAGAAGATAGAAAATATTAATGCATGATACAGCAACTCGTGTCGAGCAACCGAATGCGAAACAAAAAAAAAATGCAAGAAAGAGAAAAAAGAAGCACAGCAGCAGCATCAATAAGAAGTCGGAATACGAGCGCAGTCGAATGCTGTCCGCCTGCCCGGGCAGTGATGAACGCACACACACTGCTATGCCAGCAAGCAACCCAAGCAAATCACCATTCGTCATCATGCGGATCCTCAGGACAATCTCTCGCAATCTGCGTCCCCAAGGAAGTAATAAGAATCAGGTCGCAATCAGTGATCCTCTCTCAAAGCCATTGCCAAAACAGAAAATTTCGACCAAAAAAACTTACATGCCCTTCCTTCCCACACGAATAACATGTTTTAGACCCTCCACCCCCACGACCGCCGTAGGACGACGAGGGGACCTCTGGGCAGTCCCTCGATATCTACGCGGGTATAGCAGAGAATTAATAAGCAAGCAGGAACGGGAGGGACAGAGGCATGAGGATTGTCGATCAGGAACTGCATTTCAAGGAGAATGAGAACATACATGGCCCTCTTCACCACAATTATAGCACGTCTTTGACCTTGAAAACAGGCTACTGCCATTAGTAGCAGGTGCTTGAGGGCAATCCTTGGCAATCTATCGTTCGCACCACCAGATAAACGAGTGAGGGGATGTCAATCGTGAGTGAGCAAGTGTGGTCAATCCCTGGCTCGTTCATGTGGAGCACGTACATGACCTTCCATATTGCAGTTATAACACGTTTTCGTGCGTGCACTTCCGCCGCCGCCGGCAGCTACCGCCTCAGGGCAATCGCGCGCCATCTAAAGGCCGTAACTCATGATCGTCAGCAACATAGGTCAAAATTCTATGAAGTGGCTCCCAGAGAGGGGCGCGTTCCACTCACATGGCCCTCTTGCCCACATGAATAACACTTCATGGCACCATAGTGTCCATCATCTACCCTCGCGTCACCTGTGCCCGTACAGTCCCTCGCAATCTACCCAAGGCCATACAGTCAAGGGACCAGCACGGCAAGGAATGGATCCAATCAGGATAATGTTGGTGATAAGCAGGCGTCAGGGAAGGACTGGGAAATGAACTGACATGGCCCTCTTCTCCACACTTGTAGCACGTTTTCGCCTTGCTCTCGAATCCATTCGATTGCCCACCTGACGGTCCCGCCGTCGGGCAATCTCGCGCCAGCTATGCGGACAGAAACGTCCCAACAGTGAAAGAAAATGAGAAAATTGAGTGCTCTGAATTAGTCTCCTTTATGACTTTCTTTGGCCATTGAGATGTAAATAGTAAACTAGCTCTGCACTTACATGACCAGCGACTCCACAATTATAGCAGGTCTTGCCAGCACCAGCAGTCGTTGACGGGCCATCTCCACCAGCGCCAGCTCCCGCAGGCAACGCCGCCTTGCAATCCCGCGCCAAATGGTTGATCCCATTGCATCGATAGCACCGGATGACGGGTGCAGCATCGCCTGAAGCATTTTTGGTATTGGTGGCTTTCGACGTGGATGCAGAAGGGCCACCACCGCCAGACCCGGAAGGAGCAGAACGCATGCCACCACGAGTGTGGAACTCGGCGATACCATCAGAGCCCACTGTCGTGTGATTGACGACAGTATCACAGTGCAAGTTGGACACATGTATGCGAAGAATGTTGGTGAAGAGAGAACGTGTGGTTGAAATGCAGTGATTGGTAAGGATGACAAGCGAGCAAGATGTTGTACGAGCAGACGAACCTGTTTGGGCATTAGGGCATGCACGCGACATATGGCCGAACTTTCCGCAAGCCTAGAGGTTGAGCATGACGTTTATCGTGGTAGATTTCGCGATGCCGAGCCATAGATGACAGAAATAACCATAATGAGATCGGTTGTCCCACCAACCGACACATAGGCAAGCACATAGAATCGAGCGTTCAGTACATGAAGAGAACCTAAGAGCGATCCAAGTGATACAGCGGGACGTACAAAGCATCGAACGCCCCCATTCGGCGCTGCATTGCGAGCCGCCACTCGGATTGATGGACCTGGGCGCAAAGTAAATGCAAGGTTCTTAGACTTCCTCCAACAACAAACTAATGCCGAGCAAGTGACCACTCACAGTCCGATTGGAGATGGCCAACTCCCCCGCAGCTATAGCACTGGCGAGTAGCAGCCGTCTTTGGCTCGGGACAGTCAGCACTCTCATGCCCAGCCTATCGTAGTGAATGGCGAATCGAGACGAATATCATCAGTATGAGTCCAAGCCAAGCGCTGAGCGGCCACATTCCGGGGTTGAGGGAAGGCATACCTTTCGACAATTGTAGCATAGTTTCGTCGGTGACGTGCAGTTCTCTGCAACATGGCCGAGATTTCCACACTTGAAACATCCTTTTCTCGAGAGAGGCATCGACATTGTGTTATTGTTTATAGCGCAGGTTTATAATTGGCAAAGCTCTATGTTCTCGATTCAGATGCTCTTGTTTAGGACGTGCGGGGTAGAATTCACTGACGTCAAGACTTTCTGTCTGGAAGTGTCGGGATGTTCGAGTTGAGTTCAGCGCTTGGACTCAATTGAATACCTTCCATTCTCGGACGTGAGATGCAATGTCGGCAAAAGGGACATTCTCTCCTCTCTTGATCAGAACTGCTAGTGCTGTAACATGCCATAAGATTAATGAGCATTCGCTCGCCTGCTCTCAGATTTTCAGCCTTCAGAGTGCATAAGTGGACAATGAGTGTCATCGTCGTCGCCGTTGACAATGGCCCAATCAATGACAGCGACGACGTATCTGCGATATGCATGTATATCATAAGAATATCACATTGTGTTACCACGGCCCTGATCTACGACAATCTAATCTCATCGCGCCATTTGCCCATGAGCATGATAGTGATACATTGACTTGCAACAGGGGAACGGAGGCGAAAAGATTCACCATACAATTAGGAAATCCGGAATTGCGGCCTGATGGCGTCCGCATCCGAGTGGCTTTCGTCTTGCCACCACCACCAGCACCAACGTGCGGGACTCTCCCACCTTTAGAGATAAAAAGTATTCTTCTCTCTCAAGCTGGTCTGAGAGCCATCAGGCACACCCGCTATCTTGATCATCCTTGCCAGCACACACAGACCCACAACTTGTTCGCCAATATTCTCGCCAGTAACGAACGCAACGGGCCCACATGCTGGGCCTCTCGCGCACAGAGGCTCTCGAATGCCTCCAAGAGTCTTTAAGCCTGGAAGATGTCCTAGAGGGTAATAGCACCGCCCCAGTCAGCCTCGATGACCTTTACCTCTACCTCAAGAACGTCGTGAGTATCCTTGCTTCATCCCCGCATGGCATCGCAACTTGGCATGCGTCGGTGCTTCATACTGACCTCTTTCATGCCCTCAATATCTCCTTGCGATATGCGAATAGGAGTACTCCCTCGAGAACCTGCAATTCCTACTCTGGCATCGGAGCTACCGTGCACGATTCTACAAGCTCCCGCGCCACATTCGAGCACTCAGTCCCAGTCCCATTCCTCTCAATGCTTACACAGGGAGAACAAAGGCAGAAGAGCACGATGATGATCTTTCGACCGTATGCGATGATGATGATGAGGACGAGGACGACGTAGAGCCCTGTCTACAACCCTTTCGCGCCGAAGTAGATCGGGTCATCCAAACGTTCTTCCTGCCCAAATCCAATAAGGAGCTCAGTTTCGACCAGCGGGTGCGCAATAGTACCCTGGACAACGCGGCCTGGAGCACACATCCCGACGTGGTGCGTTAGCCTTTTGCTCCGATGAATACAGACTGCGGCCTCAATGCTGAACCTCTGAATTTCTTCTTGTCGCCATTGACTAGTTTGCCCAAGCTTGTCATGAAGTCTATGTACTCATCGAGCGCTCCAGCTTTCGCAACTTTCTCACCGCCCAGTCCATGAACATGTCCCTTCAAAGGCAGATCCTTGGTAAGTCGGCGGGCTCCATCTCAGCACCTCTTTGCTCTTTTCCTTCCCTTCTCCCCTCTTTCATATTTTTCTTCTTCTGTTACGTTCGTCTTTATTCTTCACCCCCCGCGCCCGGTCGGCCAGACGGGCCCCCATCACCATCTCCGATCACCTGCACCTCGCCCGCGTCCTTCTGCATCGTCAACACACCCTCTTGCCGATTCTCGCATATGCGGAATGTGACTCTTGTTGTTCGTCCGTCCCCTTGAATTGCCTCGATTCAGTCCCGGCATCAATCTCACCGACCATCAAGCCGCCATCATCCGAATCCCCCCGCCAAACAAAAGTCATTTGCCCTGTGCAATTCACTTCGTTGCATCTCGTTTCTATTGGTGATACACCCCAGTCACTTGGGTTTGTTGGGAGGGAGGGTGTATCGAGCTCGGACCTCGTTATGGTACTTCGGTCGTCTCCTTTACTGCTTCCGGGAACAAGGCAGCAGCTTGCGCCCGCCCTCGAACCAACATACACACTTACCCCCATATACCAGCATCGACGCCGCTTACGCTACTGTGTGCATCAAACCTACCGAACTCGGGTGCAAAGTCTTTGCCAAGCCTGCTCATCTCATCCCACTGCGCTACAACAACACACCCTACGGATCATTTGCCCCAGCTGCTTCCTTTGTTCTGACCCTTTCAGAGCTTCCACCCCTTGCGCCCATCTCATATTCACGCGCGATCGCATGGTGTGCCATCTTTTGAAATCTTGTCAACACCATGGCATCACGGCGGCCGTTCATTACTCCGTCTATTTTTCCAGTTCATTGAATATTACCTCCTTGCATTTTTCCTTCTGATGGCGAACGTGCCATACACGTTTTCTGCCCGATTTGATATGACTGCATGTTTCACACCCCGCCTTTTTCCTGCTTGTTCCGATTGGTTCAGTAAGACTTACCGCCGGTTGATTGCCTCCGTCTGTATAGGGTACATTTTCGGAGTGGTTATGCTCGCTGGGTCAATAGCGACCACTCTTTCGCTTACATTCCTACTATCACGCAACCTATCATGCATTCAGCAACGCATGTGGAAGCTCACTGGCGTGCCGCTAGCATCTATGGGAGCCATGTCTATGTTTTCTTCTTATCAGGGGTACGTCCATCCACCTACACACGCCGACCATTCGGTGCTTGGTGCGGGCTGGTGCTAATGAATCCGCTATCCCGAAACTCTAGCTTGTGCTGTATTCAAGTGTTCCAACGACGCTCCCCAATAAAGGAGTGGGAGCGCGATCTTGACAATGCTGGGCTTCCGATGGCTGGCGAATTCCCTATCCCCATACCTCAGTCAATACAACCGCCACCTTCATCCTTATCCCACATGCTGCCTCCCGGTCTCGCTTGTGATGTTCAAAACATGACCGCATCCGCCCCACCCGTATCTAACGTGCTCTTACAACCTCCGCCTCCTTCGCATCCACCTCTATCCTCGCATTCTTCGTCTCGTACCACTATCGCTACGCCCGCATCCCCAAACTCTGCCCTAACAAGGACAACTCACCCTCATCCACAACTTGCACCGCGGTTTAACCCCTCCGCGTGCGTAGGTGATGACACTGAGGGAGACCGGCAATTAGCATCCCTTAAAGCCAAGGTGATTCCAGGCTGGGCAGAGGAAATGGCCAATCAATTCGATGAGGACCATCAGGAGAAGAAAGTGGATGTCGAGCTTGTCCCTTCGGCTCCTCTATTGCTCCATACCTGTATCTCGCCAACCAAGTCTGCCGCAGACGCAACCTCTGGGGCGGATGGGCACGTGGACATTGAGAAGCAGGAGCAAACGTTGGAACGCCGCCCCTCTGTGGTCATCAAGAATGGCAAGCGGCTTTCATTACAGCAATTTGCTGCGCTTGAGATCATGGAGGAGTGGCGAACCTCTCGCCCCATCACCCCCAGTGGTATTGTCATACCACCTCATCCTCAAGACCATACGGATCCCGAGTCCTCTCCCGCCAACTCATCTGATACCCCGCTTGCGGCCTCCCCGAAAACGTCATTATCCTCGTGGCGGCCACCAAAGAGCTGGCGCCGCATCCCGATACGCAGGACGACGGACTGCCCTTCTTGCTCTGCTTATTTGATGACGCAGAAGATGAAGGCAAAGGCGAGCGACCTCATCGATACTATCAACGGGACTGACGCAGCAAAATCCTCCAAGGCGGCCGAGTCTACTCGTAGCCGTGGAACTTTGCGCAGTATTTTCAGCCTCCCGCAGCGCTGGCCCAAGACATGGTCAATCGACGACATCTTCCCCAGCAAGACACGAAGGATCCGTGAGCCCCGAATAATCGTGAGTATTCTTTCTGATTAGAGTTTGATTTTACTTCACCTGTCCCATACGCTGAAACCCTCTTCTCCTGTCATCTAAAGGCCTCACAATGGCGCGGCTTGATGTTCTGCTCGCTTGTGGGCATTGTCACCGCTTTGGTCTTTGCTTTGATTGTGCTTCCCATCCCGCCCCGCACCTCACATCAACACGTCCAGAACAATCCTTTCCATTCCAGTTAAGCAGTGACAATAATTGCCACTGCTTAGCAGCTCCAGCTCCCCACTCGTTAACTTTTCGTTAATCTCCCTCTCATTAATCCTAATTTTATTCATCTCAATATCTTGCTACCCAGATTCCCTCGTTCTCTATATCTGTATCTTCTTTCGTTCGCTATACGCCTTTTGCTGCTTTTTGTGGTTGTTTCGCTTCGTCAATGACGGGCGTCGGTATCTTGACATTTTTCCTGCACCATACGCGTGTCTTGGGCTCTTCTCCCCCCGCTTTCTCGCCTCCCTCATATCACCATCCCCCGTACCGTACTCTTAGTATTCCTCATTAACTGCCATGGGGAGACCTCGTCTGTTGCAGTAGACCATATTGCAAGTTTCTCGTGTCATACATCATATAATTCTTGCTGTATGTAACACAATATATCCTCCTGGACCATCAACCATTGCATCATTGCCACTGTTAGTCGTGCATACACATGCCCAGCCATCTTGGGTTCCAGTAGCGAAGTTGGCGGGTCACGTGCTGGCTAGCCTGCAGCCATTGTGGCGCAGAGCTGGGCACCCAACCGCATCACTGCTTGTAAAGAATGGCGCTATCTACTTCAGCCGCTATAGAAGCACGCTACACGCACTTGAATGATCGAATCACCCCTATCTTGTCCTCACTCGATCTAAAGCACCTCGGGTCTCCCAAGATCTCTACCTTAACGATTTGGGACTCTTTGAATGCCTTCGATGTTCTCACAAGCGGAGATTTTGATCTTGAGCAACATCAGCGCGTCTTGAAAGCATTAATTGACAAAAAACTCCTCCACATCATATCAGGTGAGGTGGAAGCGAACGAATGGCACTGCACCTGGAAAGACATACGGCACGGCACAAATGAGAAAGGGGTGAGCCTACACGTTCATCTATGGCCTCGGAGATAATTAGACTGAAGATGATTGCCTATGATGAATCGAAACCATGTGGCAGGGCCGCCTCTGTCTTCGTTTCATCGATATTGCTGGGCGATTAGTTGACGCTCTCGCATTGAAGATGACCAGGACCACAGTGCTTCCAAGTTTATCGCTGGATCAAAGATCCGAACTTCTTCTCGCTTTACATGGCCTTATCAATACAATGTTCGACCAGCATACTACCCTCCTCGTAAGCTCGTCACAGTCTGCAGGATCTTTGAGCACAGAGATGCGGCGCAGTATGTTAGTGGTGTACACCCAATTTGTGTTCTGCGCGGATGCAGTTGGCCAATGCTTTCACGTCATCCTTCAAGATGATACTGAACAAGTCATCAAGAAGAAACTGAAAGGGTGCGTTTTTGCATCAGCCATAGACAATTGTCAACGCTAACTCTGAGCATATTCTGGCCCTCGAAACGAACCTGTAGGCCTCTGAGCGACTTCTTGATCATCGCTATTCAATTCCTTGGTCGTTTGTGGAAATCCCTGAGCAAACTTCCTCGCCCTCCTGAACAGGATGTCGATCGTGAGTGGCGAATTGGTCGGAGCATTTCCCGCTATCTTAAATACGCAACCGCCACAAAGCAGCCCGAGGATTCGATCACATCCTCGATCAGATTCCAAGCGCTGACCATGGTTACTTCTGATGACTTTATCAAGTCCTATTTCTTCAGCGCCGGGACCCAAACCCAACCGATTGATGCTTTTCCCGATATGTCATTCTTTCCCATCTTGGCCTCATTGTATCGCTACGGCTTGGGGCTCGAAATTGTTCTCGCTATTCGACGATATGGCCCAACCGTCTATGCGCCGTATGCCAAGCACACGCTGTTCCATATCTTAGAGTCAACCCCTGACGACAGTCTCTCGGTTGATGAATTGAAGAGTAAACGAGGTGGCGATATTATTAATATCATGCACCCATCCCTGATTGGATCGGCAATGTGGTATTGGAAACAGTTCTTTGGGAAAAGTGCAATGGCCCAAGTGCGGGACCCACACCGTCTGCGTCGGGCGGAGGTCGCAGTGCAAGATATTATCGTACAAACGTTGGTGAGGACAAGCTTATGGGCGGCCAACGATCTTACAAAGGAGTATTGTACAGTCATATTCATCCCTAATCCCGATCCTCTCTCAAGTCTGATAAAACATTTCCGTTCGCTCTTGTTAGTTGAAGCTTGCGAAGATATTGTCTCGGGGATTATCGAAGCTTTATCTGGCCCTGAGAACTTCAAATGGGGAAAACTATTTGATATCCGCTTTAGGGACGAAGTTCGGTATGCTTGGATGCGTAAGAAAAGTCGACCAATCGCATGGGCGTCCTGGAAGAGGATTTACGAATCTCTTCCCGTACATCTGCCTCTCTTCAATTGTGGCGCGCCCAGTTGTCAAAAGACCTTGGAAAACCCACGTATATGCTCACGATGTGAGTGGGAGTGTTATTGCTCCACAGATTGTCAAAAACTGTATGGAGTTTGCTATGTCCCTCTCAGTCATATCTCTGACTTGCTATTCCTCAGGCATTGGAAGAGTCATAAAAAGGATTGCAAGACCATAGCGGAGATACGGAAATTCGAGCAGGAGAGTCGTCCCAGACTAACAGCTAGTGGATTAGAGTAGCATACCTTCGTTTCTAACGCAATACACTAGCGAAAGCTGCATTGTCATAATTTGGGCTAGCCTCAGGGGAAGAAGGCTAGATTACGAGGACGTATGACGAGCCGATGAAGTTTAGGCTTCAGATGCAAGTAATCCTTCGTGGAGCGACCTTAGGAACGTCATTGATGGTAAATGCTAGTTTTGAGACTAGTTGCCTGAGGACTCAACGTGCCTAATCAGAGTCCTGCACATAACCTCCGAAATCTTTCAAAGAGTTGGTAGCAGATGTATTCCCATGAATTGCCGTAAGTTATCGTAGATATAAATATGTGTGAGTAGGGTAAGAATAGCGGACAAGAGAGCTTGAGAACTTCTACACCAGCTTGAACCCGCCTGTGCGAAGCATGACCCCTTGCGGGTCAATTTGCTTCCTCAGCTTCTTCGCCCTGTCTAGATTGGGTCCGTATAGCCTCTCCACAGAGTTGAACGAGTTGGCATAGTTATTATATAGCATCATGTCCTCGACGGGCTGACCATCGGCCCTCAAGATGTCCGTCATCATCGCAATGGCATCCTTTAGGATGTTCGTTGCAAGAGTGTCGTCGGCCTCGTCGCTATAGAATACTGCGAGAAGATAGAGAGCGCCATAGACATCGTGTGGGTAAAGCCCCTCTGAGAGGGGGCCTGTGACCGCGGAGGGAACCCACGGCTCGACAAGAAGGTTCACATTTTTCATACTCGGGACCAGTGAAACCAATGTCTGATCAGCGAAAAATGTCATGCTCAGTTCAGCAAGTCGATTCGATTCTGAAACGATTCACTCACGTCAGCGATATTCATGAACTGCTGGACGATAGTCTCCGTTGTATTGTGGACCATCACGACATCGGCAGCAGCGCTAGAAGATTGTAAGGTGAGACCATACTTAGCGATCGTTAGAGGGGGCTGGCATTTCTTACCGGAGAACATCAGTGCCATCGAAGATACTGGACAAGACAGTGATGGCTTGAGAAAAGTTATAGACAGCGACGTTTGAGCCATGGGGAACCTCGTCAAAAGCACTGAGCCAATCTGTGGGCGGAGATTCTCCCTAGAGCAAAAGCCCAGTGTTCCAGTAAATTTGGAGGCAAGTTTTAACGGGAAACTAGTCACATACATGATAGAGGGTGTTTAGGACTGCGCCTTTCCCAGCTGGCGTGGATGAATAAGCTAGGTGGACTGAACCAAGGGTGATAGGGTTGGGACCAGTTTCCATATTGGAGAAGTTTGTGATCGCCCCAGCGAGCATGGGAACGGAGCTCTCAGGGAACATGAGCTCTCCAGCCTGGGTAGTTATGAATATCCTCAGGATGGGTTCTGCACACTAAAGCGGGATTACTCACATAGACATGATTGTGTGAAACAGCCTTGACAACGACGGAGGTAGCGATACCTATGGCCAATGAGATGAATAGACCAGCCTCGGCATGACTAGTGAGGACGGTGCAAACCAAAATTGTTGCCGCCGCCCTTCAGGCCCCAAAAGAGATCTGCGTTCTGGGTTTTGGAAGCAGTGACAATTTTCCCGGTAGGGAGCACGATCTCATATGAGAGGACGTATTCCATAGCGAGGCCAACCTACGAGTCATTGTCGTGAGATCTCGAACATGGGAGATAATACCGACAGATGACTTACCTCATCAGACAAGAAAGAATACCCGCCACCTAATAGGAAACCGCCGACGCCAACGCCAACCACGCGCCCACCCGAGACCGTGACATTATACCCGTCGAGCACCGAGTAAACGTGATCCCCTAAGTAATGTAAAAGAGAGCATGCGGATAAAAAAGGGTCATCCAGTCCAAATTGGATCAAACGCTTACAGGTAGTACCCATGCCAATCTTAACCGTTCCAGCGCTTGGCGAGTAGGTCACCTCGTTGAAATGAGTCATCCCAATCTGAATACCAGTTGTCGAGCTGAAGTTCGAGTTAAATGAATGACCACCGCCTTTGATACCGAATGGGACGGGATATGCCCCAAGGACTTTGATCTACAAAACAGATCGAATAGGTCAGCAACTTGTGTAATCGTTTTCATGAACGGCAAGAGAGCCACGAGAGGGTGAAAGATGGTGTTTAACGTACAACTGCGGAGACGTCAGCCGTCGTGGCAGGCTCAACAACGCACGTGGAGTTAATGCTTGTGTTCTTGATCCATCGCTATGAGAGGAGGAATGGTTAGGTCTCCATGCATCCATGAAGAGAACCGCAGCGGCGTACATCTACCACGGCAGCGTAGTTAGAAGACCCTGAAAATTAATACATAGCGTGAGCCATCGTAACAAAAGCGCACAATTGAGCAAACCGAGCTGACCAGGATATGAGACGAGCTTGGACGAAGAGACACTCCGGGAGATCTCTTTACATGCTTCAGTGACGGATACAGACTTTTGGGTGCGGGATAACACAGCGGCATTGACTGGGGAAGGGCCACTCGAGGATGCGACGAGCGCCGACAGCGCTAAAGCAATGGAGGGACGCATGGGAGAGTTAGGAGACGTGAAAAGTTGTCGTTAAAGCCTGGAGAGAAGTTGAGAGCCTGGTGGCGAGCTGGCGCAGATTGGCCTTGGCAAGCAGTCCTGAAGAAGGGGCGAGGAGAGGCTGCTGGGGGTCCAAGAAGTCGAGTAACGGTACGATTTTATAAGGCCCAGCAGGCCAATAGTCGCATTACAATACCCGCAAGGCTCACAAGAAGACTTCATCACGAGAGGAGGACGGGTGAGGCAAAAACGAGAGAAGCGAGCAGAACCACAAACCTCCCGCTCCCGCCCCCGCTCTCTATTACAAGGCCCACCGCACACCGTGTTGGTTGATGAAATTAGGACTGCAGTGCTGTTGGTAGTTACAGTGGTGGTAACGTTTGCTTTACGGAATGAGAAAGCCGGCAATTATCGGAAAGCGTACGAAGAACTTCGCTTGTGGGATTATAGCCTACAAAAACCTCATCCTAACTCATTCTACAAAGGGGTTTGAATCAGTCCACGTTCGGAACGAAGTACCCCGAAGTATATGGAAACTGGTAAAGCTTACCACATAGCCCTATGACAGCCAATGTCTTCCTCCATGTGGCACGTCGCGTGTTCGATCGTTCGATCTCATCTCATCTCGAGTTCCAGTGGCAGATGGACACCCGGCGTCGAGGCGTGGCAATGTCCATTAGGGTGAACTGGCCGCCCCCTTCGCAATATATCGCGATGGGAGGGTTCGAGGTGAGTGAATACCAAGATTAGTCAAGGTCCGGCACATTGGGATTCAATGCCGCAGGCATGCAGTACTCCACATGAAGGCGCCACTAATCTGAGCCCCTTGCGTGGTCGCTCGATCGGAGGTTCTCGTCCCCCCGTCCGTGCTCTCGAATAGAGACAATTAGGCCATAATGAAGAATGAAGGGTTCAATGAAGGCAGTGATGGAAGCAAGCGCTCCCATAGGAGGACAAGTAGAACGTTCACGTGGATCAGGATTGTGGGTCTCTGGAGAGTGAGGCATGAATTTGTGGGATGCTTGGCTCGGACGGGCTTGAGATGTTCGCCCAGCCTTCACTTCATGCGCTATTTTCAGCGTTGGGTGACTCAAGCCCTAGATCTGCCACGAAACTCCGGCATTCATACGAGGACAAGGAGTACCTGTCACTCAAGTTAAGGGGAATCGCCATTAATGTTGGCCCTCGGTGGTGCTCCACCTGACTGACAAGAGGCGGGGTCATAGGGGAATGAAAAGAGCATGGGACTTAAATGAAGAACTTTTCGGATCAACTCGCCGTTCGGTGCTGTTTGCCCTGGGGCCACTCCCAGGTGGCGTGCGTGGAAAATGCACCGAGGACGAACCTGTCAGCCACCCGATCACCGGTAATGAGCTGCACAATTAGGGAGGGAAGTGTCTCAAAAACTGTCCGGCAAATCATGAGATGAGCAATAATAGACCGCACATACCACACACCGAAGTTTTATGCTCGGCGGGCCGTCTCTAGCGATAGGAAGAAGATATAAAATTAGGAAGGAAAGTACCCGGATAACCGCGAAGGCGCAAACAAGTGCTCACCGGTGGTACATCTCACTTCTGCCGCTGTGATGAGTTCTCGTGTGACCACTATTTTCTCGCAGAAGCACGGCAAGCTAAGCCATGCCAAGCTCAACTGGGCCTTTGCTAGCTGTCAGATTTACTGTAACTGTAAAAGGCTCCTTGCAGCTCAGTAGTTGCTTCGTGGCGTTCGCAAGCTTAGTGAAAGGAATGAACAGGATGGCTGACAGAGCTGGAACTTTCTTGCCAGCCACCATGTCATTCATCAGGATTGAAGCATGGACGCTATGAAAATATGCGCTTTGAAGTACGGTATCCGCAGCTTCCGGAAGCGAGTTGGAGGTTGGATAGTTGTGATTAACACCGGAGACCACCGAAAGTTCACTAATCTAACAAAGAGGGGGTCATGAGAGTAGGAAGTGATGGCGCGAGAATCGCGTTAGTGGTCAAATGCTCCGCACCACCCGCAAAATTCAAACAGCACGCTAAGAATAAACGAAAAGAGTGCCCGAAACTTGGCTTCGCTAGGCCGTCGGGGCTGCGCTGCTCAGGCCACTGAGTGTGGAGAAGAGCGCATAACGGTCAATCAAGGCGCTGGCCGCTCTTCCAGCCAATATCGGACCTAAATTATGGTCGTTCAGACGCTGACGACCGCGGTATGGGAGGAGTCACTATGCAAAGTGAGGCGTGGGAATATTTGACTTCCTCGTCCACGTTTTTGACAGAGAGGCATTATCTACTAACCGCGCGAGCCCCTCCGAAGATGAATTATCTTATTGTGAGAGCAATATTATCTGTCATCCAGTGCGTTCATTTAGGACTCTCCTGCGCCGTCCCATGTTCGCTTGGACATTTAGGCAAGAAGCACTCAGCACTCCGGGCTGCTTGAAGCCCGCCAATTGTAGTTCGCACTCGATGAAATCTCACCGCGGTAACTCGACGAGGTGAAGAAAGATAATTAAAATGTTAAGATTGTGTACAGTTCTGATGAGCGCTTTCCTTTTGGTAAGCGCATTGACAAGTACTTGGCACGATCGGATGGTAGAAGTTTTAGGAGAAAGAGGCTACACTTCTTCACAATGATCGGAATAGCCGGAACCAGGCCAAGACCTTGACCTCTTGGCACTAGGGGGCTATTGGCGCCGATATCGCTGCCTACTCGCACTTCTCCACAAGCTTCCACGATGCGCGGTAAGTAGTGTAGCCCGTATCTAGTGGTGGATTTTGAGCCGGAATGAGCGTCCAACACACATACATTGTCTAGATTAATGATCGGAGGAAGGGTTAGCTTACCGAAGTTGATGCCGTTGACGACGATCGTGTGAGGACCAGCAGTGATAGGGAACTTGCCCCAACTCCATCCAGACTGTGTTGGGTGAAAGAAAGCGCATCAGGTCAGGAGATTCGTGACAGAGAAGTGGACAATTCGAGTTCAAAACGAAGAGAATCAAAGACGTACCGAGATTGCAGTGTCGGGGTTCGTTTGGTAGGTCTTGTCGGCGACGAATGCACCAGTGTTGCCCAACGGTTGGCCATCGATAGTGATAGCATAGCTTTCACTCTTGAAGTCGATATCAGACAGCCAGAACCATGCAGAGTTGGTTGGGTTAACGGTGATTGTGTATGGGTTAACCTTGGTCCCCGATTTGGTCATGGTGAATGTAGTCCAGGGGTTGTACACTTGGCCAGTGCATGGCGGCGGCGGTGGGCAGTACGAGACGGTCGCAGTCGTGGTCTCCGTGGTGGTGGACGTAGAGGTCGTGGTGCTGATGGTAGTGGAGGTCTCGGTCTTGGTCGTCGTCTCCGTTTTTGTGTACGATGTTGACGTGGTAGATGTCACGTATGGCTTCTCGTATCTGATATGAAGATTGACAGGTGACAGGAACAAGTGAGTTCGCATGTGACAAAATGCACTGACAACTATGACCTCAGGGTAGAACTCACGTTACTCCGTTATACTCGAAAGTCGAGGTTGCAACAAAGTAGGTCGTGCCAGGATTGCCATTGGCCGCGGCGGTGGATTTAGGGACCACCAAGGTAGTGGGCTCGGAAGTCTTCCATGTTACTGTTGATAGAATTGCGGCAGTCAGGTCGATGAATTACCCAAAAGACAAGAGAAATGTTGAGGGACATACCTGAGGTGGTTCCTCCAACGTAGGCTTGTGCGCCAACAGTAGTTGCTCCAGGGAAGCCATCAAGGCTATACGGCTAGAAGCAGATACAAAGCAGCGGGCAAGTGCAGTGAGCAATTCTGTTGCAGTGTATATTGGAGTATCCATGTATCACTTACTGGAGGAGTCGTCCTAGCATCGACGATCTCTGTGTTTCCGAACACAACCTGGAACTGGTCTTTGCATCCCAAAGAGTTACAGACGGCGTCGTTTTGGCAGGCAGCGCTGACGAGCTTCAACCCAGCGAGGGCGGCGAGTGCAACTGAGAGCATTGTCGATGACCGCGAGGATGTTAAGAGATGAGGGGGGAAGAGAGAAGAACATGCTAATGGCGGTCGTGCTTTATGAACCTGGGGGAAACATGTCCGGCTTCAGTGGGAGCATATCGATTAGGTAGTTCAGTTTTTCGGACGAGCACCTCCGTGGCATGTGTGGAAATACAGATTGGCAGTTGGCGGGATCGGAGTATATTTTTTCGATTATTCCGCTGAGTAATGTGTTGAAATATTGGGTTTGCGGGTATGATTTTTTGGTGAAGGAGGAGAGCGTATTGGTGCAGGTAGAATGCCAAACCTACATAAATACATGTGGTCGTGCTAGTTCATCGATCAATGAGAGCGACCTTATCCAATTTCGCTCTTGTCGCTCTTTTTTCTAAAATTGACGCCACTGTTACATACCAGCCAGATGGGATGGGATGATGACGAGGAAGAGGTGTTTTGGGGGGGCTAATTCAATTATGTGACAGGGATATTATGACAGAGAGTTGCCACCGATGAAAACATGCTCTGATGTGGTAGCAGGGGAGCAGAATCGTGGATGGAGAGGTGTTGGGAACCCTGCCAACGAGAATGGTGGAGTGAACTTCGAATGGCGCATTACCTCGAGGCCTTGATTGATCAATGAGAGCAGCGTCTGGAAGCTATTATAACACTGGCAAAGGGTAAAAGAGATAATTGGGCACCATTTTCATGCCCAGCAATGGGCGACAAATTCTGCAGAGACTGGCTTTCGCGCAAAAGGCGTAAACGAGCACAACCCTGTGTGGTGGTATGTGGTGAGATGTTTGGTCAGGGCAAATTCAACAACAACAAAACGTGTTCTCCTCATTGCAGGAAGCTTCATCACGACTGCCACGCGTTAGCCCCCCAGTTCCGATCTATTACGAAACCTGGACGCACAAACTATATAGTATTGTCTCAATCAGCAACGACCTTGTCACGCCCTCCAACAAGATAAAGCTGCACCAATATTGTTGTTGAAAGCTATCAGTTCCCCCCTGGACCTGCTGTAACAAATCTCTGTATATCAGGAACTCGCGCAAAAATCTCTCGCAAATCCTTAGTCAAGTGACATTATGACACGACTCTTCCGGACACTCCGGTTCTCTGCGTACTGTATGTCTTCACGGCACGATTTGCTCTGACCTGCTAAGAACTCAACCGGGCTCATGCCTTGCTTCTTGGAACGTGGGTTTTACTATACCTAGTGGTGGCAGCGGCGTTCGATATCGTTGTCCTCGGGCTCACAGCGAACTTCGCCGCTAAATTCCTTCCCCTTCACCGTGAGCAGACATTCTTCGTCTCTCTACAAGGACCTTCACTAATATTCTTCCCTATAACCCTCGCTTCCTATTTCCATCCCATCATAGGCGACTTCCTCATTTTTTCCCTCACCTGCTGCGCGCTAACCCTAGTGGTATTAATGGTATTGTACGTCTTGCACGACTGCTGCGCAAGATGAAACCGCAAATTGACACACAGCACAATAGAGCATTGCGATCTGTCCCTGCATGGGAGATCCCGCTACTGTT
>WIDE01000069.1:125973-158307 GCA_015039315.1 Clavulina sp. PMI_390
TGGGCCGACTTTGCTATTTGTGAGTCACAGTATTATGCCTCCATCGAGGCGCAACTCTGATCCCATTGATTTTCATTAGTCACTATTCTATTCCTCATAACTCTTCACCTCACACTCAGTGCTACTGGACGAGGATATCCTGAGACTTGGAACCAATCGATCTCCAACCTCGGCTGGTATGGTGAGGAGACGGGGAGCCGGAGCGGTTACCCGTATACTGGTATCTCGCAGCAGCAGCCATATACCGTCCAACCTGGCGTGAGCTATACGTACCCGAATGTACAAAACTTTGGCGGGAGTCAGCCAGTGTATCAACTGCCAGGCCACAGCGTCGTCATTACGAATGGGCCACATGGTCAATCTAGTAAGTGTTCTCAAATCTTCTTTCGGGAGAGCGATTGGGGTTTCTCAAGCACCTGTACTGATGCTATGTTCCTCCCATCAGTTCAACAAGTACCTGTTGTTCCTAGCTCGGAGGCATAATGAAGCGCCCAACACGATCATGTCACTTCCTCGCGGTAGTGTATGGTTGATTTTGACTTATGTGCTCTGTAATTGTGCTGCTGGCAGTGCCGCAAGACTACAACGGCCTTCGGGTGACAGGAAGCCTTTGGTGTTGTAAACTTTGTTTCTTTTTTGCGCAATCTCAGCCTTTCCATCTCCCCATCGCCCACGATCAAGCAAACGTCCCTGTTACCGGAGCGATCGTTGAGCTCTAATTGCTTGCTCGTTGGCCAGCGACGCCCGCAAGGAAAAAAAAAATGGTTGCAGAACGAACAACCAAACGAAGCCCTTATCTCTTTCGCGCCCCTTCACACCTCGAGCTATGAGGTCGACGTTGTGGATACCCTCCCGCCCTATCTCCTCTAGACCTAGCAACAAAGCGGGATGAGTGCCACTCATTGGCCCATTGGCGTGGGAGTTGTGGGACATTCACATTGTATCGAAATGCGCCCACCTCGTGGCTGCCGCGCTGAGAGTGAATATCATCACCTCGAGGCATCGTTCCTCATCCTAATTGTCATCTTGTCCATCAAATTCACAAACTCACCCTCGGCTCGCCGATCCGTCATGGTCAAAATCTGGGGGTCATGGCGGTATCCACGCCTAGATCACAGCTCACCGCTCCCTCGTGGGGTACCTCGATGCCATACTTAAGGCTCCAGTATGCAGTGATTGATTTGCTTTTCCCTCCTCTCGCCCCATCATCACCCACTGCAGTGCTAGTGTGTTTCCTAAGTTCTCTCTCTCAAAGTCTCAGAATGCTGGATCTGTTGTTCGTCGCTGCCCTTTTTGCTATCACACGACGTGTGTTCGAGCCTCGAACAACCGCGAGGCGTGTTTCCTTGGGTAGGTGAAGCCTTGGAATCTCTGGCCTCCTCCCGCTCTGAATTAAGGTGGATTGTGAGAATGCGGCTGAATACTGACATCGCGTACTTGATTTTTTGCCTTGGGAATGAACCGCAGCCGTCCTGGCGATGGTCATCGTTCATTTGGTCCTGGCATACATGCCATATACTGGATGTGAGCTCTTCTCTAGGTCTATCAAGGAAGCATGGGCTCATTTCTCATTTGTCCTCTTTCTCGCACTGCCAGATTATGAGAGTCTCGCAATTGCAATTCTCGCCTTTTTGGGTTTGGGAGGACTCATAATCGCGTAAGTTACGATGTGCAAATGTGTATGCACCCAATCTCTCACTGCTCCTTCGTGCTCGATCTGGAATGGGGCCTGCTCGACACATTACTGCGGATCACAGTGCTGCTCGCGACATTCGCTCCGAGACGAGTTCTTTGACGCAAGCTCAGGAGGATGTGCTCGCAGTCGCAATCGCAGGATTATGTGAGTGGTCAAAATGTTTCTTGGATAGCCTTTGTGAGCACTAACATCCTTGACCTGCCTGCTCATGGCGCAATTTACTCATAGTCTGGCTGAGTACGTTCACTTCCCTCTATCTATTCCCCTGAGTGCTATTTACTGACTCGTGAAACCTTACGTTCATCACTGCACAGTGCTCGTTATGTCCCTACGAACATTCCTCGGTTCTTCCGCGTCCACAGGTGGTGCAGTGGCCCCCTATGCAAGTGAGATCGCGTCGGGCGGCCGTCGTGCCTCACGAAGCCACTCCTATGGCGCAGGATACCATCATCGGCTGGAGGAATCAGGGTGCATCCCTGGTCCCGGCCGGGTTTGTGTGATCGAGGAATGGTTCTACTAACTACTAGTAGTACCGAGCACGGACAGCGCTCTAAGCGTTGACCATCCGCAGATAATTCTAGTGACGATAACGACGCTGACGCCTTCATCACGATGCTCCTGATGTATACTAGTAACTGGCCCTCACTTTGTAGCTGAGTCCAGAGGTAATACGGAACACTTGTATCTTCATGACGAGGGCCACTGTAAGAAACAGCGACTGACAGGCGAAAAGGTCCAAATAGTGGTATATTGTAATATCGTCAAGGAAAAGGAGTGATTAGGTTTTTGAAAGTAAGGAGTGATAGAGTTTAGTTTTGGCTTCTAGGTATAAATTGTGAGTGGGGGGAACGAATGCCAGGGTGTGTAAGACGTGAACCAATGCGACTAGCAAGCACCGAAGGATAAGCAAACCAGGAAAATCCATGACACAAAGGGAAGGAAGAGCAGGTTCCGCTCTTTCAGACAAATCAAGCTGCTCCACCTCCAGTGAGCTTCATGTTGCGGATGTCATGGTCGCGAACCATCCTATTGAGACGCGATAGATAGTGTGAGCGTTTTCCACAGTATCTTCGGATTTCCTTATCAATATAATGTTCTACTCACAATGCACACAAGCTGCTCATAATGCCAGAAGGGATCGCCATCGTGAACACATATGCGATCGCCTTGGAGTACGCGGCTATCACGGGACCTTGAACGTCGGGCGGCAAGGTGAAGATGATGGTGACGCTCTGGCGGACCTCTGCGGCCGTGGCGGGGTCCAAGTTGGGAGCATAGTGATGAAGCTGAGTCTCGAGCGAATTGGCGAAGATTGTCCCCGCAATACTAGGAACACACGTGGGCGATGAATGAGTGTCTAGTATGCAATGAGCGATGAGTAGAGACGAAAGAGGGACTCACGCGATACCGATAACACCACCAACTAGCTGGGTGAATGTAACCAGCGACGACGTGCGGGGGATCAGGGACTCGTCATGATTGTATTCAGCTTGGATAGCCAAGAACTATCGTAGCGTGCAAATTCGCATTGATTAATTGAAACTGTCAGCAAATGCGCATGGTGATGAGCTGGAGCTTCGCGTACCGAGTTCTGCATAGCACCACCCACTCCAAAGCCCAAAATAACCTGGTAACCAATGAGTTTGGCGTTTCTGTGTGAGACGTCAGGGGTATCAGTTGGTGTGTCAGGCTTCTTGAGAAGAGGGGATGGACTGACGAGGTATTGGCATCAACGGTGAACATGAGTCCAGCGCCAATGGTGGCCAGCAGGGGAGAGAGAACAAGCCACCACCAGTAACGACCTTGCCATGTGATGACTCCACCAGAAATAACCGCTCCTCCGACACACATCATCATGAAGGGCAGGATATCAATACCAGACTTGGTCGCCGAGTGGCCCTAAATTCCAAAAGATCAAGAACCTCAACGGGGGTCAGGAGGTTCTGAGTGAACGTACTTTGGCCTGATAGAGCAAAGGAAGATAGTAGATCGCAGACAACATGATCAGGGCAATCCAGAATGCGCTCAAGCAGCATCCGATCTGGCTCCTGTTGCGGAAAAGAGCCAAAGGCAACAGCCCATCCATACCCATACGGTACTCCCAGATCAAGAAGGCCACAAGCACAACTCCGAACACGCAGAACAGGGCGATAACGCTCTTATCGCTCCAGGGCTTGGTGTTTCCGCCCCATTGCAGAGGAAGCAGCAACGAGCAGACGAGCCCTAGACAGACAAGAGTGCCTACCCAGTCAAGATGTATGAAGCGCTTGAGGGGAGTCCCCGCATGGTTAGCTGGATCGTTGAGGGCAGTGTAACGGGCCTTGATCGCAACAGCAATGACAGCTACGGAGATACCTCCAATTGGCACTATGGAAGTGCAGAATGCTCAGGGTCATTACGAAACCGGTAAAGATCTCTCGACACTTACGATTGATATAGAAACCTAAGAGGGAAAATGTGATTAATTATCAGTTGATATCGTCAAATGATAGTTCCAGTGAGAAACACGCACACCTAAATAAAGTGCAAATCAATGAGCGAATGAGCCGCAACGCAAGTTCATTAAGAAAGCTCACCAGCGCCAGGATACGTGGTCAGTGAAGACTCCACCAAGCAACGGTCCCATCACCTTGGGAAGTGAACACGTTAGTGCTTGAACCCTTAGCGGGTAGCGCGGAACCCCTAGGGTCATACCGATGCGAGAGCAAACACGCCGCCGAATGAGCCCATTAGTGCAGGGCGCATCTCCAGCGGACAAATTTCGGCGATCGTAGCAATGCAAGAGCCAAAGATACCGGCAGCGCCGACACCGGCCAAAGCTCTGGAGAAACATTAAGGAATTTGATAAATACGATGGATGCATTGCAGCTGCGCAATTCCGCCACACCTTCCGAAAATCAGGACATTCATGTTTGGGGCCACTCCGCAGATCAAAGACCCCAGCTGCGGACGCAAAGTTAGTAGGAGGCCAGAGAGCGTTTTTGTTCGATAGGGAAAGCTAACCTCGAACAGCGTCACTGCAAACATGAAAACCCATTTTGTTGGGAAAATGGAGAGGACTCCTCCGTAGAACAAGATGAAGCCAGCCTATGAGTGGAACAATAAACTGGAGTTTAGAGGCGGGAATATTGATTCTATCGATGGTAGAAAGTTCGTGACGTACCTGTGTCAAGAAGTACGCGCTAGCTACCCAAGAAATGTTGGAAAGTGCGTTGAATTGTGAGATGATATGAGGTAAAGCCGTCGCCACAATCGATTGGTCGATTGCAACCAGCAGGATGCTAGGGTAGAGAGAAACAAATTACATAAATGGTGGATCGGTTATAGGAGGTAGTCATGTTCAACGTACGACAGAAGCATAGCTGAATGGACAATCAACAGTCGCGAGCCAGTGAGCCATCGCTCCGATCCTTCGACGGCAGTGGCCTTTGTGGGTTCTGCTTTTTCTCCTGCTGCACCAGACTCAACCTCTTTGTCGGTGGACCCTTTGGGTGATACCTCCTCAGCGAGTTTCGTATGACCAGAACCGCTAGTGGATGCGCTCTCTGCCTCTTGGGGTTCTTTCTCATTGACGACAGGGTCGACAGGGGATTGTGCGTCCATTGCTCGGAGAGGAACAAGGGGGGAGAAGCCTGAGGGACAGAGATGGAGGTAAGAACGTGAAAAGTCCGCCAAGAATTCGGGCCCCGAATACAAACAGCTAGGGTTCGGTGCCGAAAGGTAATATACCCCACATGGAGCGAGGGGGCAAGCAGGGATCGTCGCGCTTCCCTTAATCTACCGAACTCAATGTGAAGTCCTGAAAATGCAGCCCAGTATCGTGCCATCCGTCGGGCCCCGAGAGGTAGTGCCAACGTGCGTATATCGCAAGCCCCTCAGACAGGATATGGGCCAAGAAAGCCTCCGCGCAGCCATCTCTGTATTCTATCGACAGAGACTGTGGTGACGATCCCTCGTGGGTTGATTCAACTGGATTCAACAATTTGGTCTTGTGACGACAATTGTCATAGGGTGGAGCTCGGTGCCGAAGACGGAGCATCCGTCGAAGTCGCCGTTGATCTATCGGACGGCCTGGCGAATCGGCCGGGCTAAATCACAAACAGCCAGAAATCATAATTTGAAGGTTTTGGTGGCCAGGCTCTCGTGCCGCCGCCGGGCCGGGGGCGAAATGCTCCTCGAAGCACGTGATCCACTGTTCGATTTGCCCACTTTTCGGCCTCCGTGACCTCGTTTGCCTGCTCCTCAGGATTCGCCAAAGTTTCCTTGGCTGTCGGGTCTGTTGCATAAGAACACCAAAGTGTTTTAAATCGCCTCTGTAATGTAGAGAGCCCTCTATCCGCCGTTGACTAGGTGGGCGTAAGCGGAGATACCTCGTCAAGCCTCGGAAGCAAAATCGAAGTTATGCTGCCAAGCCTAGTGCTTGGGCCCTACCTCCCATGGAGATGAAAAGGACCCCCCAAATACCTAAGAATATCGCACAATTCTCATTCTCGGGCAAACTCCACAATGCCAACCGCCGAAAAACCGCCAGGCAAATCGATAACCTCTGTAGAGCATCGCGAGCTCTACCCTGCAGCGATACCCTCACTGTTTGCCATCGACCCCACGTTGACCCTATTTCAGGTGATTATACATATCCTTGGAGTATCGTTTGGCTACTAGCCTTGATCCCAATATCTTAGTGCAAGCTGACTTGTCTTTCCATCAAAGAACTCCCCGACGCAGGCCGTCATCTCAGTATCACCCACCGAACCACATTCTTCGTCGATTCTTGCTCATCACTCCCATCCACACCCCACGCCATGTGACATAACGACGATCATGGACCATTTAGCGTTCAAAGCGACAGATGAAGCATGGCTACCCCACTCTCACTCCAAATTATCTCATGCTACGCCCGTCGCGAAGTCCGAGTTTCCTCAAGAAGAGGGAAGTCATTCAAGCTGGTGCAGCCCCGCCGAGGGCAATTTGCACAGTAATCAGCCACTGATCCTCGTTCATGACCACCACCTCGACCCTTCGAGAGGGCATGCGACATCCTCCACTGCGCTCTCAGACCTTAAACCAAGCGAAGATACTCCGTTCCATCTAGCGTTTGCACAAAGCGTAGCGAATCTGGCTGAGTCTTCCAGCGTCGCAAAAGACGAGACTCTCGGACTATACTGCTCGGACGAGGGGATAGCTATTCCCTCAAGCTCCATGAGTCAAGCTGGGGTGACGATAAAGCCATGCAACACGTCTCCCGAACCTAGCCTAGCCGGCCGCCAACAACACGAGCTGCCTGAGCCATCTCGACACTCCGAGCTTCTCCCGCATCCAAATGACCAGCTCTCGAACGCGTCGGCTGAATGTGCTAGGCTAAAGGCCGAGATGATCACTTCAGTCTTGTCCACTAGCCCAAACGGTAGCATGCTCTTAAAGGATATCTTCGAGGCACTACGCAGTCGTTACCCTTCATGGTGTCCAAAGGACTCTAGTCGTGCAGTGATTGCTCAGAAGAACGTAAGCATTTCTCTCCGCTCTGCACTCAAGAGGGAAACCATGTGACTGATGAGCTATTTTGGGAATAGCAATCTCTTCGAGGTATGCTGGTGAGAACGGCTTGCTTTGTGACGAAGGATCGAGAAATCACAGAGAGGGGTAGAGGGAAGTATTGGAGATACGAGCCACTCTCAGGCGCTCAGCCGCGGAGAGAAACGGGAGATATAACGGCGTGCCAAAGACCGACCTCGTCAGAAGACGTCTCTTCTCGATGCATCTCCCCTTCCACTCCTTTGGATTCGCGAGCGACTTCGTCCGCCATCTCCAGCGAGTCCTCAGCGCAGCAGTTAATAGCAACTGCGTCCCGGAATCGCGTCACCAGTGGGCCCTCATGGAGCGCTTCACCTTCATTTCTCGCCTCTCCCATCAGAAGAGAGGGAAATTCTGTCACAGCGATCCCTCAGCGCGCGCTCGTCTCAAATTCAGGGGCATTTGATAGTCTATCTGACCCGTCATCAACCGCCCTTTCGAGCGTAATTACGCCCACGCACTCTACTGATCGTTCCGCTCTTGAAAATCAGCCTCACACCGAGGCGACGGTTCGACATGCGGAGCTCGATTGCTCTTCAACCACATTTCCTGGAGCACTCATGACAGGCTCGTATTCAGCGGCGGAACTCGCTTTCACTCCCCAGCCGCACCAGCTTCACGAGTTTCGCGCTTCAGGAGGTGCTCAGGGAGTTCCTCCAAGTTTGGTTCTTCCCGGTCACGACCACCAGCACAAAACCTGCACAGGGAACTTATCTTTAGTCATCTCTGACACATCCTATTCTTCTCTCCACTCTATGACGCATCAATCTTCCAGTCCGAATGCAGTGCTGCCCCACAGTGAGCAGCAAGCCGCAGACGCTAGCGCGTCTCATTCTCGCTTGAATGGCTTTGACTCTACGAGTCTACACCACTATTTTCCCTCGCCTTTGACCACTCCTTTACATATCTCGTCGGGGCGAGATACTCCACAATTAGGCATGCGGGTAGCCTCTCCCCACCCTATAAGATCTCGGTTCGCAGAAGAATCAATCGCACTTCCTGTTTCAGCTGCTGCCACGAAACCTCTTGCGCAAAATCCGGCGTCTCTTAAGGACAAAACGGGCGGGGAGAGCACTCTATCCCGCCAACAATCGCCGCCCGAAGAAGTCATGCTTGACACGATGCCCTCAAGTGCCAACAAGAAACGCGCTCGCAATGATGAGGGGGAAGAGATATGTAATTCAGTGAGGAAGAGACGCGACCCTCCACCAGATGTTGGTGGCCACATCGTGCTCGTTCCTGATGCAATCAAGAAGTACCTCCACATGAGTGGGCTCACTAAGCACAGGTTCCGAGGGAACACACTCGGGAAAGTACGATTCTATTTCAATCCCGAGGAGCAGGCTCAGATCCTCCAGATCGAGAGGGAGCTTGGATATATTCGCAAGTGAGATCCAGGCTTCTTTGAATCGAGTCTTTGCCACTGGACAACCACGTTGGCCGCGGAGAAGGTTCCTTTAGATGTCGGAGTTTTTACTGTTTTTCGATCAATTTATGCAGTATTATTCATTCAATGTAATTCGGCATGCGGGATCCCGATCTGATTGACGTTCAGTACACAACCTCCATTACCGTGGATTACCGGTATGGTCGAGAGCCAACTTCATCATAGTCTAAAGGTTGCGCACCCCACAACCGATTATGCATTGTGGTGGAAATCTTCCTGGGAAGTATTCGGATGCACTCAATCCCCATCAAAGTAATCCAGCTAGTCGGGTTGATCGAGAGTTATACGTAACGCAAGGGGTTGCCAAGGCCGAGCCGTGGGCCGAACCCAGCATGCCAAAGTATGTGTTGCAACTGAATTTGCCGAAAATTCAGTTTTGTGGCTCGGTCAACTTCCCCGTGATGTCGGTGCCAGGGGTACGAAGACAGACATTCGAATAAGCACCCAATTGGCGGAACCGCACGCCGCTCAGGTCGATCGAGGTTCCGCCGCCGTGAATAGTGTAATGGACTAGTCACTTCGACCGTGTGTGACAAGGACATCTCAAAACTTGGGGGAGTAACCGGAATGAACGGTGTAACACGGAAGTCTGCTGCTGCGCATCAGGAAATCTACATCTGACTTCTCAAGAAGATACTGACACATCCATTCCCAAGATCCCCAGGGGTCAAGACCTCGTTCCAGGAGAGTCAACCTTTCGTGGGTTGAGAAGCCGTGCCAGGAAAGCTCAAACGCAATATATGGGCGCTAGATAACGTCACGTCATCCATCAAACCATTCACCCAGTAATCGGGTCCCCATATTCCGTTTAATGAGGTTCAGCCAGCCGTCTGCCGAAGAGGAGTGATACCACATGGCACCACTTCAGAAAGCCACCGAGTACTTGGTCGTCGCTAATAGCTACGTCCAAGAGAACAAAGCGCAATTTTAGTGCTAATGGGGCCTTGCCGTGCTGTGGGATCAGTTGCACAAGCGGCTCGGCGGATGTCAATCCCTTGACAATGAACAGGAAGCATCGTTCACATACACACATCATGTCCTTCATTTACGAAGACATCTGATCGATATTTTATTACAGTTGTGTTTTACACAGCCTCGATACCCACACAGAATAGAGCCCGCGACGTGCCGCTTTATAGTACCCGATAAGTGGTGGATAGCGGGGGCGAAGTGGTCGTGAGGTATATTGCATCCGAGCGAAGTTAGAGAAAAGCTTCGTCAAATGCCGCCCAGTCGATAGATTGGGAAGGGGAAGTGCTATTGCTGGCGAGATTCGTAAGCGGCACCAGTGAGGGACTGGAGCGTGAAGAAACTTCCATCAGCGTTCGGCGCAACAATTCAGCGGGCAGACTCACCGGCCATGAGCACATTGGAAGGGAAAAACTGTTTCACAAAGTTGACGAATGAGTAAGCTGCACTGACTGAGTTCTAGTCGATCGTTGAACATTATGGCACCTTGAGACACAAAATATCATATCAGCCGTCGTCTTGGTGTTAGGGTGATGTGACATACCCCGACACGCTTTGGAATTGATCAAGATCAGAAGCTCCTGAGGGAAAAATCGAATGACATCCATCCACAAGTTCTCAACATCTGTCGTAGTCGTATTGCTTTCTTCTGAAGAAGGGAACGGCCCGGCTAGGTGAGGTTCAGTAGCAATCTCGGCGAGAAGGTTCTTGATTGTTTCTTGTAGTTTAGCAGGTGTGTCCAGCTGTCAAAGCGAAGGTGAGGTTTTGACAGCTGAGGCATAGAGGAGATATCTCGAACAGACCTTTTCGAAAAGCAACGCGGGAATCGTCAAAACGGTTGCTTGGGTAAATTGAGCTTCCGGGGCGGGAGGATCAATGACCCGAGGTATTTGAATTTCAGAAAATGTGAACCCCCATCGATCAAATATTGAGCGTGTTGGCAAGGCGCATAGGAGTTTGGCTTCCGTCGTGGAAAGAAGAATGATAACGCCGAGGGTAGAAGATGTCGACTCCAAATGGGATAGGTTTGGTTGGCTTGGAGGGCAGCGCGAGATATTGTTCCGAAGGAATCCAATGCATAAGTCACGAAGAAACTGTTCCACCCGTATTCGCTCGTCAGCAGCATGCTGGTCAATGAGAACGATAAGAGCAGAGCGACTAGGATGTACTGATTGCAAGCGATGGATCACGCAGGCGATATACTTTGAGTCGACCTGTCCAAGAACCTCAGCAGATGCGAGGTCATCTCGGCTGAACGAAGTGGATGAAATATTCGATGAAGAGAAGCCGCTCAATGTCCGAATACTCGCTAAGCTTGTTGGAGTTCTTGAGAAAGGCGCTTGGGATACAGGCGGATTTGATACCAAAGGAGGCCGTGCTTGTTGCTGATGACTAGGTTGTCGCATCAAAAAATCCGCTTCTTGCTTTCCAGGCAGTGCTGGAGGGTTGAAGGTGGCTTGAGGCACTGGATCATCAATACTTGGCACGAAGGTCTGGTTTTCCTCCTGAAAGTCGACAAGAGATCAGAGTCATGGGCATTGCGATGTTACGGGTAGGAGCGTCTCACATCCACCATGTCAATGATCCAGCCAGGGAACTGTGTTGATGGCGGAAAGCTTTCGGAATCGTTCCGATTCTTCTCTCGTTCAAGATTAACAGAATGTGCACCATTAAGGAGCCGAGAGCGATCGATGTATCTGTGGGGAGCGACTACACCCGGAAGCCATTCATGCGGTTGACTAGGAGGCGAGAAACCTGATGGTCCAGACGAGCTTCCACCTTGTGCGTTGAAAGCATAATTCCGCCTAGTCCTCGGGTCTCTCCCCACCCAATTGCCATCAACAATGCTCTGCAGCCGCATTATTTAGTGATCTGCAGCGTATACAATCGGGACGAAGCGCACCAGATCGGTAGTTAGCGATCGTCCACCTACCATGTTGTCGGAGGGAGGGATATTAACAAGCGACGACGTGCTTGAGTTGAGTGCAGGTTCCTGGGCACTCGAAGCTTGGTCAATTCTACGTCTTGTTGATTTACTGTTTCTTCGATGACCACGGAAATGGCCCGGGATGGAGTGTGGTCGTGTCTCACTACTCCTCAGGAATCCATTTTGAGTCAGGAACTCCCGCACCACGCGTATTAGCATTCGAGTGATTTGGTGCGGATCCTTGTTATAAAGGAGAGAATTAGACAACGTATAATGATGTGATCCTGAGTCTAAACGCACCTGAAAAGTTACCGAGTCTCTGGAAGGCCCGAGCAAATCAGTCCGCGCTGCAGGTAAATCAATGGAGAGAACGAAGATAGGATGACAATCAATTCTTTTGGAGGAATAGGCATCTGGATCATCCATTCAGTTGGTTCCGAGACTTAGGATGGTGAAATTTGGTCACGGACCATCTGTTCCTTCCTGTTTTAAGATGAGCGTGGCAGACGACAGATCGCTGAAGGGAGAATGGATCACTGACAGTTATCCCAAAAGCGCTGCTATTGAAAAGGTCTTCAATGCTCTGATGGAAGTCGCATCGTGCGCACGGGTGTCGATTGATAACTGAGAAACTCGATGATTAGCCGTAGTCATTGATCACGAAGGCCGACAAGCTCACAGATATATTGAAAAGCCTATTCCGCTGAAGTCAGTTACTATTTCGGTCTAAGGGGTAGCAACTGGGAGTGACCTTTGACCTCGTTCCTCTTTTGCTGATGAATCCATGCGTCCGAGCATTGGCGTCTGAGACATCTACTAAATCCACATCCTGTTGTCATGGATTTTATGAGTTTCATGAAGCCTGAAGTTGAAAAACTTAACCTTCGCTAGCGGCAAGCCAAATAAAGCCCGAAATGTTTGTAACGATGACTTAGTCTTTCAGTGGTTTAGCAACGAGGTTCGTCAATGGGCGCTGCTGGCATAGCCTCCCTCACCTTCGGGATTGTTAGAACTCTCAATCTATCATCGTCGCCTCCTGCTCGTCGGCTTGAGAGATTTAATCCGAACGATGTGGCGGGAGAAACCAAGGCAAACGTCTGGATAATTTTGGTTACGGAATCTATCGTCTGTGATTCCTTGGAGTGAGAGCTCCTCCTAACCGGCAACTGTGAAATGTTCAGGGACGAAATGATGAGATAGGAGTCTTGGATATGAGAACTCACATTGTAGAAAGCATCGCGCACGCACACGGTGGTTCCGTGTTTCTCCCGAAGCCATCTGAGAGCCGGGCCAGAATAAAGCAGTTTTGAATTCTGCGCCAAGCCATCAGAAAATCATTCTTCATATGAAGCCAGGGTTACGGAGAGCAGCAAATACGAACTTTGACAATAATGGACCAGTTCTGATTTCTTTGCGTAGTTCGGGAGACAATTTCTAGACATGACACATTTGACACGGATGCGAGGGCTGGGTGTGACAACTCTGGTGAGAAACGGCGCAAAGCGGCAATCTTGGATATATTCTTGATGATCTAATAACGCCTACCTTCCCCACGAAAACCAAATGTAGCAGTTGAAGACGTATGCGGGTATTTAGACGAGCCTGATATAGCAAAAATATTGTTTTAATCGGCACAATATGAGCAACGCGATATCCATGCAAGCTTTTCTTAATAGTGTATCAATTGGTGGTGCCAGCGGCACAGCGCAGCAATAATATTGCCAAATTTAATGTGTCAAGGAGTGGATACTTGCCATGACGCCCAGAATCATCTTCGCCGCCAATGAATTGTAGATCTTCCATTTCGATGCCACAGCCATCGTCCCGTACCCAACACGTCCACTCGGAGGGATCAAGACCAATGTCAATATGTGTTGCCCCAGCATCTAACGAGTTTTGAACAAGCTCCGAGACAATTTGGGATAACGATGACACAACAACAGTTGATCGAAGAAGCATTTGAGTCTCGCGAGGAAGACGACTGATCATACTTGCTATGGAGCACTCCAGTTGTGGAAGGAGCTGTTTGAGTTTGCGCCGGTTGTTTATGAACCAAATATCAAACTTCTGCTTGTCTTTCTGTCTCGCTTGCGGCATCAAAAACGTCGAAAGACCTAGGTCATTAATTACGACCGATCATACTGCAACCAGCCGCGTAATTTGTATCGTGTGGCCGGAGCTGTGTCGGACTAACTGTTTGACTGCCGGTTGTCACTCTCAGTTATTGAACCCGAATATCACGTAAAGGTGCCTCGACCTCATGTACTCAAGGGGGGGCTATTTTGAGATCTTGAGAGACAGATTACTCGAGAGCGATGATTGTGTATCACATGAGCCCAAAGAATAAACGTGGTCTCGGAAAAGAACGGACACTAGCATAATTTGTGGACGTTTGTAGACTAGAAATCTTTCCATTCCCCGTCGTCCCACTCGTCTTTCTTTGGCTTTGCGGAAACTGGAACTGCCGTCGACGGCTTAGGCTGAGTGGCAGCCGGTTTCAGCTCCCCCTTTCCAAATTCATGGAAGAAATCATCATCCCCAGCATCAGAGTAAAGTGCCGAGGTCCCCTCTTCATCATCGTACCCGTGGAAGTCGTTAGCATGATTAATAGATGAATACTGCCCACGTGATGAGTTTGCGCCGGTGCCGGATGTGAAACCTTGCACCATTGAGCCAACGTCTACACCCAGTTGAGTTTTACCCCATGAGTTGGCTGATTTTGCGCCATCTGACACATATTGTGTCACTCCAGCACGGAAGGTAGGATCGGAAACCCGTTCCACAGTTGGTTGAATGACAGTCGAGTTGACAGTGCGGGTAGCACCGGCAACGGCGGAGGAGAACAGTGACCATCCTTTCCCAAGAGCTGCCATGGGATCCGCCTGGAGATCTGCGAGGGTAGGCGCGGCTCCAGAGGAGAGACTGAAGGATGGGTGGGATGAAGGTGGCGGAGTGGGAGTGCTTCCAAAGCCTCCATAACGACCTCCTTGCGAAGGCGGAAGGTGATCGGGACGAGCGGCATTCGTCTGGCGTTAGTATAGTATTTTGAAACATTAGGCGAGACATATGATCGAGCGATGGGTGGGTAAATTGGGCGATCGCGAATCATGGATTGTCAATGGGTGCCGGCGGTTTGGTACCATAGTACAGGAGACACTCACGGCTCCGAGGGATTCGAAAAATGCTTCATTGCTAGCTTTTTGGGCCATAGGATCTTCAGATAAGCCTTCGACTAGGGCCGCAGAGTTTGTTCGATCAGGCGTTGACGTCCGTGTGGACGTCCGTGCCTTGCGAAGCGATTGGGCAGAATTGGATAGATCTGGGGTGGAGGTCCGAGATGCCGCCGTCGTGGGAGATGCTGATGGGGCCCAGGGACGTCCTTCTAGTTCTGCAGTGAGCTATTGTAACATAAAAGGTCGGCATCTGCGGTGAATTTTGTCCGAGTGAAGGCACCCACTTTATCGCGATATTGCGAAGCGGCCCAACAGTGATATTTGTCGTGTATAGAAAGTTCAGGGGAGTATCCGCCATTCTCATATGACTGGAGAAACTCTTGGAATGGGGCATTACCGCCCAACTATGGGTAGAAGCGGTTGCGGAACGGGGGATGACCTTCAATTGGCTACTTTGGTTTGCTACATTATGACGCACCTTCATCCGCCGCAGCTGCTCATCTGAGAACGAGTCCATGCTCACGCTCCGCACAAAGCTATTCAAAAGGGATGGGCAATTTAGACCTTACAGATCAGCGCGGCCACTGTGTTCTCTGACCTAACGTGAACGCCGAATCCACGGTGAATACCTAAAAAAGGATCAAGGGAAACGCTTGAGAATTTCAGACGCCCTGAAATAAATTGGAATCGATCGGAGGTTTTGTCATACCTGCACAAGTCAAGCAGATGAAGTTGGCGAACGAGAGGGAGCACCATTGAGGGTTTTGAGCGTTGCAGTCCGCACATCTGATCGAACGATGATTGATACGATTAGGATCAAAGGATGACGGCAGCAGGAAGTAAGATTTGGCGACTAGAAGAGGCAAACAGGCTCACACTTTGTTGCCAAGCTCAGGGCGGTTGATGAGCTCGTTGAGTTGTTGTTTGACCGCCGGATCCATGATGCGAAGGATGTGGACGACGGTGAAGAAGGCTGATAATCAGGGTGTTGGGATGATGGCGGTCAGAGAGACTGGCGCGAGCGTTGGCAGCAGCAGTTTGCTGGCAAATGCGGGCGCTTCGAGCCGATGATCGCCAACTGAATGATGGGCCAATCCTCTCTGATGGGTGTGTGACACCCGAGTACGTCGATTGCCGTCAATGCAACCGCAATGGCGCCTGAACCTAATTTTTTGAGCCACCGTATCCGACAGTCTGGAAGAGGTCTCAACCGGCGCTGGACTTGGGAGGCCGACGTGGTCTTTCCCGAGGACCCTCCAAGCCCTGGCTAGTCACATCCCGCCCTTCTGTTAATCTGGCAACAACCATCTTGATCTAACATTTCAGCCGCAGAGCACAACAGTGGTCAATTCTTGCCTGACAAGCCAGGCAAAGCAAGGATATAATGCTCTCTCACTTGCACCTCCTACCTCGTTCCCCCACGTCTCCACCTCCCAATCGCCGCAACCAATGCGCCCCACCGCGCAAGCGTTTCAAGCGCCAAGAAAGTCTTCCTCCCGCCTCTGGACAGGCGTAGAGCCCAATATGTCGGTTTCTCGAGCCAAGCCCTTCCCGCAGATTCTCTAACATTTGGAGGCAGTGCATTTACACTGGAGGTCGTCCAAAGCCCTGATCGAGCTCGCACGTAAGTCTGCTGCGCAGCCCTCCTCCCCCCACGAGGTTTCTATGTTTGCTCACCGTCCACCATCTGCAGATGTGGATTTGGGTCCAAGGTACAGCCCTGCAGCCACTACTAGAGTCCCATTATCCTAGCGCTCAAGGTGTTCAAAAATACTAGGACCGGCGACCGCTGCAACCGGCCGCTGTCGCCCGTCTCTATGCTCGTCGAACAGATACTGGCGCTGCAATCGACATCGAGTAGGCACCGCCTTCCCTTCTCAGATTTGAGCGCGTTCTCTTACCTGGCATACACTGGTAGTGAACTCGACACCACATTTTTTATCGCAATGGCTGAGCTCTGGACACCAGACTACCAGGCGAACGTCACCATGATCGCAGACCCCGCTCTGTCAACTCGAGGCCCCGGCGGCATGGATCCTTCCGCTTCAGGCCACCCACCAATATACCTCGCCAACCCCGCGTATTCTTTTGGACCAGGGGTACGTTTCCAGCGGGCCAGTAACGCCTGAAATGCAGATACTTGACCGTTCACCTTGTAGGTGACGCCATTTGGTGCCGCCGCACCAGGTTACAATCCCAACGCAGCGTATCTTGTCCATACAGGGGTGCCATCCTTTGACGGCCCACTGCCTCCGCTTCAATCGTTCCAGAGTTCCGAAAGCTCCTTAGGTGCGGTCCCTCCTCCTTACCAGGGCCATTTTCGTCCCGTACACTCATAGGATGGATTGCTGAAGCGCGCGATATGCAGGATCCTCATCGTTTCCTGAGCCCTCATCCCGATCTTCTCGATATGCGTCAGCCCTTCCGTCAACAGGCTCAATACCACAGGGATCAATGTTCCAGCCAACTCCTCAACAGGGTCCGTCACTGCGCTCCAATATCGCTTACTATAGATAGGTGACTGCTGACCACTCCGCATGCTCTTCCGCGTATACCCCACAGATCCCTATTGTAAGTCATAGCGAAAGGGACTCAGCGTCTTAGATCTCCGAGATTCACGCCCTCACCTCCTTGTTCTTGTCTTGTATTACAGCATTCGCATCCTCTAGTCAACAGTCTCAGCGACAAGGCAGTCCTGGGTCAAGACGAGGGTCCCCTCCAGACTCGTCCCTGACTCTTGACGTCCACAATCTTCTCGGCCCAACCGTCGCAAACGCATTTAAGCTTTTCGACGAGAAAGATGAGCCAGGGATCTTTTTCGTGTTCCAAGATCTCTCGGTCCGAACGGAAGGTATGCTCCCGGACTCATGGTTAATCTCGCTTTCTCACTTCGTTCTTTGAACGCCCCGCTATTGTTCGATCCTTCTCAATTCGAACGACTTGCTTCTGGTCCATGCGTTCAGGCCATTTTCGGCTAAAGGTCAAGCTGCTATGCATCGCAGCGTACGTGGAGTTGCGTATTTCGCGTCGTTGCTGACTACTGCCCATTCACTGACAATGCATCTCACAATTGGTTCCTTCAATCTGTAGTGCGGATGGGATCCAGGTCAATAGGGAACCATCCTCCATACTGGCCGAAACGTGGTCTGGTGTTTTTCGCGTGGATCCTCCCAAAAGGTTCGATGGTGTACCAGGTGAGACATTTCCTTGGGGCGATCTAACGTGGGTTAACTGACTCAATTTACCGTGTTCATTCACTCCCTCGCATCTTCGTGCTTCATGTGCCATGTGGGCTCGGCGCTAATTAGAGTCTACGCCTCTGTCCGATGCATTCCATCGCCAAGGAGTCAAAATCTCTACGGTAAGCTGCCTATCTCAAAATGTGGGGATTCTCATTCATACGCTAACTCGGCCCCCTCTACTTTTCGTCTCAGCGCAAACAAAAAGGTGGCTTCCCGCGGAAACGTGGTCGAGGCGGTGATTCAGACGATGATGACGATATGGATTGATACCACCTCATTGACAATAAAACGGCTGTGGACCATCTGTTTCTTACACCGCACTGGACGTGGGTGAATCCCGGACACCTTCGGGAAGCGGGGGAGATGTGTAGCTTACTATATTTATTAGCAACCAGGAACAGGCGAGCGAGTTTTCTGAGGGTCGGTTATTGATCGAAGATCCCTTCGGCCATCGAGCACTGATAACTGTCGTCTTGGTGTATCCATGGCTGCCTTCTTCATTCATCTCATTTTTCATCTCCGTCTCCGCCCCCCGTCTCTACAGCCACTCGACCCTTGCTCGCGACATATCGTCGTGAGCCACTTCACAATTCGTATCCCAAACAACCATCCCTCCATTTTCCAATTTTCTCTCGTTATTAACATTTAGAGCCATAATCTACATCCTCCTGTTGTAAATCTCTTAAAGCCCTGTAGCTGTACAGTAATAATTCTTCGTTATCTCTACCTTAATCACAAGCAAGCATCGGAACTGTTAGTGAGAAGCAGTTCGTTGTTATTTCATTCCTATGCATGCAATGCGAGTATAACTAAAAGTTGCGATTGTGGTAATGCCTCGGGTAAGGAGAAGAAAGGAAGAAGAATAGTAGGCCAACTAATGATTATTCGCGCTTCGCGAGGTGAACACGTCGCTCATTGCGTTTCATTCGGCGCTGATACTGACGTAGGGCCTTCAGAGTGTGAGGGTTCTCCTCGGTGATAGATCTATATAAATCGAACGCTCGCGAAGAGTCACCATCATTTGCCACCTCCACGAGCTGGCTACTCGGCGCTTCTGCCGGCATCGGAGCAATAATTCGTCCCGCGGAGAGAGCATCCAGTACGGCAAGTAGAGTGTTGAGGGTGAGACTGGAAGGGGCCCAGGAAGTCCATAGCGCTGAGGCTTGATGATACTCGAATAGGGGAGCGGCAATATCGGGCTTTGTGGAGAATGAAGGCCGAGGAGATGAGCGAGGGGCCTTGGGACCGAGGGCGGAGAATTCGAGTTCATTGACCGAGTCAAAGCGCTCATCATCTCGATCATATCGGTCATAGAGACTGAAGGAGTAGGGCGCTTCACGCTGAGTGAGAGCGATTGAGGTATCGCGCCGTCTGATCGGCATGGCTCGTTGCAGCCGAATGTCATTCAACAGTTGTTCCCCTCGATCTGAAGCGCTCTCCTTCTCAGACTTGCTGCCACGATTGCGGTTATCGACAAAGCTGAGTGGGGATTGGGGAGCCGCCTCACGTTTGGCACGCGACAGCCTCACTTCGTCCTGGCAGGGAAGGATCACCTGTTCTACGACTTGAAAGGCCCGAACAGGATCTCCAGCCCGAGCGAGAATCACCGCAAGGTGATTCCAGTTGTGAGCATCGAAGCCAAAGCCATGAGATTTCACCCGTTGCCAAACTCGGGAAACCTCTTCGTATTGAGCGGCCTCCGCAAGCCCAAGAATGAATGACGATAAGGGAACACAGAGGGTAGAGGAACGTGACGCCTGCTCCATCAATGAGGGGGAAGGGTAGCGGGCGTTTTTGCTCCTGATGAGAGCGAGGGTCCGTGTTTGAGCATCGGTTTGTCTGAGAGCTGCGTCAAAGATGCGCTCCCAAACTAACTTCATTGCTTCCACATCACCGGCCCTTCGATAGGCATTTAGAAGTGAGGTGAGGATGAGTATAGGCGGCGTGTCTCCTTCCATACCCTTGAGCAATCGCCCAAAAATCTCTTCTACCTGCTCAACATCTCCACTTCGCGCATAGCGGGCGATGACAGGCTCATAGACTTTCATCCATCCATCAACATCCCCTCGCCCACCGGAACGCCTCCAGAAGTCGTCGGCATTTGGGTCCGCGAGCGCTGATAAGAAGTCCTCCGCGAGTTTAATGCCCTCTTCGGTACCCTCGTTCCCGTACGAGCGGATGATGGCCCCAAAGCCAATCGCATCTGGCACGATTTTCCGCTCGCGCATCATCTCATACGTTCGGCGCGCCTCGTCCCGCATGCTCTCCTTTAAGAACGTGCCCATGATCATGGTAAGCGCAAAGGCTTCGGCAGGACGTCGCCTTGTTGCTCGATGCTCCACATCTTCGATGCGTTGAAAGAAATCCAATGCCAACTGCATCTGCCGCGCATCGCACGCAGACTGTACGGCGAGAAGGAAAGTTTCCTCGTTCGGAAGGATGCCTGACTGTTCGATGCGGTCGATGATTTCGAGAATGGTGGTGTGAGGAGCCCCAACGAGAACATAAGCTCGTAAAAGATGGTTAAAGATGTGGATATTAAGAGTCGTGATGTTGTCTTGCTCAGCATTCTGGACGTAGTCGAACACCCGAATCACACCCTTCCAAGAAGCAGACAGGGCATGAGCACGCATGAGTTCAAGAACAAAGCGCTGCGTCGGAAGACCTGAGCCAATTGCTTCCTGGAAGACCTGCTCTGCCGCAACGACGCTCTTCTCGCGCCCATACATCCGAATGAGCTGGATGTATATCGCCTCGTTCAGCTCCACTCCTGCGCCCCGCATGTGCTGGAGTATTGTCTGAACACGTGGCTCCTCATCTCGTCTGGCAAAAACGCGGACGAACTCATGATAGAGCCACGCCGAGGGTTTAATCCCGTAGGGTCGCATTCGTTCCAACACCCGATTGATACCATCAATGTCCCCGGCATTCGCATAAGCGGCAGCAAGAGAAACGAAATGTGCTTCGCTTGGAACGCGTTCATGACGGTGGATGCCGGCACCGGGATCCACATCGCCGAAGAACTCATCCCACAGGTGCTCGACTCGTGAGACGTTCCCTAATGATGCATACACATGTAGCCGTAGGCTCTGACGAGGTTCTGTGATACGGATACCGGCTTGAACCATTTCGGCAAAGACATCTTCCACGCTCTGTGAGTCTCCGATGCGTGCGAAATAGCGGAGGCTCTCATCGAGAAAGTGAGATGACTGGAGTTTTTGCTGCGCCTGCATTGTAGCCCTAAATGCATGATATACACGGGAAGCATCTGGCCACAACTGAAAGTCGGCCATGAGACGGAGAACTTTGGCTTGGGTCCGGGGATAGATTGGGATCTGTTTATGTTGCATAGCGTCGTAAATTTCAAGCGCATGTTGAGGTGTTTCGCGAGCACAGAAGCACTCGATAAGGATATGGCCCACCAGTTGCCGTGACTTGTCGTGGGACCCAAGACGAGTTGTGTCGAGACGAAGATACCAAGCCCCTGGGTCTTTGACTTCACGAATAAGCAAATCAAATACAATATTCCGCAGACGGGCACCCTCTGCCCCGAGCTCGGAATCGCTTCCTCGATAAGCTCCAGAGATGTGGCGGCGCCATATCCTCCACCCCGTCAGCACCTCTCGTAGGATACTGTACACATCTCCGTTCAGCGAGTGTGCGACTACCACTTGGATGGCAGCACGAAGAACCTCAGGGGAGATCTGAGGGCCCACGTGGGTTTGGTCAAGAGAGGATTGAACTCCAGCTCGTAGACTGTCGACAATTCGGTGCAGATCATCGCTAGCGCCCATTGGATCACCAGCCAGCGCGCGATGGTGAACGACAAGCAGGTTATATGCTTGCTCGTCGCTTTCGGACAGCGCGGCCAGCTGCCTCCGTGCATCCACTTCGTCTAGAACTCGGGATAGGGTCTCTCGAGTTGAAGTAGTATCTTCGGCGCGTCCTTTGCCTTTCACATCACCCAAGTGGGGACGGGCGATATGAAACAGGGAATTGGCACCCTTCATCAGCATACCAGAAGAGAGTTTATGGACGCCACCGCATTCTACAACTCGGATGAAGGAGGCTTCGAGCACCTCATTCTCCGGAGCGGGTGTCATAGAGATAAAACGGCCGAATTCCTGGACATAGATATCAGGACCAAGGAGTGGAGGCTTTTGGATTTGGGCAGATGTTGAGCTACTTGCGTGGCGGAGGGGTAATCGGGGAGGTGGTCGAGCTTTGTTAGCTGATGTCGAGACAGCCCGGATGGAGATGGGTGAACGCCGGGAAGATGATGATGCAGGGGAAGTGGTAGATAGAGCGAGGGGGAGCTGAGAGGGTTGTTGTGACGCGTAATACCGCGTATTCGTCGAGTGCGACGTTCCTTTGAACGCTGTGGTCTCGGCGGAAGCTGGATGCACAAGTGAATGGGAACGAATGGTGAGAACCGCTGTTTCGCTAGATGGGTTTCACAAAGAGGGACGCACAGTTTTCGAGGGGTTTTGTGGCTTCATTGATTGCCTGAATGGAGCCAGAAATTTCTTGCTGGTCTGTCTGGTTAGTGGCCAAGGACACGGTGTTTGACAAGTCTGTGGCAGCGAATGCTTGGGAATGAGACGTGGAACGTCGGCTGCTGCGACCAGGGATAGACCATAACAAGGAAGCAGCAACACTTCTGACTGGACGAGAGGTTGCATGCCTGCACGTCGCACTAGCGTGCATGAACCGGACAAAGTCGGACGCGCTTTTTCGACGAGAGTCACTTGCACGTGACGTGACAGCAAACACCTTTCAACAGACACTGAAGAGGATTCGCCATCCCACACCTTTCACATCATGAAGGATAGTGGTTTACAAGACCGGACGAGAGAAAGATGTATCTATGTAGTTAACTGAATTCACATTCTCGAGTGGGTTCATGAGCAAAAGAGAGTCTAAAAGATCCTTCATTACGCATTTCCATCCAAAGTGAATACATCCCAGGGAAGTCAACGAAAAGATGAAGGTAGAAGATGGGTAAATTTTGGTGTGCACACGTCAATGCACTCGAAAAGTAACGGTGTGAATCAATGCTCATAGTTGCAATCATGCGTCCTCGGCAACGGTCTGCTCCTCTTGCACCTCTTCGAGCTTGCTCTCCACAGGCTCGGCCGCAACGGGCTCAGACTTTGCGCCATTCGCTGCGGCAGGAGTCGGCACAGGTTCCGCAGGGTCCTCACCACTCATCTTCGCACTGGCCGCCTCGAGACGCTTGATCTCTGCGTCGGCCTTTGCGATGTTCTCCTTGGTCACGCGAGCCTGGTTGGCCTCGAACCATGCCTTCTTGGTCTTGAGGTCCTCAATGGCACGGGGAATATCAGAGGTGGAAGTGGGAGGGGGGATGGAGAGCTGGAGGAGGGCAGAGAGAGTAGAGTAGGGGAGGTTGAGCTTGGTGTCGGCAGCAGGAGTGGAGGTCTCCTCAGTGGGGGCAGCAGCAGTAGCAGTAGCCTTGCCGTTGGTAGGAGCAGCCTTCTTTTTCTTGCTCGCCACGAAGTAGTTCTCCTCATTATCGCCCTTCTTCTTCCTCGCGACAAGGTCAGTAGGAGCCTCGATTGTCCGCACCTCCAACTTGGGCACACCAGCGATCGGGGACGATTCACTGGCTGCGAGGTTGAGAGCAGGCGTCGAGATAGTCCCACCGATACCAATCTTTGCACCAAGAGTGTCAATGAGAGTTTGGCAGTCCTCAATCTCAGCCTGGTAAGCAGGGACAGAGGCCTCCTCGCGTAGCCTTTCTGCGACCTCCTTCCGCTTCTCCAACTCAGCAGCAGCGCGCTCAGTGGCATAGCGCTCCTGCCGCCTGGCACGGTCCTCGGCGACCTTTTTGTAGTAACGATCGTTAGCCTCACGGTTCTGCTTGGTAGCTTCCTTCTTCTTGGCCCAGAGGTCATCGACCTCCGTCTTCGCCGCACGCATCTCATCGAAGAGTTTGTTGCGCTGAGCGTGGGCTTCGTCGCCGGCACTCCTAAGTTGGTCGAGCTCAGCCTTGATAGCATCATACTTTTGTGACATGGCAACAGCTTCAGGGTCGTCCTATTGGATGAGAAATAGTGTCAGAGAGGGACGTGTGTAAGGGAGGAAAGGAGTGTGCTCACTAGCTCTTTCTTCAGTGCATCAGCCTTCGCGCGGTCTGCATCAATAGCATCTTGTTCAGCCTTGAAGCCCTCAACAGTCTTGCGAGCACGCTTTGCGGTCTGGATGTCTGCGAGAGCGCGCTTCTCAGCGGCAAGGGCCAGACGACCGGACTCGACTTGCTTGTCAAGTTCCCTACAGAGTAGGATACAAGGCATTAGTGCATGTCTACAACAGCACGCTGAAGCAACGGGGAACTGACTGGACACGTGCATCGATTTCCTCAACCGTCTTGTAGGGGGCCTTCTGTTTAGCAGCCTGGAGAGCCTTAGCCTGCGCGGAAAATCGAGTGGAGATACGGTTAGAATGACTCGAACGAAGAGAGAAGGGACAAAGTGAGTGGCAGACATGCCTTGGCATTGGACGACTCCTGCAGCGCCTTAACCTGGTCGAAGATCTTGGAGCGGTTGGCCTTGACGTTACCCTGAGCAGAACGAATCTCGTCGAGCTGAGCGAGGAGTTCCTTCCTACGGTCACCTCCGGCTCCACCCTTGCCAGCACCGTCAATCTTCGCACGAACGGCAGTCTGCACGCCTCACACAAACACACATCGAACCATCCGTTCGCCCATAGAAGAAATGAGGCACCGGAGAAATCAAGGAAAAAGAGAACAAAGAAATATTTTGAGTTCCCCATCATGCACACCGGGTTCTGAATACAGGTCGTTGATATTATTGGAGATGGACTTACGAGTCTCGCTTGTGCCTTGTCAATAGCCAACTTGAGCTCGTCCTGCTGCTTGTTGTAAGCAGCCTGGTCGGGCTTGCCACCCGAGCCAGACGAGGCAGCTTCGGTATCAGCTGATTCTACGACAGGCTTCTTAGCAGGGGCAGTGGCCGCAGCAGAGCCCTTAGCAGGGGCCGCCTTTTTTTCGGTGGTAGCGCCATTTTTGGCGGCAGACTTAGCAGCAGGTGCCATTATTCAAGAAAGACGAGAGGACTGTGACCGGGTAGAGCACTAGACGTGCCCGAACGAAGAGGAAAGAGGCGAGAGCTCAAAAGTTGTGCTGTACCAAAAGATTCTGGAGTGTGGAAAGTCACGCGTGCTATGTGTGACGTGGACCACGTATCCCCTTGTGTTCGGACAGCCAGGGAAAAAAATAAAATGCCTGAATAATTTACATGCAAAGGAAAGTAGCGCAGAAATGTACAGTAGATGGCAAGCAAAGGTGCGAGAGCGATCAGTACACTATTGACTCATCCTAAAACAGTTGCAGTCGTCAGTCCCGATCCCTGAGGGAGAAAAGAGATTCAACTGACCAATTCTTTGATCTCGGAGAAGCATTTCGAGTAGTTGGATTTGAACTCTTCCTCGTCCGCCTTGATATCCTCCCCGTCTTTGGCAGGCTTTCGCTTCACCTTGGCGTCAGGACATATCATCACGCAGCTCGTGGGCCGTTTTGTGGCGCTAGCATGGCCAAGCTCCTCTTTTGACGCAACAAAAACGTAGGGCACTGACGCCTCCTCAGCGAGGAGCGGTAGGTGGGATATAATATCCAGAGGGGTAATGTCCCCTGCCAGTACCAGTATCCTATGGGTGAGAGGTTAGAATCTTTAGCACAATTTGAACACAGTGACGAAGCATAGACAGACCCTTTCTCGCCCTTCTTCAGACTCTTCACTACTTCCTTTACCCCACGTTTCACTAAGCGTAGCTTGGCAGCTTTTGATAGATCCATCTTCAGCATACGATGTTTTGCTCCTGAGAAAACCTGGGACTTACCCTTCTTGACCGTTTTGTGTAGCTTCTTATTGAGCTTATCTCCCGCCAGCGGTTTTGCAATCGGTGATAACTATTGAAGAAAAGAAGATAAAAAAAACCAGAGTAAACCCATCAAGAAAAATTCGCGTGAGTAGAAGAGAAGACTCGATGCACACCTCTGCCACAGACACAGCAACCATAACTTTCTTTGGTGACTACCGGGGTGCAGAAGATGTCATAAGGATTGCAACTAACACAAGTGAGATGAAGAAAACGAACCTTTTCACCAGCATCTTTCGATGCATCCGCCATGTCAACATCTTCCACCAGATCTGACTTTACAGGCAATGAGGGAGCATTTCCAGCCTCTGCAGCTGCAGCTGCACGTTTGGCCTCCTTGGCAGCCTTCTTCGCGGCTTTGGCAGCGTCGTCTTTAGGCATGAGCAGAACGCAAAGTTGAGAAATGAATAGAAGAGGGAATCAATACAAAGCACTGCCACAATTGCAAGCGCCTGCCCTAAACAGTCCCAACACGTGGAATTCACCAACACCAACAACCAGCTGCATTGACCACACAACCAAGCTCAACGATCTCTGGTTCTTATGTCTCCGCCGGTGATGCGATGCAGAGCTTCTTACACCATGATCCCTTGATCATGCACCTCGTTCCTTTTCGGACGTAGAGAATTCAACGTAGCCACGTCCCCACAGTCCAAATACTCCATTAGCTGCTGGCCAAACCGGCGGCAAGGTCGTCTTATTATTCAAAATGACCCCCATACTTCCCTCTGCCGACCTGATCCGCAAAATCGCAGCGTCGTAGTTCATGAAATCCACGAGGGCCTAGTCAACATCGCAGTGGCAGCTCAACAGCAGGCTTTTCCGTCGTTCCTCGGAATACCTGCGCTTCGCGGGCCTTCCGAATGGCTCTCCTGGAGCGCTTTGAGCAGTGCTGTAATACTCGTAGAGAATTTGCGTTGCTTTCTGTACCTGCAAATGTAAAGCCCGCTCCGATCGTTCTTGACGCTACTCCATCATCTTTTCCAATGTGTGCATCTTGTGTACAGTACCTCCTATAGAAGCACGCGACCAGCTGCCACCAAGCATCGCCTTACCAATGGGATGACCATGTTGGAAGCATTTCGTATGTTCGGTGATCACCCGGCCGATCTCGGTGTGTACTCGCTGACCACCCCATGCAACTTCCCCCATTGAATTTTTCCGTTCCTGGACCCACGGAGATCAATCTTGCACGGCTAGGGCGATCGCGAATTACTTCAATCAATGACGTCCTTCGGAGCTTCGTCACTTTCATGCCCGCTGGTGTTGAATCCAGAATTAGCTGTCGTCACTGGTACCATAGCTACAAATCGGAATTCTAATACATAAACTCTCGACTGATTGCTCTTCTATCACAACGGAAAGTACGTAGCACGCAAGAATGAGAAATATATCGAGGGAGTGCGTCAGAATGACGCGCCTGCTGTTTTCCGGACGATGGTGCGGTGGAGTGCACCACGCCACTTGATGCGTCGGTTGGGTTCGGTTTTACGTTTCGGGGGCGCAAGCGTTTCGTGGAGCGGGGTCTCTCCGAAAATTCGAAATCGATAATTGAAATTTATTCTTGGAGCCATCGATAGCGATTGCGGTGTTCTTATCGATCATTATCATAGCGATGAGACACGGTGCGCAGTCCCCCACCCCTCAACGCGAACAATGACGAAAGAAACAGCCGAGAAGCTCGGAAAGGGGCGTCAGAGAACCCATGCGACGTTACCCATTTCCATACCATCCATCGCAGGACTCAGAAGGCCCATTCATACGGGACGAATTCTTAACTGAGTTGATTGCCCGATTAGGAAGCAGCCCTTTTTTGCCATTGACATGTTCCCGAGTCCGCCCTCACCATTCACTCTCGAGTATTGATCTCTTCTGAAAACGAGATGGAAAACCTCGGAAAAGTCACTCGAGATCGACTGAGCGGGGGAAATAGGCCGCATGACGTCTCGAGGGCTGAGTGAGCGATTCCCAAATGGCGCCGAGATGACGAGACGCATCCCCACCTTTCCCCTCGTTTCTCTTTTGTCAAACCCGCAGCCATCACAGCATCGGCGGGTAACTGGGGAGCGGACAGGGGGACGACAACCGAGTGATGAATGGCAGCTAATTCACTCCTAACTGAGTTGGGCTGCCTTCCAACCAATCGTATCGAGGCGTGCCAAATGGAAAGGCACCACCTGCCAAGGCGTTTGAATTATTTCTTGTTGTCACTATTTTTGGTATGATCTCATCCCCCTCCCCGAAAGTCACTCTATTCATCAACACCTGGATGATAGAGCCGCTGAGGGTATAAAAAGACGGACAGACCTCGATCAATCCACTTCACCCCTCCATCCACACCTTCCCCCTCAGACACACTACATTCACAATGGGCTGGTTCTCCGATGACTCTGATCAGGCCCAGGCCTACAACCAGTTTACCTCGGGCGAGCCGCACAAGTCTTCCATCACCCACGAGCTCATCGCTGGTATGTTCGCATTCATCATTCCAATCACGTCGGTCGCGTCTGTTCGGATGTATGACTGTATAATACGTGAGACCATGGCTAAACTCAATTGCTCCTCAGGTGCTGCTTCGTTCGAGGCAGCTAAGGCTTACGAGAATCACTGCGCCGAGAACGGCCAGCCTGAATCGCACGCCAGGGCTAAGGAGCTCCTGTATGTCGTCACCTATCAACATTTAGCTTCAGAGACGTGTATCTGACCATTTTCTCGGCATCACCTATAGTGCCGGCTTCGCCGGTGCTTTCGTCGACCGTGAGGTTGAGACTCGTGGCCTTGACGTCAGTTCTATCTCATACCTTGACGACCCCTTTCTCTAACCTGCACGCGATCCTTCGAATTATAGTTTATTGACAAGGAGAAGGCCAAGTATCAGGCTAGGCAGCAAGCTGAACAAGCTCTTGCCAACGACTCGTCGTGAGTAGTTTGACAATTCCATCCAGCATTGACCATTAATCCTGATCATCGCTTGCATTTGATAGAAATGACTGGAGTTAAATCGCTGTACCACGTGAATCCATCCAATGTACCCTGTCTTTGTACAATCAAGCAATGAATTGTACAATGTAGTTTGTGTTTGCTCCAGTAACCATGTTTGGGATAAGATATTGAGTAGTGTGATCAGCCCCGTCGAAAATTCTAACCATGGTTGCTGAGCACCAGACACATAATTTGGTGGTGTATTGAGTAAGTGCGGGGGGGTTCACTTGTTACATTCGACCCCTGTATCAGTCTTCATAGGCCGAAAGGTGATAGGAATTCCGCCTGACGCGCCTTTGGTGGTGACGGAGGCAGTTATTTTCTGTCGCGGTCGAGGGCGATCTGAACTCGGGTCTCAATCCACCATCGGCCAGTGATAACATACGAGATGCCATCACTCATACCTCATCATCTTCTCAGGCTATCATTTGGGACAATTAGGAGCGAGATGGCCGGGTTATGAAAATGTAATTCGGAATGTGATACTCCAGTGAGTGATACCGACCCTTTATGAGATTCTCAACGTGCTTACTGGTGGTTGGTGAAAGCACGAATTCCATCCGCATGATAGACTGCAGGAGTGTTACCGGGAAACGAACTTCGCGCGTCACAGGTGTCCCCGCGCGGCGAATGCGATTGAACGTTCATCTTGCCGCGACCAATTCGATAGAGCTGACGTGATGGGGCCACTCTTCTACCGGGGGCGATGCTACCAATCACTGCTGATAGAGACAGGAGTACTGAATGAAATTCGATCAGCCAATATCCCAAAACTATTGCGGCTAGTACAGTTACTGCGGGTGGCCTTTCCCTTGGCATTGGTATAAAAGGCCCCAGCCAACTCGTCATTCGATCCTCTCTCCGCCACCACGCATATTCCCTCCATCTAAACACACAAATCGCAATGCCTTGGTTCAATGATGATTCTGATCAGGCTCAGTCCTACAACCAGTACCATAAGGAAAAGGATTCGGAGCACAAAGCCTCCTGGACCCACGAACTGATCGCTGGTACGTTTCGATCTCAACGGTGGATTCCTGCCGATCTTCCCAGAGACTTGCTCCCTCTCCTATCCGGAGCGTTTACTAACGAGAGCCTCGTCCGATCTCAGGTGCTGCTTCATACGAGGCCGCTAAGGCTTACGAGAACCACGTCGCTGAGAATGGTCACCCTGACTCGCATGCTAAGGCTAAGGAGCTCCTGTACGTCTCTAATCATTCCATCAAGCTCCCGCAGTCTAGATAATAACTATTTTCCGTGCACTTTCCTGATAGTGCCGGTTTCGCTGGTGCCTTCATTGACCGTGAGGTTGAGACCCGTGGCCTTGACGTGAGTTGAGCTCTGACATTTCTGTACTTGCCAGTTTACTGACCATATCCTTCGTCTTTATCTCTAGTTCATAGACAAGGAAAAGGCGAAGCATGAGGCTAAGAAGCACGCTGAGCAAGGTCTTGCTCGCAACAACGAGTAGGTCTTTTCTTCTCGATCCGAGAGAATGTACAAGCAATCATGGGGATCTGATTTTCATTGTGTCCTGCTCATAGCTTCGATTGGAAGTAGATGCTGGGTTCCACCACCACTCTGGCTTCTGTATATACTCATCCGTGTAACAAACAAAAATGAAAGTGTTGTCACAATTAGCAGGCGCCTGAATACACAGTCAATGATTCGGAATTTGGATACTAAACTAGGAGGTGCCATCGATTCAGACGCAGTCAATCAGCCAACACATCTTGCGCCAACAAATCGCGCACCTAAATGTATCATATCATGATAGGGAAAAGCTATTTGACACCCAGGTGTTACCACCTCCCTGGGGGGGTCCTAGCACCCCCTCATTATAGGGCGGGTAACGTGTGATCAGCAATCAACCAACCTTGGAGATCGGCGTACTGGCACTGCGAGATCCGAGTGCTCAAGCGTTGACTGCTTCACCATATGAAATTGCGGGGTCTTTGTCAACGTGCGACGGAGGAATTCTCGAGCTCGACTCAACTCGCCGCTCATGAGCTTTAAGAGAGCATTGCAACCAATGATACTAACTCATTCCATTCTCAAAAGCGATCGAATTGGAGATTGAAATTGTCCGAAGGTCATGCACGCTCCAGCGCTGGAGGCGGGCCCACGCGCACTCAGTAGCGCGAGGCATCTCCCTACGTATGAGACCGACAGCAATTCAATGTCCGACTATGATGAATTTCTCAGTTTCAGAGCTAACATTACTGATAAAGCACATAGCAGCACACCACGATGTATATTATGGTACTCTGATCGAGCTATGTAGATACACGAACTCGACACTGATGTTCGTATCATCAATGCCGTGTTGGTCAATCACTGATTTGTTTTACACTTGTCGCTCTGAACACTGCGGATCATGGGGGGTTGCTCGATAGCTACCACCCCTCCCCATGCAGGGTTTGCGGTCGGATGTTCTCGGGCCAGAGGGGGAGGTGGTAACACCTGGGAGGTGCCAAATAGCTTTTTCCTATATGATATTAGTCTCTTAATAAGGGTTTTGTATCTTTCTCTTAAGAGTGGTCCTTAGTTCTGGCTGTTTCTCATACTCGCAGTACAGATTCAGTGGGAGGACATATCTCTCACACATATTACTCGCTTGTATCTTCTTTAGTCACCACATTTGAAGTAGCCTACAGGTTATGACAACTATGGAGAGGACTTTAGATCATTTAGATCCAGGTCCGGGATTTTGTCAACATGCATTGTGCGTTAATGATTCCTCTTACGGAGTGTTGTAAAACCAGTGAGGAAGACCTAATCATGATGTACTCATCTCGTCCAAGTAAGGTGACTGCGGGTTCGATTGGTATCGTATTCGCCGTACATAACTATCTCCCCTACTCATGATGCCGCGCCGAAGCTTTGCTTGCCACAACTTCAAGGGCTGGTGTTGCTTCCGTCCGGGAGATGTCGGCTCGGAAACAATGCTCTCCATTCTGACGGTGCGTCTTATATGTCTTTTCTCATGGGGCCGTCGATGGTGATATTGACCAGGTCTAGGGAAGAACCAGGGATCTCGATAACCGGATGGGCCCATACATCTTATGGTGGCGGAAGTTACAAGGTTCCGTTATAGTTGCAGATCTTTGGTCGCCATCCTGAACCCATGTTGTTGTACGGCTTAGACTCATGAGGTCGTGGATGTATGCAAATACATGACCTGGCATGTTGTATAACAGCCACAGGCTTGCGGCCGGAATGCCGATCATAACTTGTAATACAGGGCATACTGAGTAAAGAGTCAGATGCGTAGGCAAAATGTGTAAAGTGAGGGAGGTACAAGGAGAAAAGAAGAGCTGCATCATCACGCTCGCGCAACACAATGAAAAGTACTGTCTATACATAGGGAGATATGGAGACCGGGGAGGACCGGGGGGGGGGGGGGGGGG
>WIDE01000069.1:159912-175693 GCA_015039315.1 Clavulina sp. PMI_390
CCCTCTCCTATCCGGAGCGTTTACTAACGAGAGCCTCGTCCGATCTCAGGTGCTGCTTCATACGAGGCCGCTAAGGCTTACGAGAACCACGTCGCTGAGAATGGTCACCCTGACTCGCATGCTAAGGCTAAGGAGCTCCTGTACGTCTCTAATCATTCCATCAAGCTCCCGCAGTCTAGATATCAACTATCTTCCGTGCACTTTCCTGATAGTGCCGGTTTCGCTGGTGCCTTCATTGACCGTGAGGTTGAGACCCGTGGCCTTGACGTGAGTTGAGCTCTGACATTTCTGTACTCGCCAGTTTACTGACCATATCCCTCGCCTTTATCTCTAGTTTATCGACAAGGAAAAGGCGAAGCACCAGGCCAAGAAGCACGCCGAGGAGGGTCTCACTCGGAACAACGAGTATGTTTTCTTTTGTTCAACTCGGCCTCTCACCAGATATGGCGCCTTACTGATACCATCTATTCACAGCTTCGGCTGGAACTAACAGCTGGATTTCACCCCCTTATTAGTGGCCCACCTGTCCATTGTACCCTCTGTAACGCTCATCGATGTAACAATCAAAAATGAAAATGTTGTCACGAATCTCGAATAAGATGCTATAGCTAACGACGATAATGATATCCTCGATAACGGGTTTAGCATAGGCATTTGAGAGTGTCGTATCCTTTACATCTCTCCTGTTTTGTTGATCAGTCTATCCGCTAGTGATAGCAACTCGAGTGATTATCTCATTTTCGCATTAGATATGTGAGCTCGGGCGCAACCGTCCAATCAGGAGGAATAGGGGCATTCACAAGGTTTCAACGGTGTGGGGAAGGGCAGCAGATCCGTAAAGTATAGCTTGTCTTATGGCCTTTTGGGTGACACGAAGTGACCAGAGTCTTGTAGGCCCTGGGGTCTATTTACCGCTATCGTGTTCCTTCATATAATGGAGCTTCATGCGAACACGAACAGCGCAGGGCGCCGAACTGCAGGCCGGAAACAGTCACAGGTGATGAATGAAAGAGAGACGAACCATAAATTGTAATACAAGGCATATTGAGGAAAAAAGTCAGATGCACGAGAAATGGGTAAAGTCAGAGAGATACAGAAAGAAAAGAAGTACTGCGTCATTAGGTCGCGCAATAGGACGAAGGAATTGTCTACACGTAAGGAAGGAAGGGAGCCTGGTAGACTGCCCGACATTGCTACAGGAAGGGAGCACTCATGCACCAAACAGGATAAAGGGAGCAATGTGCGGGAGTCAGAGCGAAGGGGACAACCTGAAGTTGACAAACGGGGAGCAATCATCAGACCATTGCCCGCACACTTGTGATCATCCTCATCCGCGGGGGAACCAACGGACTCACCCGTATTCAGCACGGTAACTCCCGCTTACAGATTCCCCGCGTTACCCATGAACCGCTTAAACGTGTATCCAACAAAGGCAAGGTCCTTCTGAGCGCTACCGCTGATATCCGCGCCCGCTGGCTGGTCAGGCACGTTCTCAAGTTCGTCAGTCGGGAAGTAGCTTGTATCGGTGATCGAGCGCAGGTGTGGAACGAAGGGTGCGCCGATCTGGCGGATAGTCTCCCAGTCAACACCAGCAAAGAAAGGGTGCGCTTTGATATGCTCGACAGGGAGTCGCTGATCTTGCGATGTAATCAACCTGAGGAAATAACATATGGGGGATGCGCGCCCAAATCAGTCAATGTAACTCTTTGGAAATATCCAAAAAAGAACACCGGTGGACTTACCGTCGAACAAGATCTTCCGCTTCCCGGCTCAAGTGAACATCGTCAGGGAACGCGAGGTGGTTCTTCCAGTCGATGATCTTTTTGTATGTGTCATGCGTGTTCTCCGAGCAGAATGGCGGATATCCCACAAGGGATTCGAACATGATAGCGCCGAGAGACCACCAGTCACACTCCTTGCCATAGCCCTGGAGAAGGAAGATCTCCGGAGCGATGTAGTCTGGTGTACCGACAGTGGAGTAGGCCTCAAGAGATGATGCAGTGAATGCAATTTAGTCCTTCTTGCACAGAAGACGGAAGGGCATTAGAGTACTCACAAGTTTCCTCCTGTTAGCCTTCCATGTTGCGATCTGGTCCTTGCTCGAAATCGTCATGTGGATTGGGTTGACCATTACGCTATTCCTGCCTACGCTCTGGGCGGTGGTTGGAGTGGAACTAACATTCTCGCCACTGAGTAGTTTTGCATAGTATTGGGAGTCGTGTTGCTTGTGGAAACCGGTTGAGAGACCGAAATCAGACAGCTTGATATGTCCTTCTTTGTCAATCAGGATGTTGTCTGGCTTAATGTCACTAGTTGAGAGAAGTGATGTAATAGCGCAAGGTAAGGGTGTGCGTTTCTAGGCAAGCGGCATGTCCAGTGGTACGCACCGATGGATGAAGCCAAGCTTATGGACCGCCTCAATGGCCAAAACACACTCCGCCATGTAGAATCGTGTGACATCCTCGGTGAAAGTGTCGTATTTGATAAGCATAGTCATAAGATCGCCCCCAGGGAGGAACTCCATGATCAGGTAGAGATACATCGAGTCTTGGAAAGAGTAGTACAGTGAGACGACCCATGGAGAGTTGGATTCTGCCAGTACGTCTCGTTCTGCTCTGACGTGAGCAAGCTGTTGATTTGTTTTCATCAGCGGTCATGGCTAGGGCATTGTGATAGCAAGCAATAGAAGGAAGCACACCTGATCACGTTTCAACATTTCCGCTTTTTGCAGAGTCTTCATCGCGTAAATCTTGCCCGAGTCGACCTTTTGCACCAATCGGACCTATTGGGGATCAAAGCGGTATCAGCGATACACCCGATAATACACGAGTTCGGGAACAATCAAAAGGACATACCTCTCCGAATGCACCCTTCCCAATCACTTTTACAGTCTTGAAATCTTCCAGCCCAATTTTTGTCCGACGAAGACGGAGGTACTGAGACTCTCGCTTGCCATGTTGGATCAGTTGCCGCTGCTTGCGTTCGTCAGACATGAGGACGTCTGCTTGCAGCTTGCGCTCCAGCTCCACACGTCTATACAGCATAGGGATCCACACGGGTTGTCAGTACAGGGAAAGACATGAAATCGGCAGGTGTAGGGATTAAGAATCAGCCAAGGAACATTGATTGGAGGCGAAGAAGGAAGATTCGGCGAATCGCTTCTCCCTTGGCCACCCAATCGAACGGTGGCAACCAAAGCTCAGATCACAATCACAACCAGTTTACGCACCGATTGTTTCGCTCCACAGCGCCCTCGACCGCCGTCTTGTAGAACAGCTCGAGCTTCATTTTTGCCGCCGTCGCCCGTGCGATCGAATCCTTGGAGAAGTTATCGGCAGGGCGGCGGTCGAAGTAAACATAGTCTGCATCGCGCCGCTCGCTCGCTATGGGCATAATTTGGCCGGATTGCGGGCCAGGACCTGCGCTGTTGGAGCGCGAGCGCGAGTCTTGTTGCTGCTGTTGCTGTTGATATTGCTGCTGAGGCTGGGGTTGCTGCTGGTATTGCCCTGCACCCGTGTTGCCCGCGCCTGCGCGGTACGACGATTGCTGGTACTGCGCTCCGTTCATAGGAATTTTATCACAAGCCCCGTAGTGTCGTTACAGATTATGAAGATTTGGAGAAAAAAACAGGAGAGATCGTCGTGGATGAGAGAGGGTTGTTATGGCCTTCGGAGTCGAGAGCAACACAGGCACAAACTTTGGTGTTGATACCCAGACCCTCGGATTCCTAATTAGGAAGAATCATTCGCTCATATCCAACTTTGGGCAAAAACCAAACTGAAAACATTAGGGATCTATTGTACAACAGATATGGGGGGCAGCAAGTGAAATGATAACTAAAGTCATATAGAAACCGCAGTGCCAGTCTTCAGGGGTATCCTAGGTTGCGAGAGGGCGGGGCGCCAAAGACCCTCGAATCTATCAGCACCAAGAAAACGGTACATGAGCCGAGATCAGTATTCCCTCAGAAGGTGATTCGTTTAGCATCGGTGTTTGCACTCACGAGCTCGACAAAAATCGGCAGCAGCTCAGGAATCACTTTGAGCTCTGGTGGCTCGATCTGCGTTTGATCAGTCTTCTTCACTTTTCTCAACCGTGGTTGAGGTTGCTGGGATGGTCCCACGGACGAGGCCCGTCGGCGACCATTCATCGCAGGGGAATCCTTGGGTGGTGGTGGAGGGGGAAGTGGCTTGTCTATACTTGCCCTTCCAGGTGGAGGTGGAGGTGGGCGAGTAGGCATTCGGGGAGGTTCGGAAATGTTTCGGGAGTGAGTGTGAGAGGATGGTGATGGTGATGGTGAAGACGATAAAGAGAAGTTCGGGGCGTGCGACACTTTTGTGCGAGCTGGCGGAGTCTCTGGTGCCGGATGGACTGAGGACTCCGAGGTGGTGGCAGCACCATCTCCTGTTGATACAGAGGCATCATCGTCGTCATCTGAAGTCGAATACTCGTCGCTGAAAACATCTTCATCGCTCGAAAACTCCTCTTCGTCTTCGGCGAAGAGCTCTTCCGTGTCACCCTTGATCAAGCTGCCGAATTGAAGCTCCCCAATGACATTGTCCAGCATTGCCTGAGCAGCCTCCTCTTCCTCTGCAGCCGCATCGCGGGCAGCACCACTCTGCCTGAGGAAGCGCCTGCGAATCTTTGCTTCATACGCCACCTTCAGCTTGTAGTGGTAGAGCGCGATGGCATCAACCTCTTTGAGGATTTTGGCTCGTTCATCGCCTGTATGTGGAAGCAGGAACTCAAGGCTGATCTTCTCACTCGTCTGCGAGACGCCTTCCCGAACGAAGGTGAGGAAAAGCTCGACCCAACGCATGAGCGAGTCGAAGAGTCCTTCGCCTTTAGTCTGCACTTTGTGCACAAAAGTGTAGAAGGCTTGCTGATGCCGTGTCACGAGGTTGATGAAAAGCTCAACCGTCTTTGAGGGCTCTTCTTGGCTCACTAAGATTGTGGGTTTTAGTGATTGGTTTAAGGGACCAGGTAGGAGACAGTCGACTCACTCTCTTCGCCTTGTTCAACAGTTCGGATGAGATCGTTGATGAAGTTTTGCATATCGCCTAGCGAATCAGCAATGCTCGCAGCCTTGTACACCTGCGCCAGTGGAGAATAGAATATCGTGATGATATCTCGCAGCAGATCCGATGTAGTGCCCTAGATGTGTTCGAGCAAGACAAGAATTAGACTTAGCTTAAACCTCTAGAGGAAAAATCACGAACCTCAAAGATCAGCTCGATCATCTGCTGCCGATCTCTCAGTCGCGCATAAAGCCGAATGAGCACGCCAAGATCTTCAAGCAGCCACCCAGCCTCATCCTCAGGGCCTTCATCGTCGTCCGAGTCGTCAGCTTCCATACGTGAGCGAATGTATGCCTGATGTGCTCTAGCAGCCCTAGCCAGTCGCTGCATCTGTGGACGGTTCAAGGTCGGCTCCTCTGGAGAACGGAGAATCACGACGAGGAGGTTCATTTGTTCCTCCACTGTGTATATTGCATATAAGAGGAGAGCTAGTGGTTAGTGATCCCACCCAAGAATGACAGGAGATAAAAGACTCACGGGCGTCAGCCTTATAGATGGCCTGGATCTCTTTAGGTGCGTAGATATATTGTCGGATTTTCTCACACATCACTTCATCGTCAACCTTGTCCTTGACAGCCGCAATTTCTGCCTCGAGCTCTTTTACCTCCTCGGACATTGACGAAGTGAACATCCTGCACACCAGACGAAGGCAATTCAGTACAGAATCTTGCTATGCAGCGTGCGACGCACCTCTGTAACAAGCTTCTGCCCCCAAACGGTTGCGCCATGAAGAGATCCATGACCCCTGATGGTCCGATGCAAAGGAATTAGTCTGATGAATCATACATATTGACAGACTGCTCTCACCTCGAATCATACCAACGGGGTTACTGATCCTCAATATCCCCTTGAGCATAAAGTACGGCATCAGACCGTGGATCCTCTTGAGACCCTGTAGGCTTTCATGACCCGAGTCCGAAGCGATAAAGTGGTGGAATATCGTTGACGCAAGCCTGAGCAACAATAAGTGTCATATGCCCGGTCAGTTGCTTTTTCTCGCAAGAAGCAGAAAAGCAAAGGGCTTACGAGATCCTGCCCCACTCAAGGACAGCTTGGAAGTTTGGCGGCAAATCATTCACATCGGGTGTCTGGCGGATGACGGAGAAGATATGGGTTAATCCATCTAGGTGGTAGGAGAAAGATGAGTAACCCATTCATCTGCTGACGACAGGGGTAAACGTGTTGACATACCAGGCCCCATCAAATCACCCTTGACGTCCTTTAACGCGTCTCGCAATTTATCCACTCTATCCGAAACCTCTTTCTCAAACTGATTCTTTCCTTCCTCGCGAATGGCATCTAGTTCTTCCCTTCGCTTCGCATCCATTTCCTCTTCCTCTGTTAGCTGGATAGGATCCATGGTTAAGAAGCTCCTGAATACCGGGCTCGCTGCGATCGTAGGCTGAGCGAGAAGTGCGTTTAGATAGGACCGCAGAGTGAGGCGATTTCGCTCTCGTTGGAGGGGTGACGAGGGTGCGATGCTGCCTGTGGTGGTGGGGGAGTTGGGGAGTGAATCGTTCGAGTCATTCCATCGCGGTGTTGAGGAGGGAGAGGAGGCGGAGGAAAGGTTAACTTGTGATTTCGATGTACGAAGCCGAGACGCAGAAGGGACGGTAGTGCCATTGGAGGTAACTGAAGTACGATCTTTCTGCGGGGGAGGAGGAATCTCCACCATAGGGTGGTGTTTTCGTAGCTACGAATGATATTATTAGTGAACATCGCTCACGGCGTTCAGAAAGTAAATACGCACCTCGTCTGCTAAAGATCGGAAATCACCATATCGTCTTGAGACGAAGATGTCTTCGGCACCCGGTCTGCGCGTGCGAATCACAAATTCCTATAACATCAAAACGACTTATGTCAGACATGACGTTCGGGGTGCCCAAGGAATCGTAACATACATCATGGGTCCGCCTCCTAACACGTCCACGTTCGGAGACTGACCGGACACAGATAACATTGACACCAAACCGACCATCTTCCTGCTCTACCTCACCATCACCCTTGATCTCTCGCCTCTTATACCTGTTCTCCCTCCTCCTCGCTGCGTTTTCCAGCTTGTCCAAGTCCTTCTGACTCAGCCTCACAACCTCCTCTTTCTCCACCACCTTAATCGCATTCCCCAAAAGGAGGGCCATGTGTTTCTCCACTTTAGCAAGGGCTTTGGCCGTACCCGAATGTTCCGGGTCTGCCTGTTCCATATCCTCCTCCGGAAAGAGAATGAGTTCTGATGAGAGGTTTCGCGAAAGGAGTGAGTCGAGGAAGGGCTGGAGTTTCGAGGGGAAGAAGTCCTTTGGCGCAGGAGCGAGAAAGGGGAACGTGAGGACGAATTGGCGGAACATGAAGCGGAGGAAAGGGACGTCTCGGATGGTGGGTATGGCGGATCGGGGCAGGGGTGTGAAGGGTGGTCCAAGAAGGGAGAACACAGAGAGAGGGGGATGCAGGGGGGAGGACGAGATGTATGTCATCTCTTTGTTGAATTGGAGAGATACGAGAGCTTTCTTGAGATAATGGGCGCGTAAGGGCGTAAGGGTCGTGTCTGAAGCAGCAGGGAGCGCGCTCGATCCTGCAGTATCTGTTATCGATTCTGAGTTCTGAGTTGGCTCACTATGACCATTTGGTATCTTTGGAGGCTGGCCGGTATTAGCCTCTTCGACAGTCTCAGCAGTCTCAGTGGGTGCCCCATCAGTGGGAGACTCTGTGGTTGGCTCTAACGGTATCGTCATGGACGACAGAGTTGGAACAGCAGGGAGATCGCGTGTTGGACGACGAGGACGAGCTCGCTGTGGTGATTCTGGCGAAACGGGGGAAGGTATAGGAGACTCCATCCTAATGGGTGACGCACGGCCGAGATATACGAGATGCCTGTTTGTTGGCCCCTGTTGACGTCCACTCTCATTTGATGATGAGAGGGCGATGACGATGACGATGCTGCGCTCATTGGGTTCATACAATGCATTCCAGAGGCAACTACAAAACTAGATGTGGTATACATGGGCGGGTAAAGAGCTACAAAGACAAAGGTAATCCTCGAAGGAGAGGATGTCAACAACCAGTAGTAAATCATGAGCAGATCAGGCGTGAAGGCATGAAAATATAATCGGAAAGCATAACCAAGAGACCACATCATACTACCGCACACAATGTGCGGTTTAAACGTTCGCGATCGAGTTGATCGTGCCAGCGGTGTACGCTAGGCCCGTTGGGTTCGTCGAGCTTCCCTCACCCTGCCCGTCAGCCAGCTGCTGTTGTTGCTGCGCTGCAATCTGCCCAATGACATCCGACTGCAGGTTCATGGGCACGAAGATGACCTTGGAGCTGGAAGTCTTGGCCATTCCTTGCAATGCATCAAGCTGACGAATCTGCATGGCCGCGGGGGACGCAAGGATATCCGCAGCTTGACGCATGAGGCTAACACAGCATTGTAAGTACGTGATTTCACAAGAGCAAAAGGTAAAACCAATAGGCCTACCGAGCGGCATCGACTTCAGCCTTCGCAGCGATCACCTTGGCCTCACCAATTCGCTTCTGCTGCGCCGCAGACGAGAGCGAGGCGGCAACTTCAGGTGAGAACACAATATCCCTGCCAAGCCAAAACGGGAGCTGTTCAGCGGAGATTCACACGTGTGCGCGTATGAATGAATTTACGCACTTGATCAAAACGCCTTCAATTGCGACTCCCCACTTATCACCAACCTCGGACAAAATCGAGTCGATCTCGAGGGCAATAGTTTCTCTCTCAACAACAACGCTCTGGACAGTACGCGCACCAACAACGTGGCGCAAAGTGGTCTGGGCACGCTCAACGAGAGCCTGTCGCAGATCGGCAATGCCGAATGCAGCGCGATAAGGGTCTGACTTAGAAAATGAGCTACACAGCATCAGTGAGGAAGGGCGTCGTAGGATAGTACGCACTGACGATCTGGAAATAGATGACAGAATCGATATCAACGTTTACGTTGTCTCGGGTGATAACGGTTTGGCGACCTATAGAGACGAGAATGAGTGGGTGGGTTTGGTGCTGCGACCAAATGGAGCTACGAACCAATGGAGACGATCTGAATCTTCACATCCACGACGCGAAGGCTCTCGGTGCAAACGTTGACCTGGACCAGACCGGGGTCGACAGCTGATCAATAGAGCGAGTGGGTGGGTTCAGCTGCTAGTAGCTGATCACGTCACAGCAAACCACTGACCCTTGTAGAAGTTTCCGAAACGAGAAACCAGCCCAACGGTTCCTGGACGCAATCATTATCTTCAGTCAAGGGGCCACAAAGTGTAGGCTGCTAGGTTTCTTACCCTGCTGAACCTCTCTATAGTGCAGAAGAATGCTCTGAAATTAGACCTAGAGACTGTTTTGCTCCAACTCAATGCACGTACCTGAAGGGATTGGGAAGTGGGCAACAAGGCTAGAGATTAACAGAGAGTTTAATTGTAAGTCGTTCTATGAGTTTGTAGTATGGAAAGCTCACGATAGCACCAAAGATACCAATGCAGGAGCCCAGGCCATTGATGAAGCTCCCGTACACGCCATGCTGGACACTTGCGGAGCCGAGGTCCTGAGCGTATGAGCTCTAGATAATGAGACATATTTGTAAAGAAATGATGTTAGAACTATAGCACATCCTGTGCGAGAACACGAGGAGGCGTACCTGCATCTCCTCACGTTTCAAAGGCTGGACCGCAATAATTCGTTGGCCTCGGGGAGGGCTGCGGAAGGGGATTCCGTCGTTGTCATCCGTAACATCCCCTAGGAAGCAGATCGACCAGTTAGCGTGCTGTAGAGAGTGGTACGACCGAGGGATCGAAGCTCACCATGACCGTCGTCGTGGTCAGAAATAGGATGCTTCATAGTGCTACCGTTCGAGGCCATGGTTAACTTGTGTAACAAAGAATATAGTTGGGGCTGTGAGTGGAATGGAGGACAGTGAGAGGCTGAAAGCGCTCAAGAAGCGGGTGGGTCTTATGTAGAAGGCGGGGTTGGTGTGATCTGTTTACCTCGCCTGTCGTCACGCGCTCTGGATCTCACACACCAATGACGGTGATTTGCTGGAAGCCGAACACATTTCTACACCTCCCAGTACAAAACACATAATTGAGTGCGATACACAGTGAACAAAAATAATTTGGGAAACTGCGCAGACAGCTGACGAGCGAGTTCTGCTGAGCGATGTTTCCGTTCATGATCTACCTCAGTCGCACACCCACACACACATGAGATACGTTTAGTGAGGGGCATCAGCCGTGGCGCTCCTGAGGCTCTGCATCTCCGAGCGGTGGTCGTGCACCCGGCGCAGCATCGCTATTGATAATGAAATGAGTCTGGAGTTCTGGACGCCTTGGAAGGGCGAGGCTAAAGGCGCTCGCTCCGAATTCGGCCGCTCGCCTCCCCTCCCCCTGTAGCACATGCACCGCCTCCAGCAACCCACCCTTCATCTATATTACGCCCCAGTATGTAACATGAGGCTTGGCGATCTCTGAAAGGCGGTCCCCTTCCTACGCCGCTCAAATATGCCAGTAATTCTGCTCAAGCTAGCCTGAGACCCCCACGACACTGGACGTGCCAACTAACTCCTTTGTGACAGCATGATGGTTCCAACATCTCTCGGTTTGTGTGAGTCATTATCTGGGCAATGCTTCAAGGTTATTTAGCCGGTGCACTGCAAGTATCACCGGCCCCATATATAAAGCTTGGCACACCACCCGTCACTGAATAGGGTCAATGAGTAATTTTCTTTATATTCGTCGTCATGCAGCAGCCTGTCGCGAGGCGTTGGCAAATGCTCTCTATTCTTGTCGCAGGCTGTCACGAGCCCAGCTGTTCACGCTGCGCACTAGCAAAAATGCCGGTGCGTTAGATGCTCTGAGTTCATGGGCTCTTTTGCGAATCCGCGCAGAGTGCTCCCATGACCCAGAGCACACCAGAAATATCTCAACCTCGCTGGTTACGGCTTCGTATCTTATCTCGCGCTCCTGCTGCGTCCATTCCTGACTACTCGATGACTTGCGGAGTGCTTCTCGCTGGGGCGATACTCCTTCTTCCCTGCGTATCAGCGCTTGCTCGTGTGTAGTTCTAACCTGAAAAATAGCTCTATATTCCCAAGACTGTCATCTAGTCTATAATATCGACATCGTGAGGATTGTCCGTTAGATTGCTCGTGGAGTTTCATCGTTCTATCATTTTCAATTACTTGTAGGTCTTCCCTGCCACTTCCGTAGCATACCTCGACCTCGCACGCAACAACGGACCATATTTCTATCACGATATTTCCCCAGTCAGATTCCATGAGATACGATATGACCGGGTAATCGCGAGGAGACACACTCACATAAAGTAGGAAAGGTAGGGGGGAGCACAGGAGACTGAGGAGGCCGAAGATTGACAGGCCCCACTCGGTGCCCAGATTACGGAGAAGCGTAGGGGTGAAAAGGGGAAAGGCTGCGGCGCAAACCGAGCGGGTGACGACGACAGCGGCAATGGCACTTGCACACATGGAGCCGTACGAGTCCATCAAGTATGCAGTAATAGCGATCTGGAGCGGTCAAAAAGGCTCATGATCAGCCTCCTAATGAAAGATATTGTTGCGAAACCATCGAATGGACTCACCATGAGTAGGGCCATCCCGAGTCCAAAAGGAGTAGCCCCAACGATCGGCAATATCCAATGTATCCGTGGCGAACTCGTCCATGCGAACCAGAATATCCCGATGGGCAGTAATATTGCGGCCGCCATAGGGAGGATCATGCGGGCCTCTGGTAGAGGGTTTCCATCAGGTCCAGGCTGTTTCTGACCGTGCCGACGATAGAGAGCGGTTTGTATCGGAGTGAGGAAAACACCTATAAGTACGCCGAGACCGATACCGAGGAATGCAAGGCCGTTCTCTCCCTGAGAGAAGTGGTGGCCTTTCTCGAAAACCTTGGCTAAGGACGGCTCGGTGAGAAGAGTAGCTTGGTAGAGGGTTAAAGCAGACTTACAGAACCCGGCAAAGAAAGCATATAGGGTACTATAAAATATGGCAGAGTATATCGCCAGAACGATGACAATAGGCTCTTGCATGAGAAAGACTAGACAAAGCTTATTAGATAACTTCATCCAGCTATCAACCAATCGTCAGAGGTCGAAACCCACCAAATGGACGACTGAGGCCAATGTACAGCTTCCCAGCCAGAGTCGTGGCCATTTTGCCATTCAAATGGAAGATATCGACGAAGTATTGCGGGGCGGCACTTGTGCCAGCAGCTTGAGCTGCGGACTCTTTCTGCAACTTGTGAGCTCTTCGTTGCAAGATGACGGGAGAGAACTGGAAGGTTATCAGTAATATGGCAGATAACAAGTTTCAACAAGGATGAGGACGGCAACGTACAGTTTCTGGGAAATATATGAAGGCTGCCAGAAGATTAAGGCCAGTAATGATGGCTTGTATCCCGAATAGCCAACGCCAACCTAGAGACGCAGATTGGGACACATAACCCTGCAATTGACAGTAGTGTGAAGTCGTGAGATAAATATAACTCATTGGGTAATCAGATGATGCACACCCCCAGGATCGGTCCAACCACCGGACCTAATAGTGGGGCGGTTCCGTACAGTGTCTGCGGAACAGCACGTTCATATGGTGCGAATAAATCCGAGATCATCCCCCCAGAGTTTGTGAGGGGAGCAGAACTAGAGGGGGCAAGTCGATGGTCATGAATACTGATCAGTCATCTGGCCGACGCCACTACTGCATACTGCAGTCCATAGGATGGAAGGCAACTCACCCAAATGCTCCAGCAAAGAAGCGACATAGCATCATCGTTTGCGGGTTTTGCGCTAACGCACAACCGATATGGAAAATAACGAAAGGAGCGTATGTGGTAAGAAAGACAGGTTGCTATTATAGGAAAGTGAGTGACGCTATTCTTCCTCATTCGATACAACAGGGCTGTACATACCCTTCCGTACATCTCAGATAGTGGTGCGAATAGTAGCGGTCCAAGACCAAACCCAATCACATAAGCTGACAGGCCAATGACGGCGACCTCCTCACTCATGTGAAGGTCCCGCATCATATCTGGGATCGCTCCAGAATATGTTGAGGAGCAGCAAGTTACAGCGAATGTCCCGAACGACAGCTGGGCAGTCATCAAGGCTTTTCGTAGGGTGGGCCATGTTCGAGGGTTCTCGGCGTCATAAGGCGAGTCCCATACAACCTGGATAGATATGGATACAGTGAACGGGAAACATCTTGGAGGGGAGTGCAGAGCTATTTGCGTACCACAAAAGGATCCTCCTCTGTCCCAGAGCCCTGATATTTAGGGTTTACGACCTCATATGGGGGCGTTAAGGTTTTCTCAAGATCAATGTGTCCTACGGTCTCAGTCTCCGCGGAACTCGGAGAAGTCATGAGCGAAAGGGCCTGATGTCTTTTAGTGATGGCAACAGAGGAGAACAAGACGCTCGAGGCGGTGGAAGGATCTTAAGGTCGCAACAAGCACGATATCTGCACGAGGCAAAGGCTAGCAAGTGAAGAACTAGTCAAGAATCCTAAGCACAGCGGTTATCGGGTTATGGGGCCTAGTTCCGCCAAATCCTTCCAGACGTCAAGGCTGAAGCTGTCTAATCCAGGTTAAGAGGTGTCGAGGCCAAAGGGAAGAGCTAGGAAGCGTAAGCAAGAAATAAATGGCTCATATTGGAGCTTAAACCGGCAGATTTAGCTACCCATTAGCCGGGCGCGCCGAGGGTCCGCAAAAAATGTTGACGCACACACCAAACAAAGAACTGAATGGGGCGGTGGTCCACCCACCGTATGGATTCCAAAAGCGTAGCGGCAAGGATGAGGCGTCTCTCATGGTCTGCTGGGACTAGTTCCACCGACTGGAGATGAAGGATGGTGAATCATCCGTGTTTTGCCTCTCAAATGAACCAAATTAATATGGTGTCCCCGATATCAACAAACAGTGGGCGATCCACCGAGCCACAAGAAGATCCCCGAAGAGCATTTGCGGATCTACAAAATCTATGCAGGATGACCTGTGGAAACATATCAAGGCAAAGCTTGCGCAAATAGCAATCTTGAGCTCGATCACGACGAAATTGGAGTGTAAGCAGAGGAAATAGCTATTAGCAATATCTACTACTGGCTCCAGAAGTGCTATTCCCCCGGACCTCCTCGTCGTACTCCGACGCCTCTAGCAGCACTCATAGAAAACACCTAGCCGTAGGTTTAACTGGAAATTCGTAGCGCACTGATGAACGGCATTGAGAGCAGGCCGGAGCGTCTCCTACGGCAAGACTCTCCGAATACAATGCGAACCCTTGATACGAGGACTAAATAGCGACATAGTCATTATTATGAGGAAGCTGAATAGAGAAATGTTAAGCACTATGAATAGCGGTCGAACGGGCGACTGAGCCAAGCACTACGAAGGGGAGCAGCGGTGGAGTAATTCTCGACCATAAAGTTGATGTGATATATTACCGTGCTTCGACCTTCTTTTTCGCTCTTAACTCTTTGCAGGTCGATTTGTGTATTTCCCAATGCCTAGGACCAGGTGAGGAATGTAAGCCAGACCAAAGGTGAGCAGATCATCACAAAACCGTGTACCACTCACTCTACCTGACACGCGCGTACGCCTCTGAACAATAACATTCAAAATCACACGCCGAGCACATAGGAGGAGGTGTAGTAGACTTATTGCAGCCAGAATTTGCGCAATAGAATAATGGAGTAGTACCGTGAATTTTATAAAGCTCAGACCATTGACTCCAGGCCTCTGGATAGCTTTGGGCGTGGTTGTATGCCTGGAACATCCCGCGTCGCAGAGCCAACTCTAATAAGCTACGAGATCCTCCACAATCTAGGGCATCTTTCATGCCAAGTAAGATTGCACTGCGCTGGCTGTCTGGAGGAGGACAATGGGCGCAACTCTGTTAGCCATTCGGGACAGAGCGAGAGTGCCAGGGGCAGTGTAGGATAATATTACAGTAGTCGGGGGGAATCGCGGTATCATCTGTCCACATGCTTGTGGCGAACAATTTGCTGATGACCCCATCCTTGATGGCCCCGTGAGCGAATTCGGAGTCGTCTGAATTCGCATTGTGAAGGTAGAAAAAATCCAACCAAAAATCCATGGTACTCTCGATTATTGATGGGTGCATAGGCAGACATTCACCTGGCCATCTAGATCGGGGTCCTCCATGAGGCAGTGGTTCTGCCTCACTAACGAAGGAGATTTGGCACGGAAAAGGCGCATATTGGCGGCGTCTCGAGATTGCGGGAATTATCTCATCCCTGCACTCGAAGGATAGTAGGACAAGCAGGGGAAAAAACGATCGAGTAGCCCATGAGGGCACATCAGCGTCCTTGGTCCCAAGATATTGATAATATAGATCAAGGAACTGATCGCAGGTGAATTTAGGACCGATAACGTATTGGATTGGAGATGGCATCGTCAAAGCCTTGAAGCTGCCAGTGCTAGGGTTGCCGCGGTCCCGTCCCGCAGCAGGACCGTTAAGAAATAACTCAACAACCTCAATGGAAACTTCGCCAATAAACGGTTAGAGAGGGGGTTATAGCCTCCTGTATGCAATATATCATACTTAATAATCCAGGAGTTCCGGTATTCGGGCGCAAAATCCTTAACGGTCCTGCTTGGGACGGGACCGCGGCAACCCTAAGCAGGGGTCTATTGTTAGTCCAGTGCTTCCCGATAGTACTGCT
>WIDE01000007.1:0-169897 GCA_015039315.1 Clavulina sp. PMI_390
GTCAAGAACAACAACACCATCCCTCGTGCCTCACCTGACGATCTTTTGGCCATCTGCCGCGTGCAGGGCTCAGATCAAAACCTCTACTACTTTAACACTTCTTTCTCTGGCGGGCCTGAGTGGCGTTTTTGACGTCCCCAAGGAAAAATGCCACGACCCTCACCCGGGTCGCGGTCATGGAGGTTCGGTGACAGCGAAACTCCATGCGACTTCTTTTTCCTCCACTCCTTCCTTCGCCAATCCCACCATGCCCTCCAATGGGCCTATCCCCACCACAGTGCCAATCCCTGGAGCATCGAAGAGGGCGGCGGTCCCATCTGCTAGCAATCTCAATGCGATCCCAAGTGGTCGGATCATCTATCCTGCCCCATCCCCTCCCACTGTGTCCCTCCAGGAACGAACTATTGCTTCTACTCTTAAAGGCGTGCCAAAACCTATCCCGATCCTGAGTGGAGTCGCTGCGTTGCCCACACCTCCCAGCACTCCGCCGTACGGTCTCGCGACAGGATATGCACCTTCTGCCCCTGCCACACTGAGCCCTCTCTTGGTGCAGCTGTTTCCAGGTAGCCTCAATATCGCTGGCCCACTCTCGAAAGGAGTTTCCGTGCAATCCTTCCAGGAGGACGGATCGATCGTACAGTGGGACGGCTTCATTCTGAGCTTGTCTGCTCACCGCGCGGTGCCTCCCACTCCACCTCGTCGATCGTCTACTGCTTCTTCTTCCACTTCTACTTCCTCGTCTTCCTCCTCCTCCATCTCTGGCTCGCCCCCTTCGCCTCGCAGTGCCTTCAAGGGCTCCCGTGCTGCCCAGGCTCAGGCTGCGATGGCTGCTCACACAAACGCCGCGATGGGAGGCAAGGCCAGCCGGACGCTCTACATGAGTGCTCAAGGCGCCTTTAAGCAGTACGATCGCGTTCGTGAGACAATCGTGGCGTTGTTAGATCTTGCAAGCGAGCATCTCGAATGCGACGCCGTTGTCATGGTCCTTGATCGTACGATGGGAGCTGCAGGTGAATCCTCAGCGTCAACACGTGGCGGCACGACCGCGTTTGATCCCCGTTCGCCTGGGCCATCAAGCCCAGGGATGGGCGCTTATGGTGGAAATATGAAGCAGAAGCAGGAATTTGGCGAGCTTTTGCACTCGCTGATGTATGTTGGGGGAAGCGTTGTGACAAACCCGCCTTTTGTGGTTAACCCGAACTTTGTCCTGGTGGGCATTGAGGTCTAAGTAGCGGCGGCGTAATATGCAGAGCAGAGCAGAATTCTTTTTCTTCATAGCACTGTTCGTGGTCATAACTATCATCGTATGTACGACTCTTCAATTCAGTAGTCGTGTCCCATGATTTTTTCTTTGCTGTTCGTTGGACCTGAAATATATATTCTGTGATTGCTTGCTTTTTCTCTCATTGAATGTCCTCTTCTATCATATTCTCTACTCTAAATGAGTTCTCTATACACGCTATCGACCTCGAGGCATCGGTGTTACGAACGTTGTTCGATCCAGTTCAGCTGTGCCTGGTCTTTTGCACACCCACAACTTTTTTAAGACGTCTAAGAAACGAGAAACGATCGGAGTTTCTATCATTCTTCACCGCTTTAACGATGGATGTGATTATTAATATCCTTAAGCTATGTCTGACTGCCTTTAGTGGCAAGCAGGACGAGTCCCAGAACCAAGGACAGGGCCAAGGACAAGCACCACCGTCCCAACCACAGCACCAACAGCAGCCACATCAACAACCCCAGCCGCACCCACAACCTTCTGATGGAGGAGCGTGGCAGACTCAGCCTCAACATCACCACAAGCCTTCTTATCCCCCTCAGCAAGGTGGTTCTGGAGGAGGTGGTCAACAACATGGTGGTGGTGGTGGAGGAGGCGGAGGTGGACAGCCGCACAAGTATCAAGGGCGTATGGTATGTACCCTGGATTCTACTTCGAGCCATCTCTCTGTGTGCCCAAGACGTGTATGTATTGACGAACGTCATGCTTAATATATAGGATGCGAACCAAACGAACCAGGCCGACCCTCATTATACCGGCCTTCGTGACGTACGTATTTTGGGCTTTTATGAGCGCTTTGATTGTATATGAAACCTGACTGATTTTCACGATTTATCTCGATATAGCGTGCTCGGAAGGAAGGCGATCAAATGGCTCATTGCTTTGACGAGAGTCATCGTGCATACGAGAGTGGCGATGGCGCCCGCGCCAAGGAACTCTCCAACGAGGGAAAGAAGCATAAGGCCGAGATGGAACGCTTGAATAAAGAAGCTAGCGACTGGATCTACTACCGTGAGTCTGCTCAGGCTGTTTCTACCATCTCTGCAGGACTAACCTCGTATATTAGAGAACAACACTGACAGTGCAGTGGATGAGGTCGACTTGCACGGGCTCTACGTTGCAGAGGCTGTATCTCGGACGGAGGCTGCTATCCAGAAAGCGCAATCGGAGGGCAAGAATCATCTTAATATCATCGTGGGCAAGGTGAGCCCCTACACGTTGCTCGATGACAATATGGCCGACTCATATAGCGTCTTTTACCACTAGGGGCTGCATTCGCAAGGTCACGTCGCCAAGATAAAGCCCGCAATTGAAGAGCTGATGCAAAAGTGAGTCTGCATTGCCTCGTACTTTGTTGGTGTTGGACGGTACGATATACCTACCTCAACGATCTATAGGTACAATTTGGCTGCAGAGCTGGACCCTCATAACGCGGGTGTCCTCGTCGTCCATCTTGGGCAAGGGGGCCAGCGTGGAATGGGTGCCGATGAGATCACAGACCGGCTTGACAGCAACAAGGATTGCATCATCATGTGAGGCACAGAGATAGAATTGCCTTCTCATACATTGTTGCGGTCATTTCCGTATACCATGGCATATAACGCTCTCTTTTCACGATCTTTCCACGATCTCTGGTCTAAAGGATGAGCCGTCAACTAGGTAAATTCGGAGCCGAAGCACGAACGCAGAGTGACTTGGGTTGTACCTCCACTTTTCCACTCCAAGCACGCTTTTGAATAGATCTCAATCTTGCTGACTGATGTGCTGACTGTGCTACTGGCTGCTCCCAAGCTCCTTTAAGAAGGCGATCAAGAACCCTCGTCATCCTCAGCTGCTTCTCTGTGAACTATCATGACTCCCGAACTGCCCCCCAACTACGAGCGCTTGAGTGACTCGACTGCACTACCTGCGTATGACGGACCTCCAAACCCTCTAGAAACACTCCCGCCAACGTTTAAGATAGGAACGCGCTACACGACGCCATTGATATCAGTTGCTCAAGTCAAATCGCACCTACTTTTGCTGGGAGCCTTTTGCCGCTTGAGACGTCGCGTTTTTGAGGAGCCATCGCCAATTGATCCATCAATGCGTGAGGATGTCAAGTGGGTGTTATTCTTGACTCGCGCCGCTTTGCGTTTTGAGCTCTGGGTTCGTTGCGTGGTGTGCAAAGACGCGAGGAGGCGAGGAGAGATGCCTCTCCTACTCCAAGAGTATGAGATTCCTCCACTCGATGTTTGTATGTGATTCTACCCCCGCCACCATTTTGTATCATCACTAACGACGCCTGATGCTCCCACCATGTCTAGTGCTATGCTGGCATGCGTATCTTCTCAACCCGATCGTGGTGTGTTATAGTCGTTCCTCCACCTTGGCTTGTTCGACCTATCGTGTTCTCAATTATTAGACTCATAGCTCTTCCATGATTGCGAGGCTATGTATCCAGCGCTTCGCCAAATAGGACCATTTCCTCTCGCGTCGGTTGCTCATCGTATTAATCTTCAAACGTTCGAATACGTCGCTACTATCAATCAACTCGAAGAATGGGAGATGGCGACTCAACAAGACTTTGAACTCCCTCTCGCTCCCGGTTTTTGCTCTCGTGTCATCGTCGCGTGCCCTCGTTGTTTGGAGCCTAGGGAAGTCCCTCTAATCACTGACCTTACGCCAAAACCTTCCTCTTCGGCGGAAAGCGAAGGCACCACTCGCTTGACAGGATGCGGTTACGCCCAGAATGGGTTTAGTTCGGACTGTTCATATTGCGGACTCCAAATCAACCACGACACCTTGGCAGCCGCAAACGTCGCTCGCGATCTAGCAAGGGCATCTGATGACATGGCGCATGGGAAAAAGACATTCCTAAAGTTGGTGTATTGCAATTTTCCTGGCAGGATTGACCTATCATTTTTATCGTGCCTGATCAAATCTACCTGCAGTGGGAACCTTCTCGGTGCCAAGGGGAAAGTTTCGCCAGACATTGCGAATCATTTCGCCCAGCTTGTTCTTGGAGACATGAGCGTGCCGATTGCACTGCGTTCCGGAAACAAACGCATAATCTATGGTAACTACATTGAGTGGTGAGTGCTTCGCCTCTCGCTTTATTCCTATGCTCAATTAGCACTTTCAATGATTAGGAATATGGCAAAGGCTCAAAAGCTATTCGAGTATGCAGTCCAGGCTAGGACGGGCCCAACGATGTGGCACGCTAAATTGTGCGTCATGCAACACGTCATGCAGAAGAACTAGATATTGACGCGCTGACCATTGCACAGCCTGTCAAGATCATTTCAATCATATCGTCAAGCTCAGCCATTCTCGATTGATATCGTCGACTCGGTGAGTCATTTACTCAGTTGAGCGACCTCGCTCTTTTCTCACTCGATTTACAGGTGATTCGCCAGTTCAATTTCAGCGAGCAACTGCATCACATCGATTGGACCTCTTCCCAGTACCTTGCTACCCATCCTTCTCTCACGGCTGATGCGATCTCGCAGTACCATATGTTCCTCGATCTCAGCTCTCAAACCGGCCGGAATCTCTTTCCAACGAGTACAATTGAGCTCGCATGGCGCACTCACATGCTTTCCGGAGAGAAATACCACGAAGATGTGCTAAACTACCTTGATCGTTTCATAGTGCACGATGACGGAGTAGATGAGGGCCATTTTAGTGAGCTCAGTTTTACTTTCCTTATAAAGGCACATGTTCTGACCGTTGTTGCTCATTAGCTCGTGCTGTTGAAGAGACCTCAAAGGCATGGAAAGCTCGGTTTCACGTGTCTTATGGCCAAGTGCTGGTGTCATCCACCCTAATGGACGATACCTTGATCTCTAATGGGTCATCCCTTCCGCAATTACCCATCACGCCGGACGACACTGGCCCTTCCTGGGTCACGTCACCAATTTCCACGTTAGCACGCAAAGTCAGGTCGATATCAACAAACAAACCTGCTGAAAGTCTGCATAGGCGCGCACCAGCTACCCAACCATACCCCGCATTCGTTAGACCCCTTCAAGGCACGAGCGCGACCGAGTTTGCACATCTAGGTGCAGAAGGCTGGGACCTCTGGTGCTCTCATAGCCCAATTATGCTCGACGGGGGACCAGGTTAAGGGGCTGGATACAAGGTAAGGTCGTCATCGGTCGAGAAGAGAATGTCGCAATACTAAGCTCCCGTGCCCTCGCCTCTTGAATAATCTATTAGCGGAGGGGGTTGTGCTGTGCTGTGCGGTCCGACTATTGTCCGCCAAGAGACTTGGTCATGCTTACATGCAAATCCTCATGCTTTGGTTCTTTGCATTGCTTTACGCTCGATCTCGAGCTTCTTTTCGTATTATATTACTACTTCTTCAGCCTTCAAAGACAAAGCAACATGAGTTCTCAGGAACACAGTTAGGACGGGTATCATGGAGCTATATATAGCCGAGAGATGTGTCATGCTAAATATGCTCATGGCGCACACGACAATAGTGCTTGCTGCGTCGGTGCCGAAATTTGGCTTGGGTCTTGTGACGGAGAATGAATCTGAACATCATGATCATACTGGCCACTGAACTAACAACTGATGATTGCAGCCGAGCGCTCTCCCCAAGCTCACAGCCTCAGACTCTTCGCTTTTCTTGTACTCACAGGGGAACCTTCGTCACCCCCAACTGCGTCCGCAACTGAGAGCCCTGATGTGCGCTGGACTTCCTAGCTATGAGCCCTGGAGCAACTCCGATACTCTGCCTGGCTATGACGGCCCCCCAAACCCCCTAGAGGCACTTCCACCGACATTTAAGATTGGGAAACTGTATACCACTCCATTAATATCCGTCGCCCAAGTCAAATCTCACCTCCTCGTTCTGGGGGCTTTCTGCCGCTTGAGACGTCGGGTTCTCGACGAACCCTCGCCAATTGATCCATTTATGCGTGAGGATGTGAAGTGGACGCTATTCTTGACTCGTGCTGCTCTACGCTTCGAGCTTTGGGTACACGAAGTTGTATCTAAGGATGCCCGAAGGCGAGGGGAAATGCCTCTGCTACTACAGGAATACGAGATCCCTCCCCTTGATGTTTGTGGGTACTTTTCGACACACTCACTGCTCTGCACCATGCCTAACTACTGGCCTATTTAGTACTGTTCTGGCATGCGTACCTTCTCAGCCCAGTCTCAGTATGTCAAATTGGGCTTGGTTCCACCTTCTGGCTCCAGAGTCTCATCTTCCACATTCTCAGTACTTTCATGACTGTGAAGCGATGTACCCTCAGCTTCGACAAATTGGTCCATTTCCACTTACCTCCATAGCGCATCGGATCAACCTCAGCACATTCGAATACACCCCAACCATCAATCAGCTGGAGGAGTGGGAGTTAGTGACTCGACAAGACTTTGACCCACCTATATCAACCAGTCTGGATTGCCACGTCACCGTCGCATGCCCTCGCTGCTCTGAACTCAAAGATGTCCCCCTTGTTGTGGAGATTACTCAAGCGTCCTCTTCCGGCGAAGGCGCCGACGGGGCCTCGGCGGGCCTGACGGGGTCAGGGTATGCCCAAAATGGCTTCACCTCGGAATGCCATTTCTGTGGTTTCAGGATTGACCGAGGCACACTGGCCGCTAATAATGTTGCGCGGGACCTTGAGCGTGCGGCGAATGATGCTGACCAAGGGAAACGAACTTTCATGAAGTAAGGCACCGGAGACTTCACGATTCATTTCAGTACTGAATTACCTTATAGCGGAAACCTTCTTGGTGCAAGAGGAAAAGTCGCACCTGATGTTGCCAACCATTTCGTCCAGCTCCTATTCCGTCATCTCGGCCTACCAGCCGTCGGCCCTTCAGTGAACAAGCGAATGGCATATGGGAAGTATCTCAACTGGTGAGAAAGCGCGTCCAATCATTTCTCCACCTGGCTTCTCTCAACCTCCTGACATTTTCAGGGATATGGAGAGAGCGCAACTGCTTTTTGAGTTCGCAATCCAGGCTACGACTGGACCAAAGGCTTGGCATGGTGATTTGTGCGTCCGATGATGAAATATTGATAGATCGACATGAACTGACAGCTTTCAAGTTTGCGAAAATCCTTTCGCGCTTATCGTCAACCGCAACCCTTCTCAATCGATCTTGTTGGCTCGGTAAGGGCTTTTCGTGGTGGCCAAAGCAATATATGCTGATATTTATTTCAGGTCATGCGGCAGTTTAAATTTAGTGAACAAGTGCACCAACTGGACTGGACGTCGTTTCAGTTCCTCGCTGCGCACCCATCACTCATAACAGAGGGAATTATCCAATATCATATGTTCCTCGATCTAAATTATCAGTCCTATCGCATGCTCGTCCCGACTATCGGCATTGACCTAGTTTGGCACACTCACATGCTGTTCGGAGATAAATATCACGAAGATGTCTTGAAATATGTGGACAAGTTCATGGATCATGACGATCGGGTTGAGGAAGGCCACCTTGGTAAGTTCACTAGTCCTACGCTCAACACATACTCACACCATTAATTCATCGCCCAGCTCGTGCATACGAGGAAACTTCAACTATATGGAAAGATCGCTTCAACGCCCCGTACACTCAAACCACAGCCAACTATCCAGGATCTGACCAAGCGACAACCATGCCATCAACACCAGCGAATAACGCGCCTCCCAAAACCCGTTCCATACTCCGCATTTCTCGTCCATCATTGGGGTTCCCGACGCTCGGCAGGAAGGCGAAATTGTCGTCTACGTCGGAAACTTCTGGCTCTGCCGGTAGCAATGGAGCGCCGTCCGCACTTACAGTAGACACGTCCCCGGCTAACGGCCAGTCATCGACATCACCCCATCCTCCCACTTACAACGCTGGGGATTCTACACCTGACTCAGCTACTGACGAATCGGCCGTCTTACCATCATGTCACAACTCTGTTCTCGTATATAACGGAGGCAGGGACGTCATGGCTGCTCGAAGGTCTCGGGTGCAAGGAGCAAGCGTCGCGAAGGATGGTCGGCGTGGAGGAAAGAAGAGAGCAAATAGTGGGGCTTCTCATTTATCTCCCTCAAGCGAGACTTCGACTTCCCGATTCCAAGCGGCGGCGAATGGTATCATAGAAGGCGAAGGAGGGGTCTCTGGCGAAGGTTCTCAATCAATGAATGGGGGCATTTCCCTTTCGTCGGCCCCAGATTCGTTGCAATCTCATCCTCCGTTTGTGATGCCAGAGCCAGAAGACGCGGCAGATGCGGCGGGTTTCGCATCCCTCGGCGTAGAAGGATGGGACCTGTGGGGTCCTCGAGATGCGTCAGTGTTAGATGGAGCACAAAAGCGGGGGAATTGCTGCACGGTGCGCTGAACGTGTCGTATTTTTTTTCGGCCCTTAACGCTGATGATTCGTATTCTGCCCTGTGATCTAGGGGGCACTAATCTCATGTGCAAGTGTCCTTCGCTTCGCTGTGCCAAGCTCGCAGAGACCGATGCGATTTTGAGCGTGTCATCGGCAATGATTGGCGCGAAATATTTGTTTTCGGGAGACAGACCATATTTACTTGCGTAATATCAAGACTGGAACTTCAATCTATGTCCATTGTGGAAAGCTGACAGATACTCGATACAGTAAGAGAGCAGTTGGAAGCCCAACAGACAATCATGAGCGAAGAACAAAAAAGAGACAGGGTTGAGAGCGAGGGTTCGGTAGCGAGGATAGATTGATGACATATTTAGGACAAAAACTACCGCTTGGCTCGCTTTGGCTTCCGCGTGCCGTCATCGGCAGGTTGAGCTTGCTGCTGCTCTGTGCCCAAGGGTTCTGGCTCTGATCCAGAGGCAGCATTCGTTCCTCCAACAGAAGAAGTGGTGGGCAGCTGAGGCATAGTATCTGGGTGTGGAGCAGCACCTTCTGCTAGTGCTGGATCCTGAAGAACGGCTGCAACGTCGCTTGCTTCGACTTGCTCAGCTCCAGGGGCCGATGAACTAGTACCGGCGGCTGGGGGAGGAGCCACACTGTAACCCTGTGCCGTCACAAAGCCACTAGGTACCGCGCCGCCAGTATACTGCTGGAGTGCAGCAGAAAGTCGCTGGTTCTCTGAACGCAACGCGTTAATGATGTGCCGGCACTCCTCGAGTTGACGGTTTGTTTCATCGAGGTTCGCTAGGGCTTGTTCTAGCATAGTTGAGCGAGTCTCCAGTTCCTTTACGTGACTGTGCCAAACAAGAGCAGTCGTGAGCCCCAAAATTCATAGTGAAACTAGCTGGTAGGCTAGGGTTGTGAATTTGAGTCCAACTTACGCGTCGCGACGCTCGCGAAATGCGCGCTGAGCTTTCCGGTTCTGCTCCGCTCGTTTGGAGGGATTCACGGGTCGCCCATGATGAATGTGAGGAGCAGGCCCGTTGGCATTAAAATCTTCCTGCTCATTCTCGATTTCAATGGGCACTTCTCCACTAAAAGGTTGCATGCTTGGATCAATAGTGTAAGAGACTGGCGTGCCTCCTTCGGGGGCACCGGGCGGCAGCTGGGTGTCGGCCGTGTAGAATGGTGTCAATGTACCCGGCTGAGCTACCCCTGACGCTTCGCCAGTCGCAGATGTCGCAGGGCTCTTACGCTTGCGACCGCGAGGTGCTGCAGCTTTGACTGCGCTGTCTGGGGAGGGATCTAGCCGGAAAGTTTGCTGAGTCTCTAACAAGCCAGCGGTTAAGTCCGGCGTGAGTTCCTCGGGGCATTTCGTTTCCGGAGCACACTAGTACAAGATAGAGTGCTCACCTCGCGCATCCGGGGCTCCTGGAAGTGACTGGGCAGTAGGCAGATGCGGGTATGCAGCAGGAATGTAGGTTGGCGCGTACACGGTGTCCGGGCGAGCTTGGGCCGGGAACCGACTGGCGTTTGTTTGTTGAGGCTGCTGCATTGTGGGTTTGGTCGTCGTCGCCTCGATCGACGTCCTGGGACGATGGCTTCTTTTGATGGCGTCGGACGTTGGATCAGGTAAGCTGCGAACGGCTTAGCAAGCTCGGCGCTTAGACGAGTCAAACAACGCTGACGTAAACAGACCACCACAAATGAGCGACAAGGTGGGCGCGTATGGGACCAAGGCAGTAAGTTTTTAGTGAATAAACCCATCTCAGTGCGTTATTATTGTATATCTGATACATTTCTGTGCCTCTAGTCCGACAGTAACTTTCGTCGAACCTGGGATAAGGAAGAGTATGCTGCTCGTGCCAAAGCCAGAGATGAGGAGGAGCGGGAGCGAATGAAAGAGAATGAGGAACGCATGAAGCAAGGTGAGTCTCCGGCTTATAGGATGGTCTACCATATACTAAACCATTGTTCTTCAGGAAAGCGTCCTCGACGACACCGCGATGATGTGCCTAAGCCCACAGAGCTCATGAAGCAGCGTGACGCGCCACTCAATCTCGATAAAGATCTTGGGAAGACTATCATTGTGAACAACCCTGGCGGGCGTGGGGCTGGGCAGCCTGGCTACTTCTGTGAAGTCTGCAATCGCTCGTGCAAAGACAGCACAGGATACCTGGACCATATCAACGGACGAAGTCGTGAGTTGTCTCTGCCCGTGTATTTTCTATACCCTCATGCATACCTTCTTCTTTCTCGCATGCAACCAATGTGTACTATTCATTCACTCATTCATTGCTTCACTCCGCGTAGATCTCCGCCGCTTGGGCCAGACGACAAAGGTTGCACGATCCACCATTGAACAAGTCCGAGCTCGTATCGCCTTCCTGCGCGAGAAAACAAGAGAAGCTGCAAACGCCAAAGCCTTTGACTTTGATGCGAGACTAGAAGAGATCCGCCAAAAGGAGCAAGAGGAACGTGACGCGAAGCGTGCAGCGAAGAAGGCTGCACGAGATGCTCGTCTAATTGAAGCAGTCAAAGACGCTGAAACTGACGAGATGTCCCAAATGATGGGCTTTGGTGGCTTTGGCAGCACGAAAAAGTGATATTTACTCGTTCATCTCAGGAACCCTGCCCGTCCTCACCTTTTCATCTACTCACTCAAGATAATTTTCTCCCTCTCTCCCTGCCACCGCCGCATTTTGCCCTGAGTCTGCATCAGGTATATACCTAGCATGCAAGTTTCCGATCTCCTCCTTCCCAGTGCTCACTATCTATGCTCGCAGCATCGATGCCGTGAGCCTGCCACGGAAATGCTCCATCGGCTAGGCTAACCAGGATCCTTCGCAAGCAATCGTAGATACGGTTGTGCGGCGCACTATTCCCTTCGATAGCTTTCTAATGACGATCTAATCAGAGGCCCTGGTGGCTTTGTGTACCTCAGAACGCCACCACTTGCAATATGCACATATCTTCAAGTTATAATACCTTGTACAATGTACTCAATAAATTCCGGGCGCATAATGAATTGTTATTATGCATGGTATAATTTGTTACTCAAGGTGGAAGAGTGAGAGAATTCTTGCGTTTGAGAGCTCTGAGAGGGACAGCCAAGGATGAGGTCCTATTTCAACTAGTGTATCACGCCGCCCATAAGGTGAGGGGGACTACTCAATTTCTAAGATAGTGGCGCCAAAGGCCTCGTTGTTGTGAGGGTCAAGCGAACTCAGAATGTGACGTGCTGTGTGTGACACAACTTCAGTTGTCACTTCCTGACTCTTCTTGCTACCAAATGACCTTGGAGCAATCGTTTCCAAGATCTCACTCAGCACAAGATTTTAGCAAATTTTCGTCACCGTTAACACTCCTAGAGCTTGCTTAGTGGTCTAATTGACTTATCATGATTCAGTATTTCACCTGCTGCTTCTTGGCGCCAGCAAACTCCATTGATGCTATCAGGCTTCTGTGAGATGGAACCCTCAATACCCTCGATACCCTGCGAGCTGTCCCAGGCAGGTAACTCTCTTTCTGCCTTGCTAAATAGCACACCCACTGCCTATCAAATTTGTCCAAAGCAACAACCACCATTCAACTCTTTCCAAACAATCCTTAACGTGGGAGAGTAGACGAGATTTGAAAATCTTTCCTCACGACTACTGTACCCTTCAGATTGAATCCACGTACTCATTCAACTCACTTTAAAATGGGTGTTACTTGGCTGTAGCGGCGCGCTTGAGACATATGCGCCTCACACTGATCGAATTCTTCTAAGGGTGTTCCCCGAATGTTCAATCACATCGGGATTGCCATATCCCGATTATATGGGGCATGGGAGTGGAGGATTAGCTGCTTCGCTTCCTTACCCCGTGCATCACATACTGTTTTAGAATGTTGAGCTTGTGGCGTGTAGGTGTCCTATACTGTAGTTTGCATCATCGGCTACAGGCTTGGCACCGAGTGGGTACATGAGATTATCAAGACGTCTGGTACTGTGTTGACAGAGATGAACACCTCCCTACTGACCGAAATGGTCACGACGTGCCCACGGCCCTGTCATTATTTTGCAGCTTCTGGTCAATACAGTACGGTTATCCAATCCTGAGGCGTGGATGGTCTGAGGTCTCAGCCTCTGTTGACCTCCGGTTCTCTGTCACCAAGCTCTGAGACTTATATGCCAGAAGGCTATAAAACCCAAGAGGGAACACACCTCGTTATCGCAGAGCTAGCCCTCAACGCGTCTACCTTCAAACTTTAGATATGTCATCCACTCGCGGTTTGCATGACGAGATCGCTACTGCTGCCCTTGTTCATTCCAAACTCATCACTCCGTCTCTCCCACTCCCCGATGCGCTACATTCCGTTGTTGACCAGCTCGTCGACATTGTGGCTCGATATTTGCTGACTACCGGTCACAATGATCAGTTCGCTGCCATCGGTCGTAGCATGCTTAGAGCCCAGGTGGAACATTTTGTTGAGGACAACACTCAGCTAGAATTGTAAGTTCGCGACCCTGCTCCCCTGGATTCGGCTCACGTGAGGTTTAGTGTACTTCCTGCGTTCCCATTCAAGTCTCCAAGCACCAAAAAGGTCCTCGGAGTCCTCCCCGACCTTGCCGAGGAGATATTCCTTCGGCGGTGAGCGCATGCTGCCCCTTGTGATACTAAACGACCCTCAATAATTTCGAACCGCGTAGATTGGAAGACTTGTGTCGATCAGTGGGCGATTTCTACTCTCCTGGTGCACAACTTGTGATTGTTTCAGATGGAATCGTCTATAGTGGTAAGCCACCTCCTCAACATCGTGAAAATATAGAGCTAAGGGCAGTGGATAATGCCAGAACTCCTTGGAATCTCGGACGTGACTGCCTACCAGTACAATGCAGCACTACGAACAATGACCTCAGACCTCGGCCTGATCCATCTTAAATTTGCTCGAGTTAAAGATCTTCTGCAAAAGAGCCGCATCTCCAGCTCTGGGCATGTAGCAGAGCAACTGAGTGAAGAGGAGTATTGTGCCTTAGCGGCTGCAACACGAAAAGAGTTTCTTGAGAGCAGCTGCGCTCTTGAGTCCACCCCAGACAATATGATTACCTCTGACGAAGGCACTCTGCGTACATACCGTGGCTACTTGCGGTTCCTCCAGCTTGATCTGAGGGATTCCAGCTTGCATGGAGACGGCAGGGTGATTGGTAGTTTATCCCGCCGCGAGCGGGAGAGGATCATTGGCTCTATCGCCAAAGAGATGATCGAGAACGGAGCAGTAAGTACCTTTAAACCCTCTTATCTAACTTCCTGCTGTTATGTTGAACCAACCTCATTGCCTAGCGATTCTCCTCTCTCGTCGAGAAAGCATTCCCTACTTCAATTCGCCTTAGCATTCATCCTCACACCAACGCTGGGCCGAAGTTTGCACTCAAAATATTTCAAAATGTTGAGTTAGCGTGTACCCCAGTAAGTCAAGTTCCTAAATACCGACTGCACCAGTTGACTTTTCCCCACAACACAGTGGCACAACACTGCGGTCATGAAGAAGGATGGCTCGTTCATGATACAACATCATGCCACAGTTGATCGCGCCACTCACATGCTTGTGAAGAGGAATGGTCTTCCGTATTATTGGCGGGAATCAGATCCTGCGATGGACTGGGGTGATATCAAGGTCACATTTGAACCACTTTTTCCTTACGGACTAATCATTCGCCCTCAAGAGGGATTGAACCTCTCCTGGGCCCAAATTCCAATGGAGAAGCTACGAGATCTCGCTAGGAGATGGTCTTTGATCTTGGCAAGAGGGTTTTCACCTGTCAATAAGGACGAATATCGCTCGTCAGCCAGCCGCTTCGGACCCATCATGTGAGTCCCTTCTGATCTCGGCGCGAGACTAGAGCTGAGCATTCACAGGCCCTGGGTGTGGGGAGATATCCTTGAGGTCAAGGAGGAACCACAGCGAACGGATCTGAATAGCAGTGAGTTGAGCCATGTATCAGAAGCTTATCTCAAGTCTCACTAACTAGGCAACACTGCAAGCCACGTCGCACGAGGCCATGCCAATGCATTTTGATGGTGTCTTCAAGCTTCAAACTCTTGATGATGGGACAGCCAAGGTCGATCCTCCACAATTCCAGATGTTCCACTGTCGACGGGCGCCATCATCTGAGCATGGCGATTTTGATGCTGGTGGACGCACACTCTTCGCCAACGGCGCGATCATTCATAGCCAAATGTTCGAGTCTGGCGTCTTCCCATATGCGCAAGAGGTTGTTGCTCGTAACTGGACCGTGTTCACCCCGCAGAATGGAAACTGGGGTGGAGAGATCCTCGAACTCCCCCTGGTGGAGACGAACCAATTGAGTGGGCGGAAAACCCTGCGGTGGCATGAACCATGGTGAGCACATTAATCATTACGTACCAACTGAATCAGTTGCCTGATCACTTTTGTACTGCCTCGTCAGGCCGCAAGAGATTACCAAGTACAAACCAACAAACTGCAGTATCGTCGGCCTTGATGCCGAAGAATCGAGGAAACTCTCGAATTCCATCACCGCATTGCTCTACGATCGCCGGTTCACTTACGAACACGTCTGGGAGCAGGGCGACTACCTAATTGCGGACAACATAGAGCTGTTGCATACTCGGACCGCCTTCACACCCTGCGATCGCGAACTATGGCGGATCCATATCAACTGAGAGTTGATTCTGTCGTCTGTGCAAACTCAATGCTTTTTTTCCTTTTCAGTCGTGACATATGTATGTGCTACACAATTGAGTACGATAGACCTGTTAGGCTGTTTTCTACTACTTCCAATGTTTTTGGGGACAAATCGCGACAAAAACTTATCAAAGGGTGCTCACGTCGTATAAGTTGCGTGCGTTGCACGTTGCTATGAGAGAGAGAGGTGAGTAAAACTAAACCACCAAATGGGCGAGACTTCTAGGCCCCGCGTCTGAATCACGTACCACGAGTTTCCTTCTTGCAATACCAGCAACATGTGTCATACGACGATCATGATCGCTTGTGGGTAGGGATGTGTCGAGCTCAGTTGATCTAGGCTGGCTTATTGTTACGCTTCGCGCTAACCCAAGCTTACGTAGTGACGAAGATATTGGTCAAACGAAAGGACTATGATTTTATTAGATGATAAGAATGTGAGGTATAGTGAATGCAAGAAGCTTGAGTCTTGAATGATGCGCAGTAGGACAACAATAATATGAATGGAACAACTTAATGTAGAGCAGTAGCAGCCACGAATCCCAAGAAATGACGAGCAGGAACGAATGCAGTGGACGAAAAGCGACACAGGGAATAAAGCAAATAGGACAGCACGGGATAAGGACGAGAGGAGACGTCATAAGATGTTACTAGAATTGTACAGAGGGGGATTTAGTTGGAGTGGCCAGGAGCGGCATGTCCGAGCACTCCGGCGAGGGAGGACCATGAGCGATTCCTGCCTTGACCTTGCCTCGTGGCCTCAGGTTGGGGTACAAGAGTGTCAGAGGCCGACTGAGAGGCGAAGAATGAGACTGAGGGGTTTGTGACTGGTGGTGGCCCAGATGGAGATGTATACGTATATGGGGAATAGACTGTAGATGCCGTACCAGGGTCTGTCTGTAAAGAGCAAGAGTTTTCAGTTCATCAGTTGATGCTCAATCCATACACAATTGAACTTTAGTCTCACAGTAACGGAAGGATAGTCAGTGCTCCAAGCAGGCGTTATTGGTGATGGGCTGTACGCATATGTTCCGCTCTGACTCGTGGAGGCAGGAGAGTCTCCCAACGAGACAAGCGTCTCTGTGTATCCTTCGGACGACGGTGGAACATAAGCTTGCAGCATGGGTGGTTGAACTCGCTCCCAGTCTGGTCGATAATCGAAAGCGGGACCGCCATCAAAAGTAGCTGAGGATCCATTCGTGGCAGCAATCACGGGTGCGGATGGCATCCGTGCTAGGAAATGCCTTGGCATGGAACTCGAGGTGGCGATAGGGCTTGTCGCAGGTTTAGCGTTGGTTTGACGTGAGTTGGCCGCAGGTATTGAAGTCCAATCCGTTGAAGGGACAGGAGGGCGATCCGTTCTTGTGGTAGAAGCAGCTGGGGTCACATAGTTGTTCGGCGGCGAGGGCTCACCACCTGAAGGCGGGAGTGGAGCAGGACACGAAGCCCGACGGGTATCGAGGGCATAACTCTCAACCGGTGATATCAGGCGATTAGTGAATGGGGAAGAGGGCGCCCTAGGAGATTGGACGGGGTGAGGTGGGAGGAACGTTCCACCCGTTGTTGCAGTTCTCGGATCCATCATTTGCTGAATGGAGTGCATGGGCACTACATCATCGCTCCCTTTGGTCGGCTCGAAAACGTCTTGGAATTGGGGCCCATCATACGGACCACTAACACCTCCTTCAACGATCATGGCCTGTGGTAAGGACAAGCTTTCCGTCTCCGTGGCGTTCTCAAAAGAGGTGAGCGAATCGAGACCACTATCAAACGATCCGAACCGAGAAGGCACGACCCCAGAGCCAGGCATACTGAATGCACTTCGACTTGAAGACGCGGATGGAGGCCCTTGTTGGAACCCTGCTGCGCGACCAAATGCCAACGCCGCACCTGAATCCAAAGGGTGGGGCAAGACACCCCTATTCCGCTCAGGCGTCTGAATGAATGGTGGTGTGGTGTGGTAATTCGGAGGATGAGCTGGTGGCGGCATCGTTCCATTAGCCATTGGGGCGGCGAGGCGGGAATGCCGAGGAATAATCGATACCGCAACATCCTGGGAGGGTTGGACTACAGCGGTATCAAGCTCGGCGAATTCCTCTTCTGTCATCTGGGTCGGATCGATCATTGCAATCCCAGGATATTCAGAGGACGAAGGTCGACGTGCCGCACTAGGCCCTGAGGCTTGCACATCCTTGGTTGGAGTGGTTTGCGTTGGTGTAGTGTCGGTAGCCCCATTGCTCCCTGCACCAGGGGAAGCGCCGGCATGATGTATCGAACCACTATCCTCGGCGCTTCCAGCTCCCTCCTGAATCAAAGCGCCTTGCCCTGCAATAACATCTTCATTTGGCGCTGCAGTAGTAATGGACGAAGAGCGCCGCCCAGCTGTGCCGAACGAATAGTCTGCAGCAGGAAGAGGGCCAGTGCTGACGAATTCTATACTCGGGGCAACTCGTCGAACTGGCCAGGATGAATATGGTTGCTGAACCGCCACAGGCAGAGTGCCTGGCATCAGTGCAGGGTTTGCACTTGCCATCATTCCAGGGGTAACTTCGGAAATCGCTCCCGGGTGGTAGGTATACGAATATGCCTCATAAGTAGCGTCTTCGAAACCACTACCAATAGCAGCACCGCCATGAGGAATAGCCGATTCAGGTACCGATTCACCCTGATATGGATAATGGAGAGAAGGGGGAAACGAAGAAGGAGAGATCTGCGCTCCGCGAGCGGCAGCGAGTCCGATCGTACTCGGGTAAGGAATAGAAGACGAAGTCGCGGCGCCAGCGTCATACGGGTAAGGAGCACTGTCTGTGACTGGAGGGGGGAGTAGTGCATTGGCCGCTTCCAGCGAAGTCGGGGCAATCAGTTGGGCCTGAGCTACAGGCTCCTCTGTAATCGTAGCCGTCGTGCTCGTCGCTACGAATTAACCGGCAGGAAAGGGAGAGGGGAAAAAAACAATTAGCTTGAATTGTTTGTCGAGCACACGTGCCCAGGGAATGAAGACTTACCAGCAGCGCTAGCACCAGTTGGAGACGCGATCGCGACCATGAGACCTGCAGCCCTCGCCCTCCTTTTCCTTCTCTCATTATTCCCATTCGCGCTGCCATTTCCTGCGCTCTCACTCCCATCAGCGAGGGAGCGTCTTCTCGCAGCATACCCAACCCCGACACCTGCACTTTCCCTTTCCTTCTCCGTCCCCGCATAGGGGTGCTGTCGATGACCCGCAAAACTCGGACTCGTCGGACTCGGACTTGGCGCCGTGGGCGATCCGCCGGCGCGTCCTCGCGGTGATCGCCTCCCACCGTGTCCATGCCCCCCTGGTCCATTTATGGCCAATGCAGATGAGATGATCCCGTATTCCGCACCGGGTGCCGCGGAATATGCTGCCGCATCAGGAAAGTGTGATGGGCTGGGAAGGCTGTAGTGGCGCGCAAGGACGACTCTGCGAGCCGCTTGGATATTCAACGGAGCCTCTTCAACGAAGATGGGGGTCGCAATGGGTCTCGCAGGAGGTGCAGGGTTCGCGGCAGCTGTAGTGGAGGTACTGGCAATGGGAAGAAAACTGATCGAGGGAGCGGAAGACGTCGAGATCATCGCGTCGGTTCGCTCAACTGTATTCCCATTAGCTTCCGGCGCTGCTGAAGCTTCCCCAACGACGACGTTAGCATAAGGGTGCTCGGATCCTCGATCGACAACCTCACCAGGGGCATCGTCAGCCGAATGAATAGGCTGCACCGTATTGAAGCCCTTGAGGCTGTCGTACACGCTGACCAACGGTACGATCTTCTTCGTCTTGTCCTTTGCAACCTCTTCGAGGAATGAGGAAGTTGTTGAGCCATTGGACGATCGCGGGGAAGCAGGGCGTCGCATCACAGTTTCCGAGTCCTCCATCTCTACTCCCTCGTAGTGGGCCTCCTCCACCTCTACCTCAGCGCCCCGCTCTAGCGGCGCATGTCCCGTATTCTCGGGCTCATCTCCGGTCGCAGGAGTAGCAGTGACCGAGCCCACGTTGGCATTCGCGTTCCTCTTTGCTTTCGCTGCGTTGGCTTTCGCCGCAGCTTGTTTTGCGCGAGCACTATGAACTGTTGCGGGTACTGAACCACGGCGGTAGACGTGCCTGCTCGCCCCGATCCCCGCCTCCGATACCACCGACACTATCGCCAAGCCCGTGCCTACTATCGTTTTCGGCGTGTCCCAATGAGGAGGGGAGTGGAGGTAAGGATACGGGTAGGCTGATGCGTGATAAGACCTGGCTGGAGATCGATTGGGGCTCTGCGGGCTCCTTCCCGGGTCGCCGCTGCCTGCTGGTAGAGCTGTCCTGATCGTCGGGCGTTGCGCGCGTGAGCGGGTGGGGGATACGGGGGAGATGGGGTTCGTATTGTTCGAGCTGGTGGAGGCGTCGTTCGGGTTGAGACTGGGATCGGGAGCGGTAACGATCATCGCACGCGTGGCGGTCGGACTGGTGAGGGTGATATTGGATAGCAGCGCTGGGAGGACAGGCGTAGGCGCTTGTGGCTGCGGCTGAACGAGCGGATGGTGATGATGGGGAGGAGGATAATGGCTCGGGGCCTCTCCTGCTGCTGCTCCTTGCAGGAAAGCTGGGCCCCCTGGCGGGTGGTGGTGGTCCCCGCTTACTGGGACTGCGATCGGCATTGCTAGAGGGAGGTGCGTGCTCGCGCCGTTTTGAGGGCGATCGAGGGGAGTGGGAGGGGGACCACCACTGCCTGGCGTCGGCAGCATAGAGGACATTTCCACCGCCATGGGCATCCTCATCCTCATCGACTCCGACGAAAGTTCGTGAGTCAGAGCTCGCTGTGGACTCTGATCCATCTGACTCGTCGCCATACCCATCGTCTCCGCTACGCCTGCGCCCAACGGTGCTGTTTGTGCTACCGCTACCGCTGGTTCTCCTCCTATTTCTACGGGGAGATAAGGGTGAGGATGGGCTGTTGGTGCCACGAACGCTGGGTCCCCTGTCGCCACCGTCGGAGGGCCGTAATACAGGACTCCGCCTGCCCTGAACCGCAACCCATGGACGAGCGGCATCAGAAGATCAGGAAGAGAAGAAGAAAAAAAACGATCCATGAGGAACGTAGGAGCAGAGAAGAATGAGTGGCTGAGCCTTCTTCAACCAATGAGGGGAGCTAGCGACATACCTCGTTTGCGCAGCTTCGGAATCGTATGGTTGCACCACAGGTGATTGTTGCTGTTGGCTAGAAAGCTGGGGTAATGCATTGGTATAGGATTGATGAGTCTGGGTATGTGAATGGGATGATGCTGGTAATGACATGGTCGTAGTCGCATATATCGGGAGGGGTTGCGACGATGTTGCGAGGGGGTGATAAAGCGAACCTGCCCCATGAGGAGCATGTGGATAATGAGAGGAGGGCGACAAGGATGGATGGCGGTTATGCAGCGTAGCGGATGAAGGGGATGAAGAGGAGGTGAGCTGCCTAGATTCTAACGCAGAAGGGGGAGGATTTGCGATCGATGAAGCTGGTAACGGAAATAACGATGAATGTCTGCTACGAGGATCATGATGGGGGTTTGATGATGGTGATACTTCGACGACAGTAGCGGCAGCACTTGTGGCATACGGAAGACCCTGGGGTGTCTCCCCCTCATGAGGGGCCGGCCCCTCGTTATCGCCCCACTCGCCGTCGTCGTCGTAGTCGCCGAGGCCCTCATCATCATCATCATCATTATCGCCGTAGACTTCATCAATGTCGTCGCTAAACTCATGATCGCCGAGAGGCTTGGCTAGCCCTCCGCCAGGAAGAGCGCCGGCCATTCTGGTGGGGGCACGAAGCGGCCCATCGCCGGGGAAACGGACTCGTGTCTTAGAACTGGACGGCCCAGCACCAGAAGCAGCTTCATCGTCTGGTAGCCCGGAGCTAGAATTCAAGCTCGTGCCAGAGTGGGAGAAAGGCTGTCCTGGTTGTAGCAAATGACCGGACCCTGGGGATCCCGGAGGATGGGGGCCTGAGAGAGAAGGGCTGGAGGGGGAACCATTTGAAGCGTTTAGGCGACGCTGCTTTGAGCGAGCTTTGGCGCGTCTGATCGTTCCACCCCGACAGGGAAATTTTTGAGGAGGAGCATATGCATACGGCCGGGGGGACGGAAGAGACCCAAAGCGGGAGACGGCACGAGGGGATGGAAGGGGAGGGGGGGAGGTAAATCAAAGCATTCGATGCAGGCCAATCCCCATAGTAAACAAACAGGGGGAAAAGAAATTGAGAAGACGGGAATGGAATGGAACGATGAGCGAGGCTGTCAACTGCAACGCGATGGCACAAAATTGTGCGGGCACATACCTGTTTTGGAACCAGACCTGGACACGATAACACGCGCGCGGAGTGAAGAGGTGGGCCCAACACCAGTCAATAAGAAGCGCGTGAAGCGGTGACAACGGTCGCAAGTGGCACCGAGGCAACGATAAAACGAGGGAAGAGTAGCATTGCGCAACAGGGCTGTCAGTATCGACGAGCTATGCATAAGAGTTGAAAGAAGATAAACGAGGGGAGAGAGAGCGAGGGATGTATACTAGGATATCGAGTGGGAAGGGATGCGCGGAATCAACATCGAGGGGTCCAAGAGAGTGGGAACTGACCTGGATCTGCTTTTCATTCATGTCGATACGACGAGCGAGGTCTCGCCGTTCGACGTTGTTTGGCTGGGGGTCTCGAGCAAACTGGGCTTCGAGTTCTCGGCGCTGCTGGGGCGTGGTGCGTTTGCGCCGTTTGATAGCATTGCTGTATGCGTAGATGTCGGCAAAGCGATAGTCATCGTGGGAGGGTTCACTGGGGAACATCGGGAGGAGGATGACAGGTAGATCCCCGATGACGACGAGAAGGGGATTGGAAAGTAGACGCGAGCAGGTGCGCGAGAGAGAGATAGCAGTGAGAACGAGAGCAAGGGTTTGGCAGCGGCAGCAGCAGTGAGATAGGGAGATAGCAAGCAGAGTGGAGGATGGGAGTAGAAGGGACGAAAGCGGCCGAATGGGGAGAGGGGGTGTTAAGAGGAAAGGCAGCAGCACATCATCATGGTGTGGACGAGCGAGTAAGTAAGGAACACATATACACACCCACACACCCAAGGCTTGATTTGCAGCGCAAGGTCCCGCAAAACTTGAATTGCTTCTCCTTGCCTGCCCTGTGAATGCCAAAAAGAATGAACGATTCAGTTGAGCAACAAGGGTGGATCTTAGATGCATTTTCTCATCCTCGTCTTCTTCTTCCAAGCAACCCATTGGCGGGGTCGATGGCGAAAAACGGCCTCCGAGACCGCAGTGACCGTCCCCGTGCCTCATTTGGTCTATTTTGAGTCGGGCATCCAACCTGCATCGTGCCGACGTATTTGGATATTTTTTTAGCAAAAGGCTTGAGCCGTGCCCCGAACCTTCGGCCTCGGTCCTCGAACTTTTTGTTACTTTTTTGCTCACGATGAGCAGCACGCCGGAACCTCGCCCCCGGCGGCAGAAAAGCGAAAAAAAAAAGAGTGGCACCACACAAAGCAATCTCCACGTGTTTCACCTCGAGTTTATCGACACCTGCCTCGCCGCGCACAAAACGTGGTCGTCCCCCCCGCTCTCCACTCTACTGGAATTGACAATAAGTAACGTGTGCTGCAGCAGCCAGTCCCTTTTTCCAAGCGATGACGACGCCGGTGGGCGAGCTAACTCGCTTTGGGCTCAATTGCAAGCCACCGCCCATTCAACCCAATCTACGCGCATCAGGCAATCCACCGACTCTGAATGCCATCTCCACATTCATCTCACCCTCTGTCTCCCCTCTCTCGATTCCGGTGCTCGGGAGAGAGACTCTCAGGGGGGGGCTCCGACCACCTCACTCGACGTCGGCGTCGGCGCCCACGCCCAAAACAGCATTCACTTTCCCTTGCCGAGCGCCGGATCCTCAGGGGCAAACTCTCACCCAACAATCCATCCCTGCCTACTGACCCCTCCCATACCATTGTGTTTCACTCAGAAGAAGCCCTGCCCTTTGTTGTCAGATAACGTGGATCAAAGCAGTGTGATACGAGAATTCCCAGTCCCAGGGCCGAAAAACGCCATCATATCGAACCGAAACAACCGGATATTCCTAGTCGGGTCCCAGAGTCCCTCGCAATTATCGACATCACGAATGCCCCTAAGCCCAATGCGCCGAACCCGGGAGGAGTCACCGTAGTTTTACATCTTTTGACGGGCATGTCAGATGCGGTTATTCCGACGTGCATCTATCTGCTGCTGTGCTCGTTGGCACGACACCCGTGTCAGGAGCAGCCCCGTGTCAAAATCTCGTGCGCGTGGCACCAAAGTTTGTCTGCCATGACACCACGATAATCGTATCTGACTCGGAAAAGGGGGGGTTGACACCTCCACCCTAGCACGCAATCCAGATCAGCTCTGTTGCATCAGATTGCCATCATCATAATCCTTATTATTATTAAAATCTAGCCCAAGCCTCGATCTGTGGGTGGTTGACGTCGATCCTCGCTCACGGTCGGCACCCAAACTCAACAGGGTCGTGCCGGCAACGATCCAAGGCTCATTAGTGTCGTCTTGACACTCGTCCGAACAAGAGCTCTCCCTCATTAGTGCCGGCTTCGCTCCCGGCTACGCTCCAATTCTATCGCTCCTTCGCGCTGATCTGATGATTCAGATGTGCTTCATCTTACATTTATTATCGTGCACTTTGGCTCCTCGCGCAACTCGTCCCGATTCTCCGTGTTTCGATCTTCGCCCAGCCATCGGTACCCACACATGGATTATACACTGGAACCTGGAAAAGATAACAAAAAAGCTGTGTCAATAATTGCCATGCGACATCAATCAGTTCGCTACTCTCCTTCTTCTGGCCGAGTCTCAGCCTGGCCCCAAAAAGATCTATCTAGATGTATTCGGTGGATCTCCCGGGATTTCCGCCAGACTGTCAATACTCACCTCCTGAGGCTGTTCTTGTCGTGACGTATAATTGTTGACAACATGGAGGGCGAGAGAGCATATGGAACCTCCATCTAGGGGCTTGCGCACTACCGGCGTGCCGACTACGACGATGCTCCTTAACGCCACAAAACGGCTAGCTACCCACCGATTGCTCTCGGCGATTATTGATTGATAGCAGATGGGATTTCCGCAATGTCCACCGAGCCTGACGATTGTGTTCTGCAAGGTTCCAGATTCCAGTACTCTGGTACCACGGGTCCGGTCGCCTTTCTGCCCCCGCTAGACTGGAACTCCACCGCCGGTGGATCCTCGTTTCTCCACTTGGAGGTGGAATTCCGAATAATAACGGCGCTCTGTGAGGTGTGTGTATGTGAGTATGTGGCGTGCACTAGTGAATCAGTCGTTTCATTCAGGAACTGCACATTCCATGATGAGTGTGGGGCCCGACGGCACCCCCACGACCATTCTGTTGAGGCGCCGGAAATGCGTACGTACGTGTCGCCGATGTTTCAACGCGGCGACCAATGATCCATCAAAATCTAATGGAATAATTGCAAGTGCGAAGTTTCCGATGTCGTTGTGGGACTTCTCAGTGGCTCGGGCAACGAAATGCCACCCCGACCGGGGCCTCTTTGGCTCCAACAGGAGCCCCCAGAACGTCTCCTAAGTTTAAGAGGGGGGGGATAGCGCGCAATGACGGCTCATAACGAGCGGGACTTCGAAAAGCTAAGCTTGTTCGTATCACGACGCCTTTCTCCTTTTCATTGTTAATGAGCGCGTTCTCATACACGGCTTACAAGGCTGAGAATTCTTCAAGCTTTTACGCGAGAGAGAAGAGCACCAAAAAAAGGGTTGCTTCACTAGCCTTTCAATAATTCGTGACAGCGAAGCCATATCGCGCGCAAGTGAACTGTCCGTGTCCACACGGCGACAGCTACGACTCCGACGGAAGTGTGGACACGAAGTCGCTCCAACACGTTCGCCTGTGGACTTCGGTCTTCGCGATCTACGTTCCGCCATTTGTAGTCCGCCCACTTCTCCGGGAGGAGTCTAGGCTCCTCTGGATGGTACCGAATCAAACCGGATGGCCTCCCAATAGCGACCGCGCACTCCACATGTGCAGTGCAACCTTGGCACAAAGGACAGACACATGTGTGGTCCGGGCATATAACAATACGAAAACATGATTTGCCCCTGGCGACTCATATCTTCGTAGGTGACGAACTGTAAATCATCCGGCGTCATAGTTGTATAGCAAACTACTTATTACTATTGTTATGATATCCCACGCGCACATCCCCAGCCCCATTCAGCCAACATGTTCCAAGTTTCCACCACTTTATGAATATGAATAAGGGCTTCGCTTCGCTGTCGACATGTCACATCACTGAATTCTGAGCCTCCACTGCTGCTCATCTTCTCCATTCCCGCCCAATGGCTTTAGTTCGCTCTGCCACTGTTGGCAATTGGCTATAGTCTTCCTATATAATTTCGCACTTGCCCTGGCCGAGGTACGACGAAGCGGCCCTCCCCTGGTTTAGAATTAAAAGTGAGCTGCCTTGCCCCTCCCCCACTTCGCCGTGACTAAGTCTCTATCACATCTCCCCCATACAATGCTCACATCAAGGTGAAAAAGCAACTCGTCGTCCAATAGACCGGTAGACCTTTGCCCCAGAAATCCGCGCATCAGACCGCCTCTAACTTTCAAATCCAGCCTCCTCTGTAATGATTCGCCGTCCGTCCGTTGGGGTGGGCTTTCGTTAGCGTCGCTGGCGGCGCGGCTATTCTGACCGCGCTCGACCTCGGGCGGGGGTTTGCCTTTTTAACCTTCTCCTTATTTCTTTTTTGAGTACCGCGGCCCGTAAGCTACTATAGGATGAAATGCATGACTTCCATGTCCAAAGGGAAGCTACGAACAAAGCGGGATTTCGTCTATGGCCTCATTTCCCACGTACGACACTTGTCCAAGAAAGGGGTTGTCGGTGGGAAAGGCAGTTGATCCTGTGTGATGCGAGCTAGATCGGGGAGGGAGCCACACCGGGCGATTTACGAGTCCACTGATTTGACCTGTGAGTAAGGATTTGAGTCAATAATGATGGTTACGATCCATTTGTGACAATACTGTATAGTAAATGCAGGAACACTTGGTGCGTCCAAAGGCTAACTACTTATGTATGGTGGGCATCAAAGCACCGAACACTATGGCAACGTGCAAACGGCATCGATGCCGGTTGGAAGCTTCTTTGGCTAGCTGGCATATGCCTGGTCATTGTTACACGATGCTCGATCACTGACGTTGGCAGCCCCATGGCGAAACTAGCGAGGACGCTCGAGTAGGTTAGATGGTGAGAAGCATAGTGATTGCCCTTTGCGCCTGTCAGATCAATACGTCCCAGGCGTTCCGGATCCCTTTCACGCAGTCCTCCGCGGAGCATTGGAGCAATTGACCTTGACCCGCCCGTTCATGATGAGCCAGCGATGAGGGGTGAGAGAAGGATGAAATGGACAGCATTCCAGGCACTTCGTTAGTCAGCCAACCGCAAGGTCCAGGCCGACACATCGCAATTTCTACCAGCATCGGGAGCTTCAGATGATTAGGTTGGTAGGGTCCATGAATACAAGTGGCTCCGAATCGAGGAACTGATTGCTCGAGATCAGTCTACACGACGGAAGAGCCTCTGGAATAGGCATTCATCCAATCGCGAGCGATAACGGCTAGCTGAAATGTTTGGGCCTGGAGAGTGACTCGGCAACGGAGCTGAAGCTCCAGAAAAAAACGCGTTCACAATCATTACAGAAAGCAGCAAGCCAGTCAAGCCTCAAACTGATGGCCATGTGAAGAGCGCAATCGGCGAAAGAATCAGGTCGCGTACTCGTATCATTAGCTCCATAATGAATCAATAGGCGATTGGAAAGACAGGCCCGGGGTGTGTTGTGGACAGAGCACGACCAGCGCAAGGAATGAGCCGATACTCCGGAAAACGCCAGCAATCCAAAACCAAAAGGGCTCTAGAGTTTACTAGTTGCAACTGGGGTGGGCCTATGGCTCGATCAGAAACGTAGATCGACAAAGCTATGTGCAATGCACCTGCATATTTGATCTTCAAACTGATAGCGTCTCCACGGGCTTCTTAGCGTCACATGTTGCTAGGTCGAACCTCGGCGGAGCGGAAGCGGAGATCAAGCATACAAGTGTGCTCAAGAGAGGAGCGGAAGATAACCACAAACGGTGAACAGTGGACAATACTCTGTCGTCATTCAATGAATGATATGCAGTCCCGTCTCATTGGCTCGAATCCGTGTCCATCGAGGAGAAAAGTCAGTGACACATTGACAAGTTAGATAGATTAGCCGGGACTCCATCAAGCCCGGGGTCGAGGGATTAAGCTGTCAACTGGTCCATCATTGTAAGGAAAAAAAATATTATGAGACCACAACAAAGTCGTGGGCGGGCACGCGGACACTAGCTTGAATATTCAAGCGCAAGATAAGGCAATCAAAGAAACAGTGGCACCCACATGTACAGAAAGGATTAAACGTGGAGAGAGTTGGGATAGGAGGCTCGAGAATACAGCAAGATAATGAAGTTCTAGATCACTCGGCCATGTCTCGATCTCCGTCTACCCGGCGATCGGAATCACGAACGAAGAGGACGATGAAGGCCGCCGAAAAACTAAAAGCCTGTTGAAGCGTTTACAGTGACACATGTGGCCATAATGTCAGTCAACTGCAAGGCGGTCTTTCAAAGGAGATGGGCAGAAGAACACGTACGGCTAGGACGAAAAATGGTAATGTCGGCATCACTCCCACAGACCTAGGAAAGTATCGAGTGACCGTCAGCGGAAAGAATCTTTGAAATGCAGCTGAGAAGGAAGTGAAGGGCCCGTTTCGTACCATGTGGCCAGATTCCCAACAATGAGGCCAGATCCTACTTCGGCAACTGATTTGATCATCTGCATTGCGCTCAAAACACCACTAGTATCCAGGCGGTCTACTGAGGCGACAACGGCGCTATCGAAGGCGGCGGTCCAGCCAATCCCAAGGGTGACGCCAGCAACAACTGAGAGAAAGGGAGAGAATATCCGTCAAATGTCATGTCTAGCTAGGCTAGCGGCATGAGCCAAAGGCGGAACGGGGAGAGGAAACTCACGGGCAATGTAGGACCCTTTCGAAGCCGCCAACGGGAGCGTCAACGCAATGATGCCCTCCCAGATCCATGACGCGATAATGAGATGGACGTCAAAGTGATTGGACACCTTTTCCGCTTCCCTCGCGGAAACGGAGGACCGCGACGTTCTTTCGTGCGCTGGGAGATAGAATCTGCGGCCAGCGAGGAGTGTGGGTGGGAGAACGAAGAGCAAGAAGATGACCTTGGTAGTTTGATAGACAGTGAGGAGCCACCCGGTCTTCACACAGGCGCGGTGACAAGGAAGGCAGGTAAGAAAGAGGCTTTGAAAAGAAGAGCACGACTATTTGTCATGGAAGTATATACTCACATCGCCAGCGTTGAAGTACAGCTCGTTCGAGGCATAGATGACCATGACAGGTGGGAAATAAGACATGGCCAACGTATACAGAGCGCCCCCGAGAGCAAACAGGAGTAGCCGCGGGTTCCTTCGCCCCGTATGTGGGTCTCGATGGGGGACAACATACTTGAGAGGAGCAAAGACAGCGAGGATAGCTCTCCGTGTCCTTTGTAGGAACGGTTTTCGGACTTGTTGTTCCATCATCTGCATTTGTTCTCGCTGCACAACGTTCATCTCAGGTGCGGTGAGGGTTTCGCGCAGGGTAATCGCAGAATAGGTCAATTTGATGACGCTGAGGGCACTGGCAGCCAACAACGTTGTTGTTGGGCCAAATGTTACGGCCACCCAGCCTCCAAGCGCATATCCCGGCGCCAGGCCAAGCCAAAGTGCACCTTGAAGCCGGCTAAGAGCTGCGGTGCTATAAAAAGAACAAAGAATGAATGCAAAGGATCGGAGTGTGAGTATGGGCAACTGGCTCACCGCTCCGTAGGGTCTGTCGAGTCGACCACCATCATACTAGCCACCAGATACATCATGAATGGGTCTAATAGGAAATTTGATCGGCCAAACCAAGTTCAAGATCATGTGTCCAAGTTCCACGTTTTTCGATACAGCGCTCAAAGGACTCACCAGAGAAGACAGCAATGACGACAGCAAGTACGAGAGCATAGATAGCAAGATGGGAGTTGGATATTATGGATGTTGTAAGGAAGGAAACTGCGACAATGTCCACGAGGCAGAGGAGAATGAAAACAGGTCGCCGGCCCCAACTGTTTGAGAATCGGGCGACGACGCTCGAGGTAATAAAGTCTATGAGAAGAGGATAGGGGTGATGGTGAGAACATTACAATATATTATCGAGAAATTCTAGCACATACGACCGATCCCATTGAAGAGTGCGACGAACGTCATGAACATGGCGAAATATGCTTCAGGGGAGTGGTGTTCTCCGAGACGACACATCTCATCAGGTAGACGCCCATTGGAAGGAATCTTGTCCGGAGCGTTAACGAGGTACCAGACCTTGCAGGAAACACTTCGGATGATGTCTAGAGGGTAGGGTCCATCAGCGGAAGCAGATAGCCATCTGATAAGATTACCGGAATGTTCACACACCAAACTGCGTCGTCGTCGTAATCGACGTGCCCAGCGATGCAACAAGCACGATGGGCGCGACTCGCCATAGGACAGATTTGTCCACGCGCGGCTTTGGAAACGCCCCCAAATCGCTTATGGAGGCCTCAAGCAGAGGCTCCACTTCAGCTACGGACTCCGCCTCGAGGAGTGCGTGACTCGTCATCTTTCCTTCAACAAGTTCGAGTTGCTCAAGCACAAATGCGAGCGCAAAGGTCTAGGATGCAGATGTCGATGGTTGTCAAGTCTAGGGGGTGGTGGCAAGATCTAAACGTATCAGTTGCCGCATTCCAGTGACACACGAGGGTGTGCTGTACACCCGAGAGCGATATCACCGGCCGACCCCGGCGATTTTTGTAGGGCGCTACCCCTTTTTGCGCTACCCCACTTAAGGAAATCTTGCATTGGGTATCATAAAGCAGATGAAAGAGTGATAATATACATGGAGGAACGAATGAAAACGTTGAGCAGAAGAATAACGAGGGAGAGAACAAGACAGGGATGGCATGAGTTATGTTGGGGAAGTGGGTGTGGGACGCATGACGCATTCCCAGTGTGAAGGTAAAGCAAAGCACACACAGTAGAGATGATACATGTTAGAGAGCTGTCGTTATTTTTTACTCAAGATTAGTAGGTGTAAGCTCGGGAGAAGGAGGAAGAGGAATCTCCTGAGGCAAAGCCTGTCCCGACGTCGGTGATGACACAAAATCCATGCCAACTTCTTCCGTCGGAGTGAGCTCCTCGCCGTCCTTGGGGTATGCCTCCATGCTTGCGCCATCTTCTTCGTCTTCATCATCGTCCCCTACATCGTCACCCGCAAACATGGAATTATCAAGCCCATCCCCAATGCTTTCCTTGCCTCCGGGGCGGTAACTCCACACTGATCCGGCTGTTGCAATACTGCCAGGTCCGCGTCTTCGGTGCCACCCGCCGGTGCTGCCAAGACCTGCACCAAAGCCAAGCATCATTGGCCCTGCGGAGCTGAGACCAGTTTGGGTGCTGAGTGCGGCTGCGCTCCACCCAGTCTCGTCACTTCCCCAGCTTCCTCGTCGGCTCGAAGGACGTAACGCGCGAACGCTTGCGGTCGCGTCAAATTCGCGCTCACGTTCAGCAGCCATGCTGCGAGAACGAGGCGAAGCGCGTGATACGGCGAAAGTTGACGAGGCAAGTGTCAAGGTGCTTGCATTGTCCATAGGTGGGGAAGCAGGACGGGGATTATTCCGAGGATGTAAATGGGAATGTCCAGGGATGTGGATAGCCAGTTTTGGGACCGCAGAACTGGTCGAAGGAACTGCAAGAGAGGCGGGAGTGTTCTCGGCCAGCAGGTTAGTTACCGCTGGAGGAATGACGGAGGTTGTTGCATCGCTGCTGGTGCTCACAGAGCGGCTCGTATTTTGAGAGAGGGGAGAGAAGGACACTGAGGCTGCCGCAGCGGCAGCAGCTCCGCGAACAACCGGGAAGCGGCCAGAAACAGGGCTTCCGCCAACAGGGTTAGGTGTTGGTGGACCAGCGAATTGACCACGCCCGAGTCCCATAATGCTACTGCTAATGCTCGGCACTTGAGCTATATGTCCTCCAGGACCCATATCAACAGACATTATTGTGGTTGGTTTTGTGCTGGGAGTACCAGGAGTACGAGCTGAGCGGCCATCCGTGTGGGCCGTATAGCCTCCAGACGTCTGACCTGAATCATGAGTCGTTCGGGATGGGACTGGGGAAGGTGGGGAGGTAGGAGGAAGTGGTCGAATGGAGGCGTCGTCGTCAGCTTCTGGTTCTAGGGTTAGACCCCAGGCAGACTCTGGGCGAAGGGAATCTGCCCGTTGAGAGACCGCATGGACACTGCGATGCAATGAATCTACTCCAGTGGAGCCGTTTTGTGCTAAATTTCAACAATAAGTTCAGGGTGCATGCTTTGATCAGAGCCACGAAGAATTCTGACGTACTGTGTTTGCGGCTCCCTCGGACAGTTTGGCCATTCTTGTCTGCTGAGGCACTTGAGGAGGTAGATTCAGTTGGCAGAGTATTCGTAGCATTAGCTAGACCGCTGGCCTGCTGCTTTTTGGCAGAGTCTTTGTGGCCACCAATCTTGCGCTGCAGCCAGACGAGGATGGGCTTGTTGCTATGCCTCTTCGAATGCTTCGTGTTGCTGGAAGCTCCAGATGGCCTGCGAGACCCATTGTTCTCGCTGTTGGATCGTCGTGCAGGAGAGGTAGAGAGCGTGCTGTCGGTCATATTGGTTGTAGTGGTGGTAGGCACTGATGGACTGGGCTGGGTCAATGGCTGTGATGTTGCTTCCACCGCCGCCGCCATGATCAGGAAACTGGCAAGATGAAAAGTCGGTTATTATGATGACGAATAGCCCTAGGCTTGATCTCAAGTCTCACTAGGATGGTTCAAAAGTCGTGTGCGAGGAATTAGAGTCAAGTCACCTTGGTGGGTGGACCGTCACGGAACTTGTCTCTCGGGAGCTCTCGAGTCCCGTCACGCGGTAAGCGCCACTTTTTGGAGCAGCCCCCATGTGCATCGTCTGCAATCGATTTACTATCTTGTTGGTTTATGTAGGCTATCTTCCTTCCATGAGCTCACTATTTTACGAAGTATGTATTTTTCAACGATTTTTAGCCCACTACACTTCACGTGCAGATGCTGCAGATTCACATGGCACATTGCGCGAAGCAAGGGGGAAGCATGATATTAAAGTGAAAGGATAGACAAGAGTTACAACAGATATTCGTCGAACTGGGTATCAAAATAGGAGTTGAATATACGACATTGAGCTGCTGGCAAGAAGATGTTTCTAGTTTGTGCCATCATGACGATCCGAGTCCTTGACGAAGAGCACGACGAATGCAGCAAGAACCATCAAACCCTGGTAGAAAATAGGCGTAAGGATCAAATAGTTGCGAATTAGTCGCATGTATGTGTACATACCGCAGTGATAAAAAACGTCAGAGTGGGGAAGACACCAGCAGACCTATGGCATATCAGAGGTCAGTTCATGGGAACCGGAGTAAATGAGCAATGCATTACGAACCAGGCATTGAGATTGCCTAGGATTAGAGGCGAAGCGACTTCTGCGATGGCTTTGACCATTTGCATGGCAGCAAGGACGCTTCCAGTGTCCAGGCGACTGATTGAGGCAACGACAGCACTATCCATGGCTGGTACGGACCCAGCACCGATGGTCCATGTGCAAGCGACTAGGAGTAGCGTTCATATGATGCATGAGCGACCATTCGATGCTTCGTGATACAGAAGCAGACTCACTAGCCGTATAAGCAGCTTTTGTGGGTGCAAAAGGCAGGATAACAATGACAGCTGCCTGTAATATCCACGAAAAAATGACGAGATGCACATCAAAGTGGCTAGCGACCTTATCCCTGTTTGGGGTAGGGCTCGCATGTACTGCTGCTGAGGGATCGGTTTCTTCCGGCGCTAAAGTGTCGAGCCGTGATTCTTGTGGCGAGTAAAGGCTACGTCCAAGGGAAAGGACTGGTGGAACGACGAGGAAGAGAACGAATACTTTTCCGCAATCGAACAACGTAAGGAATATCCCAGTCTACGTGAGTGTAGTATGAGAGTGAGTGATGAGCACAAGGGAAGTGGAGACGTGGACGTACATCTTTGGATGTGAAGTAAAGCTGATTTGCAGAATATACGAGGAGTAGCTGGGAGAGGTGCGAGGATCCCAAACTGTATACGCCGACTCCAATGGCCAGAAGAAGCAGCCGTGGGTTCCGTCGATTGGAAGTCGGGTCCACTCGAGGAATCAGTCGTTGTAGTGGCGCAAAAGGAGCGGTGACCCAACCCAAGATTCTTAGCAGCCGTCCCTCCTGGCTCCTCAGCTGAGTTTCTTCGGCGTCCTCTTCCTGAGATGCGATGATTTCTGGAGCGCTGAATGTTTCCCGGATGAGTAAAAAGTTGTAGATTAGCCTGAAGACACTGATGCCTGCAGCTATGAACAGCGGAGTGGCACGACTGGTCGCCACGGAGAGGTATCCGCCAATGACGAAGCCGGGCGCGAGACCAAGCCACAGGGCTCCCTGAACTCGGCTGAGCACATAGGTACTACAGCAAGCTGATGTTAGAAGACAGCAGAAAAGAGGTAGTGTGATCGTCCATACCGGTTCGTCGAATCAGTGGTGTCAGTGATCATCAAGGTTGTGACGAGGATAGCCATGAGGGGGCCTGAATACGGGATGGGTATAATGAGTGTTCATTGGCTGGCGAGAAGCGAGAGATAGACCTACCAGCGAGAAGGCTCAGCATCACGCTGCATGCCAGAGTATACAGGGCGATGGAGGAATTGGAGACCACAGAAAACGCGAACATCCAAGTGCCGATCACATCTAAGACGTTGAGCATAAGGAAAACTGGTCTGCGACCCCAGGTGTTAGCAAACTTTGCGATGGCGCTTGATGTGATGACATCTGCAACCCAAGATATTGCATGAGCTTGGGTGTACCACAATCGTCATGCGAGAGACTCACGGCATAATCCAGTCAAGAAAGTGATCACGGTGAAATACATGGCATAATATGCTTCAGGGGAGTTGCGTTGCCCAAGGTGACACATATGATCGGGAATTTGCCCATCCTCGGGAATAGAGGCAGGATCGTTAACCAAGTACCAAATCTTGCATGCAGCTCCTCGTAAAATATCTGTCCGGATGATGTATGAGCAATCGTTCTCAACGAAGAGGGTCGTGACAAAATGAGTTACCAAGTCCAGTGGTGGTGGTGATGGACGTTTCAAGAGAGCCGAGCACAATAATAGGTGCCAAACGCCAAAAGATCGAACTAGAGAGGTCTGACTTTGACGAGATAGAGGTCCTAGAGACTGAGTGAGCTCTAGAGGTTGATCGTGAGCCAAGCAGTGGTCGTCTCTCATGATCGGCCTGTGGGCTTGGCGAATTATCACGAGTTGCCATGAATTATTTCGGAGGGTGAACTCAGTGGGGATTTCGACATCAGCACTGCCTTGCGGGGGAGGAGATTATGAGGCACGGAGGAGGGGCATATTCCGACCGACTTCGGCGATATGCTGCGCTCCGGTGACGGCCACGATGGGTCACGCATGGTGCGCGTTGCTGCGTCCAGCGCGCAGGTGGGTACGCAGTGACTACGACTTGGGGGGAAACTCGGCAATTGATTGATAAACTACAATTGTAATATGTAGTTAGATTACACGCCAAGTATTTTGGAATGAATGGACCACTGTGGTGGGCGCACAAGGGATCAAGAAATTCTATTGGGGTGGCTTTTGACCATACAGTGCCGTCACTTCCTTGAACCATTGCTGAACGCCTGTGCGGTAGTCCCACCCTCGAAATACAATGAGGCGAGGGTCTCCCTTCGTGACGTTGTCGAACTTTTGGAGATGTTTATCATGTTCGTCCCAGATCCAGCGAAGCAGGCCATCTTTTGCATAAAACTCTCTCAAATGTTCAACGCAGCCATCAGCGCATGTTGGTTCCAGTTTGAAGTAACGCCGGATGGTGCGGTAGACGAGTATCGGGTAGAACTTCCAGAACGGAGGGTCCAGCCCTGCGGAACAGAAGGGCAACACAGCGTCAGTATTGCGCCACCAGCAGATACCGGATGGCTGGGACTTTACATATGATATGGGTGGATTTATCCAAGGCCAATGTACCAATCTTCCTGAAGTAGTTGCCGTCTATTACCCACGATGGGTGGGTGGCCACAAACTCACCAACCCTGGCCTGCATGTCCTCAGCTGGTCGCTGTTTCCATTCAGGCATCCAGAAAACGGTGTCCAACGAGAGTTTCGGGAGCTGAAACGCGTTCTCAAGTTGGGTGGCCAGGGTTGTCTAAAGAGTGTGGGTAGCAAAAAAGTTCAAAGAACGAGTTGCCTCAGTCCTGGAGTACCTTTCCAGCCCCCGAGGTACCAATAATAAGAAAACGGAGAGCTGGTCGCTGCTCGGTCGACATCTATGGTCTATGCTTTTACTGGTACGGGTTGGGAGGAGGAGGAAAGGCTCGAAAAGTGACTCAGAGAGGGTATAAGTGGGAGCCACGCTTTCGGTCCCGCAATTTCACAGGAGTGGCCGCACAGCTTGGCACTCACACTGACTCCCAGCCCGATATCGCTGCCCACGACCTCTCGTCATCACGCTCGGATAATCTGGGAGGAAATTCGCTATCATCTTGACCCAACTTTTGCATCTTAACGACCATTCCAAATGACGGCCGTCTTGGATCTCCCTTGGGACATTTGGTTTCTGATTGGCCAATGGCTCGACGTCAAGAGTCTGGTGTTGCTGAGCATGGCACGTTGCAGGGGATCCTCCATCTGCCGGATCAATAAGGCTAAAATGAACTATTACTTCAGACGTCACGGACATTGAACCAAGACATTGCTAGTTCACGGGCGTTATGGAGTCAGATACTGACTCAACAAATGAACGTCGCACAACTAGCCCCATGCTCGGTTGTTCCTTCACAGATGGAGGTTGGCGATATTCGTCGAGCTGCCACTCGTCCCCACCGACTCCAATCACAGCTTCTCGCAACGTCAGCTTCAGACTCGTCGTCGCTCGACGTGCCTCACTTAGAAGAGATACGGCTTTCCTTCGATCCTGGGATAGGCACTGTCAAACATAAAGGCCCGTCTCTACGCTTGCTACCGGGGGGTCGCTGGATAGTTGGGGTTGTGGGTTTGGATGCTGCGATCACTGTTATGGTGTGGGATCGCCTTAGCGATGTTGCCTCCAAGGACCACCATACCCTTCCCATCCGGCCATGCGCCACCATGTCGACCTCGATGCCAGCGTTCACCCCGTGCCGGTGGGAGTTCGATGTCCAGCACGATAGTCAAGACGGTTGTGTTAATATCTTGCTTTGCTACTCTGCTCTGGGGAACCTGTGAGCACTCACTGGGGCTTTGGTCTGACGATTGGCAACTGAGGTGCATCCTAGGAACGATGAGTTCGAAATATTCCAGCTTTTTTGTACCCCATCGGAACCACCCCGACTGGAGCGGCGAGCAGTGATGCCCCACCTTGTTGAGGTCATCGACAATCACCACACCAGCCTTCAGGGTTCATCAGTGGTGGTGCATGGCCGTCGCCAGATTTACGTGTGGAACTGGAAGGAGAATACTAGAGGGGTGATCTGTAGCCATGGAGAGTTTATAAATGTATGTCGCCCCATTTTCTTTCTTCGCACAATACCTCTCTAATATTAAATGCACCCAGTCTCAGGCACTCGTGTCTAGTGATTGTGTAATGGCTCCGTCTAGGGCTGGCCAATCGCACATCTACGACTTCTTTCGTATCGCACAGCTCCCTCCCGCAACAGATACCCTCTCGAGGGTGCGGATGGCTGCCCCAGCTAACCGTGTTCCCATTCCCTTGAAGTCAGGACGACCCCACTTTGGTGCTCAGCTCCGTCGCTTGTCGCAATGGGTGGATTCTCGCTCAGAGTCCGAGGTTCTCGTTCTCTGGCGGAGTCATCGTCTTAACACTTGCATCATACGGTTTGAGCCCCCAGATAGGCTGGAGCTCTTAGCAACATTTGAGGATACGGTTGGGAGGCCACTATATGATTGGCACTTCCTTCCAGATTGTCTCATTGAAATGGAGGGAGGATATCCCTCGGCCTACACCAAGACAGGTCGTGTCTTACATCCGGGGAGGATTACTGTTCGAGATAATTGGACCGTCAAACCCCTGGAGGTAGCGTTTCCTGAGTCCGTTGCTTATCCAGTGGTGGATTTCTGCCCCTGGTCTGGTGTATTCCTTTGTGCACAACGGTTCTTATCCGAGGGAGAACGGTCTGAATCTTTGGATATATTTTGTCAAGTACTTCAATTTCCGTAGAGTATTTCATTCAGCATTCTTGCCCACTTGCTTTTCCTTCATCTCGAATGTGTGGCTGTGCTCACGTGACAGACATTATTTCTGGTGGCCACTTGGGCGTGAAGACTCGGTTCGTGCTATGCAGGTGTGCACAAGAAGCCTGCATTCTCCTGCTCCTCGACTGCCTCTTTCAAGAGGTTTGAGAGGGTATGCTTCAGCCTCGACCTCCACTCCCACGATGCGTCAGAACGCATTTCTTCCCAAACCAAAACCCACCTCACCTACTTTCTTCACTGGCCGCGCTCCCTTCAAGGACACCTTGCTAAAGTTGGAAGATGCTGTCAAAGAAGCCAAATATTCTCTCATCAAGGCTTCTGTGCTGCCTCCCTCGGGTAATAGCGGCAGTCGGCTCGTAGTCGGCGGCTCGCAGTGGAAGACTGTCGAGGACATGGGGAAGATGTTCCATGCATCCAAGAAACTCCCCACTGCAGATCACCGTAGGATTCTGCAGCAGCTTGCGCAGCTCAATCATTACCGCTCTGCATTGCAACAGGCCCTCTCCAACCCACGCACGTCTCCTTCCCTTCTCAACCCTCAAGCAGCATCATCTCTCCCTCCAAACCTCACTTCCCGTGATTCACGAAAACCCCCCACGCCTCCTCTCGAATTATTCGAGCAGCTAGAGGAGCTCTTGGCCCCGTTTCAGCGAGCCTCGTTCGCTTCCAACCTCGCTCGGCAGCAGGAAGAATTTGCCTCGCGAGCCAAGGCTGCTGACGATGACTCACACCTGCTCGAACCTGTGGGGGCCCCTGCTAAAGGTGGCAAGGCTCATCTTGATGAGTTCGGGAGGGCATATGCCCTTGGAAGGAGGAAGGAGAGCTCAGCGCGCGTATGGATCGTGCCAACCAAGACCCCCCGCCTACGCGAAGAAGTCCCTCACGCCAAAGTGCAGCCCACACCTGGAGAGGAGACGAAGCCGGCTGTAGACACCGAAGCCCATGCTCGTTTCGTCGCTCAGATGAAGTCCTCCTTCCCTGAATCCTCGGACGCTCCAGCTCTTCCCTATTCAAAGCCCCCTTCCCCCACTGGAGTCACTGTCAACCCTCTGGTATCCCAAATTCTTATCAACAACACCCCCCTCCATCTTTACTTCGCGAATCCCATGGATCGTGAAAAAGTGGTTGCTCCCTTCAAGGCCACGGGCACTGTTGGCAAGTACAACGTGTTCGCCCTCGTCAGGGGTGGTGGAACGACTGGTCAAGCTGGCGCGGTAGCCCTTGGTATTGCTAGGGGGATCCGCACATTCTTCCCTACCGTTTCTAGGATTCTCAGCGGATGTGAGTGTCTCGCTTTCTTCGCCAATTCTTATCTGCTCACCCCTACTGTACTATAGATGGCATGCTTCGCCGTGATCCCAGGATGGTGGAGCGTAAGAAGACAGGCTTGGCGAAGGCTCGTAAGAGGGTATGTTTCTCCCTTTCTGCCTGGTTCCTAAGGCTTTACTAACGACCACTTTTTTTAGTACGCTTGGGTCAAGCGTTGAGCGTTTATTGGAGATGGGTTTGTGCAATACACGCTCAAGTGTCAAGTACATGATATCCAAGCCATTGCAATTAATACTAGATCTATCCCTTGAGATGAGCACTCGAGTAACGTTAGATGATATAAGAGACAAGAGGGGTCGTTATTTCTTCTTGAAGAATGATGAAAGTTTATTCATTCCTTTCGTATCCACCTTCCTCAATGCCTCGGCAGCGCGAGAGGGTCCTGTCGCATTATTTTTCTTCGCAGCTGCTGGCTCTTTCTTGGGCTTGTTGCTCTTCTTTGAGGCTGTCGTGGAAGGTTCCATCGGAGTATCCATTGGCTCAGCAGCTGCAATATGTTTGTCCAAAGGGGTAAAGCTAGGGAGGAACAACTAAGGTTTGGTTGTGGGGTAACGCTAGGAAGATTGGGCGTACTCGTAAAATTTGAGCAGTAATTCCAGTAGATCTGGGGGTAGATATTGCCCCACAACGTCGCATGAGGCTTTTATTCGGGCCACTGTATAGATAGCCCTTGAGTTTTTGAGGGTAGCATGATGAACGGGGAAACGCACGGTTTGATAGTTCTTCGCGGGTTTCTTCCTCGACATTGGACGTGCCGTCCGCAAGCCCGGCTCGAGCGATAGTTCTTTGGAGTGTGCTAAAGGTATTGAACACCGAAGGGTCGGATAACTTGGTGACTTTCTGCTGAACGGCTGACAGAAGTTTTGACGGGGAGTATCTGAAGACAACAATGCCATCTGCTACCTCTGTGGACATTAAGCGAGGTGAATATGGTTAGAAGGACGTTTGTCTCGCAATGCATAAGCTGAGAGCGCTAGTGGTTTGGAATACGCACCCTTCGTTTCGCATGCTCTTGAGAGAGCACGTCCTACACAATCTTGCGCAGCAAACATTGTGATATCTTGACTCGTAATAGGCCGATCTTCCCTTTCTTTGCCCTTACTGGAAGTGGTCGACTTCCTCACTGGGCTGTCGAAATGAGTCTGTGAAGGAGGAAGGCTTTCATCAGAGGCGGCCAGTTGAGCAACTGCCACATCAAAAATATCGTCCTGTGTGCGGAACCGCTCTACTCCATCAGATGTCTTAATAGAAAGAAAAGAGACTTTAGTGGTACGTAGTAAGTGTGAAAACAAATGAGAAGCTCACCTCGCTGGTAAAGACTGCGCGTAATAGCGGGATGAGGAGGAATAGTGGATCCACAGGTGTCATCGTGATTAAGGACCCATCTGATGGACATTGTTGGATAGATCGAGAAGTACAAGCGAGTCGATCTCAAGCTCACTAACCAGCGATAATTCTGTCACCGAAGAACCATGAACGCTCGACGTCTGGTGACACTTTTTGCACTTCTAGTATCCGAGACGCAGAGTCGCTGGTGGAGGGTTGTGGAAGATATAGAGATGGAAGGTCTGGAAGAGAGTAGCACACGTCATTGATCTATCCAAGCATGGGCATGGGTTTGTTCACTGACTGGTGCGCGGGTGTGGGAGCCGGATGAAGGGAAGTCCAGAGTTCGGGGATGATGACGGGGCATCTGACGACGCGTCAATCGCGTGCTTGATGGCTATAAGAAGCGGTATCTGGTTAATTATATCCGTTTTGGAGTCGTTGGAAACCTGCCTTCTGGTACAATAGCGAAAGCAGTGGCCATGGCAGGTGGATGATGTGACAGTAACGCGTCGTCGTGACAAGCCGTTCCTTTGACGGCGCCTTTGCCATTGATGTTCGATGTGGCTCGCCTTCCGTTCGCTATTCTCTCCCCATTCGTCTAGCTCGACAAATAATAATTGGGAGTGTATCTCATCCTTCACGTGGTTCGCACGACTTTTGGGCGGCCCATGGCTCTGTTACCTCAATCACGATGTGCTAACTATACGTTGCTCCGCTCGACTTTGTGTCACCTTGACGAACCCGAACCTTCTCACCCCCAACGTACCACCTTAATTCCTGTGCCTGTTAAACTTTGACGTTGGGCTCCTTGCTCAAGAGGTCCAAAGGCTTTCCGTGATCGCCCCGTTGCTCGACATATGGTGTCTTGCAGAAGTCATTCGTATCTATTTACTGAACGCTAAGCTAGGCCCGATAACTAGCTCTCTCGTGTGTTCTAACCCCGCGTCATGCCCGACCATTCAGCACGCCTAAAACGTAGTTAGCCTTGTAGGTCTACAAGCCTAACATATCGCCACTTTCTTATCCCATTCCGTTCTCCTTGCTCTGACTTTCGCCTGATATCCAGGCAGCGGGCTCGATTTAACCTGTCATAATGATGCCTTGCCCTCTCACAAACCAACAACTCGACTCTAGGCATTCACCAGACTGGTGAACACTGTACCACACCCTCACTCTCTCGGCATCGTAACACTAACTCGAAACCAATATCCTGGACGTCATGCGCTAAATTTAAGCAGCCAAATATCCCATTTTAGCCGGTACTTACACTTCCACATGGACAAATTGGGGTATGGTCTTTGAATAGGTTCGCCTGCAAGCTTGAAAGATCGGCTGCCGTAATGAAAGCTAGATCTACGTGCGCTTGTTCAGACTGTACGAATAATACTGAAACTACTTGACCGCGTAGTATATTCGTGATCTACCAACGGCACTTCTAGAAAAACGAGGTCAGTATGCACCACTGAGTGTGTGCATCAACTGTCACATTTGGCCCGGAGAGGGTTTGCCTCGGTCCTGGCAATATGATCTTTCGCAAATTATAGCTGCCAACATTAAAAGCAGGCATTTGATACTATGTATATGTTTCCAATCACGCCTGCATGATACTTCCCCAAAATAGGAAGCAGAATCACGTGCCGTTCTGCGACTTTGGTCACAGTCACAAACTGCCAAGTTCTGCGTTACTGTTACAGTCTCAAGCTCGACCGTCTCGTTAGTACGCTTTCTCTGCGGGAATCCTCTGTGCGATTTATTAGGATATACGTGCTCGGCTTGAACCATCTATCTGACTTGTTTCCACTCTTCCTGTGTTACTCGATCTCTTCAGGAAACAAAATATGGCTGACGCTGCTCCCCGAGGCTCGCGAGGTGGATTTGGACGTGGACGTGGAGACAGGGGCGATCGTGGCCGTGGCCGTCGTGGTGGTCGCCGTGGTGGCCGAAAGGACGATGAGAAGGAGTGGTATGTTTCTGGCACAATTGATGCTTTCGCATGCTCGATGGGCATATTATTCGGAAAGTCCGCTCACTCTCATCTCGACTACTATTTTAGGGTTCCCGTCACCAAGTTGGGCCGTCTCGTAAAGGATGGCAAGATTAAGTCAATGGAGGAAATTTACCTGTTCTCGCTGCCGATCAAGGAGTACCAGGTTGTCGACCAATTCCTGCCTACTCTCAAGGACGAGGTCATGAAGATCATGCCCGTCCAGAAGCAGACCCGTGCTGGCCAGCGTACGCGTTTCAAGGCGTTCGTCGCTATTGGTGACTCTGACGGACATGTCGGCCTTGGTGTCAAGTGCGCCAAGGAAGTTGCGACTGCGATCCGAGGTGCCATCATTGCTGCCAAGCTCTCTGTCATTCCCGTCCGTCGTGGGTACTGGGGTGCTGCCCTCCAGGAGCCCCATACTGTGCCTACCAAGGTCAGCGGTAAGGTTGGCTCTGTCATGTGCCGACTGATCCCTGCTCCCCGTGGTACCGGTATCGTTGCTGCCCCTGCTTCCAAGCGTCTGCTGCAGCTCGCTGGTATTCAGGATGTGTACACCCAGTCAAAGGGTTCTACTGCCACTATGGGTAACTTCTTGAAAGCTACCTTCGCTGCCGTGCGTTATCTTCATTCAATATACTATCATGTGTTATCTATCCCTTGTACTAATCAAACTGTCGCCTCTCGCCTCGGACCAATCCATGCAGATCACCAAAACCTACGCGTTCCTGACCCCGGATCTGTGGCGCGAGATTGCTACCTCGGCAACACCCTTTGAGGAGCATTCTGCACATCTCCAGATGGCTGCTCGCAAAACTGTTGGATACTAGTTGCTTCTAGTCCGTCTGTTCCATGTATCTTCATCATTTTGCTCCCTATCGCTATACACCATCGATTTCTCCATGATTCATTCGCTATCTTCGCGCGTCGGCCGACGAACAGCTATCATTCGTGAGAATTGCCAACTTTACGTAACGAGACTCGTTATCTCTGTAACCCTCCAAGAGAAGTCGAGGATGATTTTGAGCAGTCTTATTCATCGCTTCGTTCTGATAAGTTATCAATTCAGTTTTGACACCCCACCTCAGACGCTTCTCCCATTTGATTATGCCCCGAGGTTCCTTGAGTGGGATGTATAAAGAGGAGGATTTTTTCTTGGTAGTGACGATAGCGAGCATCCCCTCTACCACAGCGAAGTGGTGCAGCGATCTGGACGACCTTGAGAGCCGAACTTTTTGCCAAGTCTAAGGGGGATAAGTCATGTCTTCTGTAGCGAGCGTGCTCCCACAAGGTAAGACCAAGCTCCACTCAACAGATGCATGTTTCCCTTATGTCTTGATTCTTTCTAGGGGCTGGGTATGGTGTGGTATGTCTTATCTTTGGATCAACAGTGTGCTTCGGAGCCCGAACACAGTTCATAGCTGACGATGATTCGCCCTATCAATTGCCTTCCCCGCATGCGTTTGCATTGTTTGACGACAATGAATAGGTTGTTGGAATTGGTCTCTTCTTCTCGGCTTTCATGCTGGCCCTGACGTGGTTCCAAGCCCGTTACACGCCCTTTAACCCGAAGAATTCTGAAGAATTTTCGTCGGCCTCGCGATCCGTCAAGTCAGGTCTCATTGCGAGTGGTATCGTGTCTGCGTGGACTTGGGTGAGCGTCTACCCTTGCTCCCCCTCCCATGTCAATTATTCGCGTATTGGAAGGGGCTGATACTCGGGACCTTCATGACAGGCGGCAACGCTTCTGCAGTCCAGTGCCGTCGCCTACAAGTATGGTATCTCCGGTGCGCTCCGATCCCCCCAGCCCCAAGATGTGAAATTGAAGCTCGAATTCATCCATAGGTCCGTATTGGTATGGGTCTGGGGCCACTATTCAGGTGCGTTGTACGGAATGTTGAGTGTACATAACCCCACTAATACTCTCACCTAGGTTCTCTTATTCGCCATGCTCAGCGCCAAGCTGAAGCTGAATGCGCCGAATGCCCACACTTGGCTCGAGATTGTGTACGCTCGTTGGGGGAAAGCTGCTCATCTCACATTCATGTTCTTCGGTAGGCCGATTTCCAGCTTAGCCCATTATACTCCTCACTGACCATCACTCAGGTTTGGCCACGAATGTGATTGTGTCCGCAATGCTTTGCTTGGGAGGTTCGGCCACCGTAACGGATCTCACTGGTGCGCAATACCCAGTTCTCAAACGCCTACTCGATTTGCTCACCGATGTCCACTCCCTGTAGGTATGAACACTATCGCTGCATGCTTCCTCATCCCTATCGGTGTGTCGATCTACGTAATGGGCGGTGGAATGCGAGCTACATTGCTTTGCGACTAGTACAGGCACTCTCGCTTTCTCTCAATTTGTCGTATATTGACATTCTCCCTGATAGTACCCATACCACCGTCTTGTTCTCGATCATCTTGACGTTCATCTTCACTGTTTATGCGACGTCTCCTAAGATTGGGAGTTTCCAGAAGATGCATGACCTCCTTGCCGAAGCTGCAGTGCGAGCTCCAGTACGTTAGACCTTGTCTGGTTAGTCCAGCCACGACTTGCTGAGAAGACGTAATTAGGTTGCTGGAAATGCGGGCGGAAGTTACCTCACTATGCGCTCCAAGAATGGACTCATCTTCGGGGTGATCAATGTGAGTATACTGAATGATTTTCGTTTTTCACGACTAATATCCTTCTCTCTATAGATCATCGGAAACTTTGCTACTGTCTTGTGAGCTCATTCAAATTTATCGATTATCTCGTTATTCACTCTATAAATCACCTCCAAAGCAATGACCAAGCTTATTATCAACGAGCCGTCGCCTCAAAGGGGACCACAACCGTCAAGGCGTTCCTTATGGGTGGTCTTGCCTGGTTCTCGATTCCCTTCGTCAGTTACTCCAGCGCCTCACGTTTATTTCTCCGCTGATCTCATTCACATAAAGACATTCGCTACTACACTTGGCCTTGCCGCTGTCGCCTTGTACGGTGACCCTGCCATGCGTGTTCTTAGCCCTGCCGACGTCTCCGCTGGACTCCCCGCCCCTTCTGCTGCTGCCGCGCTCCTCGGAAAATCTGGAGCCGCCATCATGCTCGTGCTCCTTTTCTTGGCTGTCACTAGTGCCACTAGCGCGGAGTTGATCGCCGTCAGCTCAATCTTGACGTACGATGTCTACAAGCGGTACTTCCGCCCCCATGCTACGGAGATGGAGATTTTACGTGTCTCCCAGCTTGCGGTCGGTGTCGATTCACAGTGCTCCATCGAACTGTCAGAGTCCTAATAAGATTATACTTTCACTAGATTCTTGGATTTGCTATCTTCATGGGGTTGTCAGGTCTTGTTTTCTACTACATCGGCGTCTCCATGGGCTGGCTCTATGTGAGTACTCATTCTCTACCTACGGCGTCCAAGGCGTAGACTAACTTTTCCACCCCTTTGCGGCGTAATTCTTCGCAGACTTTCGTAAGTGCCTTCTGTTGATGTTACAGTTGGGGCCAGACTGACCCGTTCTTGCAGATGGGCGTTCTCTTGGGCTCTGCAGTTGTTCCCATTGCGCTGTGCATTACCTGGAAGAAAGCAAACAAGATTGGGTGCATGGTCGGCGCCGTTGCAGGCCTAATTTGTGGTATCATCTCCTGGCTCGTTGCTACTAGCACACTCAATGGTGGCAACATCAACGTCACCGTAAGTCCTCTCTCAGGGGAAAAGTTTCGACTGAATCTCTCATATTTTGTCCTCCGAACGCAACTTTCCTAGACTTCTGGGGGTGATTACGAGATGCTGACGGGCAACCTCGTTGCGATTGCCATTGGCGGCATCATCGCGTCTGTATCATCTGTTGTCTGGCCTGACGACTTTGATTTTGCAATCACCCGCAAAATCAATGTTGGTCCTATCGAGACTTACGAAGGAGATATTCCTGGAACTGAAGAGATCGAAGAGAAAAAGCCTCACGAGGATGACGGCGGCAGTGTTACTGCAGCTTCGCCAAAGACCACACAGGTTGTCGAAGTGGCGGGGATGCCAGACGACATGGACCCAATTGCCTTGACAAAGGCATTCAACTTTGCTGTCTGGTCATCCGTTATTTTGGTGTGTAACTTCATATGCTCCTTGGGATGCGCGTTGACTCACGAGAATATGCAACTCCACACTAGACCTTGATCGCAATCATCATCGTCCCTCTGCCGCTCTTCTTCTCTAGCGTAATTTACGGCGTTAGAGGTTTGTCCGCTTGGGTTTCCATAGGAATCATTTGGACGTTTGCAGCGATCTTTTTGGTTGTCTTTATGCCACTTTGGGAGAGTCGCGAGTCGCTCGTCCAAATTTGTCGAGGAATTGTGAAGGTATTCAGTCTCATATGTTTGAGGATTGGGCCAACACGAACTAAATTTCGCATCTATTCTTTTCATAGGACATCTTCTCTCCTGGCAGTGGCAAATTTGTGCATCATCCCCGAGCTGATACAGCGTCACCCTCTGCCTAGCGAATAGATACAAACACGCATATCTGGCTTCGACTTTACGGCTTTCATGTACTTGTTTCAGTAATGCCTGATTTTTTTTTACGACTCTGGGTTCTAAAGCGGGTCATTGTTATGTATAAAGTTCTGAGGAAGGAACGCATTCCAAAGGAATATCACGTCCAAGTCAAAGATGGAATTCACTCGACATAATAATAATCATCTAGCTCTACTTGGCATCACCGTACAAAGCCATTGGGAAGTAGGCGTTGGGGTCATGGGGAGCATCTGCTACTCGGATGGGTCGCCAGGTGTTCAGGGAGGGAGGTGTTGGGGGTAGCTTGTTGGCGGAATATGACTTGGCGGCCGAAGTGATGGTCGCAATTACGGCAGTAAGATCGGGGATACTGGCAGGGGTAGACTCGGCGGCAGGGACACCAGCTTTCGCGTCAGGAGATGCAACACTGGAGCAAAATAAGACGAGTAAGCAGTGCACTATGAGAAGCGAGCGAATAGATTGAATACGGACGCTGGTTGAGATGGGCCTCCGAGAAGGAGCTGAGAAAGTTCAGACTGTGTCACGACAGACAGCTGAGGGTACTTCCTCCTAGCATCTCGTTGGAAATACTATAAGGAAGGTTACTTGTAAGTAAGATGAATCCTCAAATTGGGCTGTCATTAAATGGTGACTGACGGGATTCTGGGCGGGGTCGGAAGCTATGAAAGAGCAGGAGAATCATTTAGATGGTGACGACTTTATAGTTGATGTTCAGAACGAACCTTTCGTTGCCGGTGTAGCATAAACCTCAGGACGTGACGCTGGGGGAGGGAAACGATGGACGTCTGGGAGAGGGAGACCAGAAGAAATCTCGGGATTAATGACAACAGTGTCCCCTGCATATCCAAATCCACAGTGAGCAAGAATCTTCCAACACGACCCCAGTCTAGACCAGACAGAACACAGTTCAAGTATGACACTGACGAAGTTTCTTCCAGAAACCCTTGGGCGAAAGGTGGTAGAGAGTGTGATCTGCCCGGAGCTTGGGAGGCATCGTTGACTGTTGAGTGAATAAGCGCTGACTGGACACAGACGTCAACAACGCGCTGGTGGAGAGTAAATTTCCTACATATCGATACAGTAATCAAGATGCTACAATCAAGAAGGCCTCGTGATGCGTCGTAAAAGCAGTGATGAAGAAACCAACAAAATCATGGGACGTGAAAAGAACAGAAAAGCAATGTGGCAATTTGGAACGAAGACCATGGCGATACAGACACACACTCTCTCAGACATAGAACCTGGCGTAACGAGGGGTAAATAATTGCCCGAACAGAGAAAAGCAGCAATTGACTTACTTTTTGTTGATTTGGAATAGTAGAAGATTGAGGTTCACTTTCGCCATTCCGTCGAAAAGCGATAGCGAAACCTTGCCCTCAAAGTTGGCTTGGAGCAAGTCCTCCATGCGCAACTCTTGGGTGGCGACCTCGGAGGTGATACCGTTGATGGTGTTGTTAGTGACTTTGATCGTGAAGACCCCGATCTGGTTCGATTCGAGCACAAGATTGATCCTGTCAAACTGGCGTGGGCTGAATCGATCGATAGAGAGCAAGATCCCCTTGTCATAGAGCTCTTGGGCACTATAGATGTAAGAGCCGAACTGAGGAGTCCTTCCGTCTTTCTGCAGCTTGCGCATATGGAAGAATTGCTTGGAGAAAGGCATCACGAAACGGGTTTTCCTTGGGGGGCCAAGTCAGTATGATACATACGAGGGTTCACTTCGCTGAGTCAACTCACCCCTTGCCACGCTGCATCGTACTCATTGCGGAGTCAACATAGTTGTTGTAGCTGGCAATTTGATCTTTGTAGGCCGCCTTCCGCTCGTTGAGGTGCTTGAGCGCATCGTTCATCGCGTCCATTTCTTGACGACGCTGGATTCGCCGGCGATGCTTGCTGCGAAGATCGACAGCAATCGCATTGAGAATGCCTTGGTAGCCATCCGCACGAGTGACTTTGCCCAACTTCTCAAGCTCGAGGAGATAGAGCAGAGCATGCTCCTTTACATCAGCATAAGACAGTCTATGGGCGAATCAGGAGGCTGGTCAGTGCTAGCGTTTTCCTCCACAGTCGGTTTTTGGACGAACGTGCGAATATCCTCGAGGCGATATGCCGAGTCAGCCACGGCTGCGGAGGCCTGACGACCATGCCGCTGCTCTTGTCGTTCAGTGTACACAAGTTCCTTTGTGACAACTTCTTCCCAAAGGTACTCATGCTCGTCTGTGACTTCTTGAAGAAGCGACTCGACAAGATCCGCTGCAGGTTGCACACGAAGCACTGCTAGCACCCCGCGCTTAGCCTGGACCCATATTGCTTTCTCGTTGGCATGAGGATCTGTCACAAGTAGCAGAGTTCATGGGTACCTCGTCAAGGAACAGCACCAATGGAATTGCATACCTCGGACATCTGCGAAACGATTTGTGAGCTCCAATTCCACCGCGCGATCCCGAGCATCTTTCAACTCTTCCGACCCTAAATTGGGGACGCCATCCAGCTCCGTCAAGATGAGTCTCAGAGGATCATCACGAGGTGCCGCCTAATATAAGAGGAGGTGAGTTATAGTATAATGGTGCAAGGTAACCAAGACGTACCAAGATGTTTATATGCTGCGCTAGCAGAGAATGCATCGCATATACCTCGTTGGGAGAAATATAGATGGGTTTTGGCTGCACAGTCGCGTCCAAGAACTCATGGGCTTGGAAATGAGCTTCGGCGTCCTCCACCTCAGCAACTGCCAAGGAGTATTAGGTTTCTGCTATTGACGGTAATCGATAGGACTTACCCTCGAGGAACCAGTCGGTGAACGTAGGGATAGCCTCAATAACGTATGAGTTGATGGCTGAAAGCACATTGTCAGCCCCGAAAGGAACTCCGCTAGCAATCTGACCCAGGACGGTGGAGATAGCAGCGAGATTCTTCTTTGCTTGTGGAGACACTGCACCACTGTATAGGTCGAACGTCTCAGGATTACTGTAGACGGGAGTTAGTACACATTTTTTGGACGATGGGCGTAACCTACGTGATAGCAGGGTGAAGGTAGCGATGATAGATGAAGTGACCAATAGATGTAGCATAAGTGACAGCAGATTGATTAGGGAACCGTGCCTAGAAGGAGAGTCAATTAAGTTCATAATAGGGTGAAGCGGCCTGCCTACTCGTAAAGTATTAAGCATCTCGTGAGCGACGAATCGCATCCCGTACGGCATCTTGCGTGTTGAACCCACAATTACTCGGAGGAAGACATCGGTGAGCACTTGTAATTGTTGGAGATCTGTCGATACGGTAAAGCTCAGCGATTTGAACACAGAGATGACGGAAAGAGCAAACGAACTGCGGATGAATCGGAGGCGAGCTGGTGGATCAGCTGCAGCGACTTTTAGAGGGACATCTTTCTTCTTGTGACTTTGCAACCCAGTATGCATCTCCTCCTCGTTGATGCAAGCTTGGTATAGCTATGATGAGATGGCTTATGAGCAATTCATGTCTTGATAGGTGATTTTAGTATACGCACCAAGAGCGGATCTGTCTCTAGATCCAGTTCCTCCTGCTCCAACATATCCTGGATAATGACCTGGAGCGCGTCTCTCACGTAGCTGACCTGGCGCGGCCGAACGTAATGAACGATCACGCCAATATAAAATGGATTGCTTTGGGCAACTTTGTCAATAGACGGAGCAGTGCCAATTTCCTCCTCAATCGCCATCTGGTTAATATTGTGTGAGCTTAATGAAAACGGCCTAGGAGTTATCTTTATCATTGTGTCATCATACCTTCAGGAGGTGCAAAAGCAAGAAATCCTCGCGCCTATCTTGTCCGTACCCAAAGATAGTGAGAACAACACGCTCCGTCATGCGAAGCGTTTTTGGTGGAACGTCAGAGCGTGTGAAGTGGAAAAACAGGCGAGCAAGGTAGTCTGCCTTAGTCTGCAGGAGATAGAAAAGCTGTTGGTACAACTCCAGTCGATGCTTCGTGGCATGGTCAAGCGAGCTCGAGCCAGAGAATGGGTCTCCGTGAGCAGCGAGAAGAGATGATTTCGTCGCATGTGTGGCAGCGCTGTCGCTGCGGTGTCGTCGAGCTTTGATTAACTCCTCGAAGCTCTTGACATTTTGGACGACGAGGGCAATCTTGACGTCCAATTCGGTTACTTCAGTTTCAAGGGCTTGCGTCTCCCTGATACTCTCTACCATCCTCTTGCGCAAACGCTCGATGCGAATCTCTTCCTCGAAGTCTGCTTCGGAGTCATCCAGAAGATGCACAAAGTTCTTGATGGTGCCGGCGGTCACATTGGTGGCCATAGTGAGTTGGCGGTACTGCTCGCGCTGTTCCTTGGCGCGGAAGAGCGATTGGATCTTGACGACCTTGGAGAGGTTCGCCTTGTAGTATTCCAGCTTGGCTCGATACTTCCTGCGCTCCACAGCGCCGCGAATCAAGGCTTGCAGGTACGTGGCCTCCCAATGACTGTTATGGAGATGGTCACGCCAGGCAAAGTACAAGTCTCTAGCGATTGCACCCCTGCAGAATGACTGGAATCCGACAACATCTGGCATCACGAAATCAAGTCGTCGAGACTGTTCCACCACGCGGCGCCGAGCGAGGGCTGCGCGAGCGAAGGTTTGTATTCCAGCTACAGAGGTGACCACGACGGCCTGAGAAAGGGCGCGGTTGATGGCGACGTGGTGTTGGCGTTCGAGGCGGGCTCGTGCCATAGCTTGGAAAGTCGTGATCGCGGGGACAGCTTGGCGCAACGCCCGGATAAGAGCGAGAAGCTTTCGGCGCGCGAGCATCGCTCGGCACGCTGCTTGAATACGAGTAATGACATCCTCTTCATCATCCAGCGTTCGCAGTTGACTTCGTATCTGTCGACGAACTATTGCAGCACGGGCCAGACTTTGGAAGCGGATTGTTATAGGGTCCAAGTTGTCGAGAGTATGGAGCACACGGGCAAGTTTGCGGCGTACAAGTACACCACGGGCTCGGGCTTGCAGTTGCTCGGCGCAAGACATAATCAATGGCTCGTGAAGCACCTTGATAGCCTCCGTGTGCGTGCGTTGGGAGATTTTTGCGCGAAGGATCGATTGCAATCCAACGACGGAGAACTTGCTGGAACGAAGTGCTCCCCTCAAGCCTTTGAAGCGACGGCGCTCGAGAGCACCCCGAGCATGCGCCTGGAACTTGACGAACACGCTTTCGCGCGCGTCGATCTGGTGGAGATAAACGCCCCAAGCTCGGCGCTGTATGATGCCACGAGCTGTTGCCTGTATTTTGGTGGCCCAAGGATGCATTTGGGAGCGAGTTGCTTGCGAGGCCGCAAATTGGCGTCGAGTGAGCACACCACGGCAACGTGCTTGGAAGGCTGCAAAAACACGCAAACGAAGTTGCAATTTCTGGATCTTCGCAGCCATGCGGCGACGAGCGAGGAAGCCACGACATTGTGCCTGAAGCTGAGTGATGGACGATTCATTCTCAAGCAGCAGGCGGTCACGGCCTAGGGAAAGTATGATAGTCAAACTTTAGGACACGTATGGCTTGCGAAAACAAAAAAATCACGGACGTTCTTCTTCCGTCTCGGGTTCTTCCTCCGGTTCCTCGTTGAACTCCTTGGCGAGATCACGGCCCACTCCGCCGAAGTTAGGCATCGCCACCCCCGCGTCGTTCAGTCCTTGCTGAGTCTGCTGCAACTGATCATCAGAGAATTCTAGTCTCCCAAGAAGATTCCCGATACGGTTTGCCATGCCCCGTCTTGAGAGGAAGTGACTGTGGAACAGCATCAGCACAAGTTGGGCGCAACAATTAGTAGGCAGACTTACGCGAGAGCATGAAGGCAATAGATAACTTTTGGAATATTCTTCTTGTTATACAGGTCTGTCAGCTCAAAGATGAAGCTCTATTGTACCAATAAAAGATAAGCAAACTACCACAAGAGAGCCAGGGAGTAGGCAGACATACCTCTGGCAAGCCAACTTTCCTTACGAAAGTCAGGAAAACATTGATGTTATCTGAATGACGATACTGGAGTTTCTCATGCTGTGGTACCCGGTGAGTTAGGACATGACCTAGCCCAGGTAAAGACAAACAAACCTCAAAAATCTTCCGAACTACTCCCTCACCCTCCCAGATCCTTGCAAGCTTGGCTAGTACGACACCGTTTCGTAGCCCTTCCTCCATTTCGACGACGCCGAACCCGAGTTCCTCGTCGAGGCAACCTTCAATCCACTGTTGAGCTTCTCCAACATGGCAGAGATACTCATATGCCTGAATAAGATGGCGCTGGGTATCGGCCCAGAGTCCTCGGCCTAACCGGCTGGACGGCAGTGGTGAGATGTGAGCTGCTGCCATATCACGCCGTGCGAGGCGAATGCGATCTGGCCTCCCTGCCACAGCCTCCGCATCCGTCACCGCAGGCACACTAAACTCCCCACGGGTTGGGGAGTCCGTTGAAGAGGTACTGTGTGGCGTCATGGGGGTAGGACCTTCATACCGACGATGATTTCGTGAAATGGAGGGTTGAGGTGTAGTAGGAGCAGGCTGCGTCACCTTTACCTCACGCTTGCGTGTGGAAAGCTCAGCCTCGTCTTCATCATCGCCGCTTGCAATACGCGGGAGATGATTACCGAGCTTTCTACCGGAGCCGATCCCACCATATTGGTCTTTTTTCCGTAGACTCGCCGGGCGGAATGCTGGAGATGGCTCGGGATCTTGGCGAGGTGTTGATTCAGAAGTAGTCTTCATTGGAGGGAGTGGTGATTGGGCATCAAAAGAGTTCGCACGACTCCCTCTCGTTGATCCAAATACATCTCTAGTGGAGTCTTTGCGAGAAAGGGTAGATGCAGGGGAGAAAATGGCAAAATCACCCAACGCCTGCACATCAGGCACAGCTGATGACTTTAGAGAAGTTGAGGATGGAAAATGGAGTTGCCTAGGGCTCGATGTAGAGGGTGAATCAGAAGTAGCAAGGTTCGGGGAAGAGCGAGTGGGAGAAGTAGTTGGATCCTCGAATGAGGGTATAGTACGCCGCTTGTGGACAGGAGAGCTCGACAAGTCGTTCAGCGGCTTTCGCTCTGGCGATCGTTCGGGTGACCGCTGGGATTGTGCAACCTCGTCTGACCTGCTTTTTAGTTCCCACTGTTCACGGATAGACCCCGCTGTCATCGTGGCGGGCATGGTTCTCCGTTTGAGTGCAACAGGAGTTACCGGCTCGACCTCTGGCTTTGTTGGCGAGGGAAGGGTGGGAAGAGGTCGCAGAGTGGCCTGCCGCTCAGGCGAAGATCTCAGTCTCCGATCCTCTATAGCATTGTATGAGGCCAGTTTCTTCGGTGATGTAGGCGGTGCATCCCTCGACAAATCAGCCTCGCGCGCACGCTCCTCCCATCTCCCACGTACTGAGTCGACAGAGGCTGACGAGTTATGTCGAGGGGTGAAAACGGGCTTCGATAGGGGGGATGGGGATGAGGCTGTAGCTGAGGTTGACTGTGGTTCAGAGTATAATTGGGGCAATGGCGATCGTTGGAATGCTGCCCGTGCCCGAGGAGCGTCAGTCAAAGGAGGTTTCTCGGGCTCTGACTGATTACTTTTTTCTCTCAATTCCGCGGCCAGTCCAGTATCACGTGGAGTTCTGGAAGTAGCAAAGTCTCGATTGGAGTCGATCTCTCGGGGAAAGGAAGAGGACGAGGCGATAGATCGGAAGACGGCAGGCTCATTTGAAGAACTTGTTATGCTTTCCGATGGCGCAGGCTTCGGCTCCGTGACTATGAAGTGTTTTAGCATCCCATGATCGGCCATGAAGGGGTGGATCTAGCTACCTTCAACAGAGGAACGTTTGAAGCCGTCTCGTGTCAAATCCGTGCTCGTGGTGGACCTATGAGATTGAGTCCACCTCCTAACTCCGTTTGGCGCAAGAATGCCGCCTGACTGGGAATTTGAGCGCGATAACGATGACGTCCGAGACAATGAGGGGCTTTCAAGAAGACGCGTCTGGTATGAGAGCAGAGCGGCCGACGCTGGGCGTGTAGCAGCGTCTTTACCGTCCCTACCAGCCATAATTGGTGTCGTATCCCCTTCTCCGGCGCTTGTAAAACACGCGGCGAGTAAATTAGGGGGTTCAATGTTGGTTGTTGGCTGTTTGTTGACGCGTGCTGTACATTGCTTGGCCCGCCCCGCGTTGCAATTGGAACAACCTTCCACCAGCATTCATTGCACAAACAATCACATGGCTTCGACAGATACCATCCAGAGACTATCCCTTGAATTCGCGGCTTTGCAGCCAAACACGCCCGAAGGCATCTACATTATTCCTTCCAAGCAAGATCTTCTGATGTGGCGGGGGGTGTTCTTCGTTCATCAAGGTAGCCTTACAATTATACATCACCACCTATCAATACCTGTTAACCTTTCAACAAGGCCCCTATGCTGGTGCTGTGTGAGGCTTCTACATTGACAGCTTGTCATATGAGGCTGCATGCTGAAACTCTCGCCAGTCTAAGATTCAGGCTCATTTTCCCTCGCGACTACTCTGCTAAACCCCCAACCGTCATTTTTGAGACCCATGCGTTCCATCCCTTGATTTCCGAGAAAGACGGCAAAATGTCTCTCACCCATCGGTTCAGACCTTGGCTGTAAGTTGAGCAGACCATCGCGACACGATCAGATCACTCATGAAGTCTGCAGACCTGAAGAACACAATGTTTACGACATCCTTCACTTTATGAAATCGTCTTTCAAAAAGGATGGCTTGGAACGGATCAGTGAATCGGACTGTCTTAACCGTGAAGCGTTTAGGTATGGCTCTCCTTCCGCTCATCCCATACAATAATAACCGCGCTTTGAATAGGATGTGAGATACAAATTTGCTTGTTTATTGCACACCCTAACAGAACATCTTCCAGATATCATGAAAATGATACCTCGTTTACTGCATTGGCGCGCCAGACCACTGAACTTTCTCGCCGGGATTCAGTACTATACGATAACGACGAGCCCCCTTCCATGCGTCTTTCCAGAGAGAGAGTGCTGAGCCCTCAAGATGGCTTTCAATTCTCGGTGCTTGACGATGACACTATGGCAAAGCTGCGGCGACGGTTGGGTTTGACTGACTGGTCATCAGGCGACCAATAGATTCGGACGCTAACAAATATATTACTGTTGTAGTCTTTTATATCTGAGATTTATACGGGATCTTTGTATGTCTGATAATTGATAGCTCTATGGAACTGAGGTGCTTATCATTTATGGATGAATCTATGTGATGTTTCGCAAGCTCTGCTCGCTGGGGCTAGCGTTGGCCGGACCAAGGATCACTGGAATTGTGTCTACAGCGTCATGTGGATACTGGTCCTGCGAGACTGTATCAGTAAACGAATATTCGTGAAGGTTGTTTAATCATCGGCGCACCTCAATAACACGTCCAAAGTGCTTAGATAGCTTTTCGATCACCAAACTGTAGTCGAGATGCTGAGTGAGTCCCCTGCGAAATGTGAACGTCATCAGTGGTGTAACTTGGCCAGAGAAAAACTCCCCGTACCTTCTAGTTTTTACATTCAGGGAATGGCGAGCATCCAGGGCCGAGTCTAAGACATTCGAAGAGTGGGCGCCTTCGCTTAGGGATAACTTGATCGAATATTCCTTGTCAGATTGACCTCTCCCCCCGTTTCGTTCATACAGCTCAAATCTATAAACAAATTGGTGAGAGCCAAGCAGTACAAAGGAGAGAAATAAAACATACACTATATGGGAAAGGTAGTCAAGTTCGGATATTCGAGGCAACGCTATGGGCAGGCCGGAGGACAGGACGAGGTTTACAAGAGTATGGATATGGCTCTCTTTTGTGAAGTAAGCGGTGAAGGATGGTATCTCTTCGTTGCGCGCTCGCTCTAGATCGGCGACGATGTTCCGCAGGAGCGGCAAAGATGTGAGGACACCAATCTCCTCCCTATGTTATTCGTCAGTACTACGTAACAATAACTTCATCGTGTGGGAGTGCTTACTTCTCCCAGGCCTCGATTCCGTATTCTTGTGGCGCAACTAGATCAAATAACGCCTTCGCTCGGCCATAAAGTTCGTGCAGTTTGCGGTCTTTGCGATGACCGTCCCCTGCAGCATCAAAAATGGCGAAAAGGAATGTTCGATGGTGAAGGGCACAGTACTAACATAGCAAGTAAGTTTCTCATCCCCGAGAGCGTGAGGCATAGCCACTGCACCTTGATAGTGTCATAGAGCTCAGAAACTCGTGATGGGTCGAACTTCTCTTGCTTCACATCACAGAAATCCTCGAAGAGTTTCTCCCACCGCTCGCGGAACAACCACGGCTCGTCTTGACAGCACCTAAAATAGCAAATAAGCGGCCAGGGAGTCTTTCGTGTATATAAGGGACCCACCAGCGCGTCTGAATCTGGTTCACGTCCATATTCTCAAAGTTCCGTTTCATGGTATCTCGGCACTCAGATAGCAGCTCGATTACTTCCTATTGTCGGTTATGTAGAGTATTAGATGGTGATAGTGGTATGATTCAAATAATCAATACCTTGACAACTTCCACGGGCTCCTTCTTCATCCTCCACGTTAGCTCAGGTCGTTTCTCTGGCTCCCCCGGCCGAAGCAAGATCTTGAGGCGCTTTTTGACATCATCCATAAGATCCTTAGCGGCGTTGGAGTCATCCAACAGATCTTTTCGGACAATTAACTGGATTGGGTCGTGAAGGCGGGACGAAGAAGATGCCTCGGATGAGCGTGATGATCGAGCCGGTGTCCCAGAGGTAGAGGGTGGCAGATGTGCAGGCGAAATCCCGTCGAGGAGTGCGGCCGCAAATATTTCAGCAGACGCTACAACTCTTCGTTCAGATGAAGTGTAGATCTGAAGGAAGAAAGTTTGAGAAAATAACATAGATGCGAGTGGGCTGGTGGCCAACCTTAACGTTATTGAGCACCTCTTTCGCTAGATAGTGAGAGCACATTTAGAAGCATGTTCATCCATGTACAGTATTGGGTGCTCAACTCATGATCGAAAGATCCTTTCGCATATTTTCCCCCAAATCACGAGACTGGTATCTTGCTGCGTGAGTGAACTAAATAGTCGATAATTTGTCATGGTAGAGTAGTAGCGGAGACGTAGAAATAGCACGTACCTCACCACCCCATTTGAAGACCAACTGCAGCTTCTCTAATTTGCGCACAGTGCCTGGTGGTAGCTTCCCCTTCGTAAATCCGGGCTTGAGTTGTGCCTTGGTTCCGGGAAGATTGATTTTGCTTTCAAGAGTTTTGTTGAGTAGGGATAGCTTTGTCAGATCTTCGCCAGACGCTCCCAGGGCAGTAGCCTGATCAATCGCATCAGCAATCATGTTTAATTGCGTGGCCTCCCGTAAGATAATCTCCTCCATGTCACCATTGAGAAGCTGTATAAATGGGGCGGTCCAAGCTTCGGAGACGGGAAAGTTGAACTTTAACTTCTGCTTGGGAGTGCGATCGGCATGGCGGAAGACTATGGGAACATAGTCTCTTGTTATACATGAATACCAAGGCGATTAGAGTCTGTATCTCACCAGTTACATTGGCCTTGAGGGCCCATGTCGACGAGCCGTCTGGACCAGAATGGCTCATTGCTTCAGAGCGCTCCAACGAAACTCTCTTACAAACATCGGAAAGGATCTCTGCAGCTTTGTCTATTCATGAAAATAATCTATGAAAATATGCTGGGACGACCTGAAAGGTAAATTGCTCACCATAGTACGCGTCGTTTCCCTTGACGAAACTCCACCCATTCACATCAATGACCATACTCTTGGTGCCGTTTTCAGTTCTCAACAGATCAAATCCACAAACACGCTGGCCAAAGCCTTCGCAGATCTTGGTGGCCCAGAGCTTCTCGGCATCAGTGAGATGTGTCACGAACCTTCCCGGCCTCGCATGAGCACCAATCGCGGTTACAACAAGCTGCCAATTACGTACCGAATTTCTTTACCATCGGTGTTGCGTTGAACAACGCCATCAACGACTGGCGACTTTCGCGTCTCAGCATGGGTATATTTCAAGCCAAGGGTGTATACTTTGATGTCTTCAGCTAATGTATGAAGGGATTAGAGGACTCAGTTCAAGCTTGTTGATTGACGATCCACTTACAGTTATCGACGTCGACAAATTTCTCATATATATATGACCCATCTGATCGGGGCTGGCTGAGATTTGGATCTAGTTCACTTGACTGATTCCCAATCTTTGGGATTTCTTCAGCTACAGGGTGTTCGTTTGTAGAGGAGCGGGGCTATGGTTTACCTTTCGAAACAGGCGACGTCCTCCGCCACCCTTGAAGTAGATATAGACGTTGTGGTCCTCCCCACTCACAGGTTTCTCAACAAAAGGTTTCTCCATCTCAACACCATCAACAATAATAGCGTCCCCATCGTCCCGCATCTTCACTTCCGGAGGAGGTACCATGCCAGGGAATGTGATGCCGAGATTCGTCTCAACTTGTTGTGCAAGATCCTTTGGTAACTTCGGGCCACCGTCTCGAGCCACCACGAGACGATCCGGGGTCGGGATTTTCAGGTTATCCAAGATCGCCAACACGCATCTCCGATCCCAAAGAAGCTCTTGCATAGGTAGGTCGTTGACGCATACCGGCTTTCGCAATTTGACGTATTCGATGGCTTTGGCCAAAGGGAAGTCTGTGCTGAAGAATGAGATAAGGAGATCGCAACGAGGCCAATTTCCGACGGCTAGTAGTTTTGAGATAATCAATAAGTAAAGGCGGCATTGGTGCATATTTAAACCAACTTGCGTTCGTCTAGGATTACTTTGTCGCCAAATATCTTCACCTCAACGTTACTCCTCTCGAGAATCCTTGTAACAATTTCCCGCATAGCTTTACTTCTTGCCTTTACGTCCATTGCACATATTCCAAGGATGACTGGGGGAGGTTGGTGGTTTTCGAATAACTCACGGTCTAATTGATGGCTGGATCGAGGCGAGCTCGAGGTGGAGGGTGCATCCGCGACATTTAGATTGTGGAGTGAGGTCCGGGACTTGGAAGGCCCGATTTTCCGGAGAGAGGTCGTTCTAGGCAAATCCGAAGAGTTCATGCTGGGACCTGGTGGTGTAGATGGCGAGCGACGAAGTTCTCCCAAAAAAGGAAGTAAACCTCGGGATCCAAAGCCAATCCAAACAGAGTACAATAAGCCACAATCCTTTGCCGCAGGCTTTCCTCAGCCCGAAACATTTTATTCAACGATGAATCGATTATTTGGGTCAGGCTCTTCGAAGGTGCCAAAAGCAACCCTATCAGACGCTATTGCCTCGGTACTGCTGGCTTCCTGTCATCCCTTAATCCAGGAGCTAATCAATCTTGTCGTCGTCATACACGCGCTTTTCGAAATCGACGTCTCTCTCCCGATCCTGGTTAATCTAGACGGATGCTCGAGCATCCAGTATTGAAGTCAAGATTGCAAAACTGGACGGCGATCTCATGAGATGCAAAGATCAGATGGCAAAACTTCGCAATGGCCCTGGCAAGGTGCGCCCGTCGGAAGCTCTTATGGCGGAAATCCCCACCCCACTAACTCTCGATCTTGATACAAATGGCCAATGGAAGACAGCAATTCAACAGCGGGCGATGACCATTCTCAAACAGAAGAAGATGTATGTTCTCCACATCGGAGTATCCGATGAATGCATTATTGCTTAACTCCACGGCGTTCCCAGGTACGAAGCCCAACTTTCTCAATTAACTCAGCAAACCTTCAACATGGAGACGTGAGTGGGACGCTTCCCCGGTTGACTAACGTCTGAGACCTAAGCTTATGCTCTGGATCCCACCTAGCGCCGCAATGGCCACCGAAAATCTTCGCAACACCATGGTCACTGTTGATGCCATGAAGACTGCAAATAAGGAGATCAAGCGCCAGTAAGTTTCTTGCTCCTCAGCATTCCAATTTCTGCACTCATCTGCCCCCCATAGATATGGCAAGATCGATATTGATAAAATCGAGGTACATGCATTGTGATTCAGACGCTCACACTCATAGTTCTCATTGGGGTGTTCCCATAGGCCATGCATGATGACATGGCTGACCTTCTCGAACAAGCTAATGAAATTCAGGAAAGCCTTGGGCGGTCATACGCAGTTCCGGACGAGATTGACGAAGCAGATTTAGAGGCTGGTGAGCATGACACATTGCTGCAAAGGAGTGAAAGCTCAGATCAACGCCTATATAGAACTAGAGGCGCTCTCCACGGAAGTTCTAGAAGATGAGGAACCCTCTGCATATCTAGAAGGCGTCACTGCACCTGACTTCATTGATGAAGCACCTATTGAGGTAAGCTCGGTTGTTCTTGATGAAATCTGTAGGTTCTGTTCAACGGTATATTTGTAGAATGCCAAGGAAGCTGCCAAGACTCAGGTCGCGGGATCATGACCGATTCTTGTCTTTATGTGTTCATGTAAGGTGCTGCTGTTTGCCTCCCTTGAGCTTTGTAACTATACTGTCGTCAATGGACTTCAACAACCTTTCATGCCTCATGACATTGCGTGACTCGTCGACGCTGCACCCTATACCTCAAGCGAAGGGGGAACCATACACTCTCGACGGCGCTCAGCGGCACATGTATACCATCGGGCGGCATGCAATCTACTAACACCTTGATCCTTGCGGGCACCGTAGCCCCCATGCTGAGCAATATGATCGGCCCGCGTGCAAGCCCGGCAAGACACTTCGCTTGATGCCTTGTCGCGAACCCATTCGTGAAACGGTGGGTCACTTATCAAGGTGGCCTTCCGGCAAGACCTAGTTCTCAGGCGTCTGAGAAGTTGAGAAGCTCAAATTGATACCACGTGGATGCGAGACTCTTTTCAGCGCCGACCGATAAGAGTCAACAGCTCGCCCTTATCGCATGATGCGGGAACATTTCATGGGGAAACATCAATGGTAACGAGGTAAGATGGTCAAGACATTTTCCACGCATGAGTGTTGAACATTTGTTCTAGAGAGTGGCGATGTTCCATAACTTCGGTACGCCTTCACATTGACATCGACTGGCGGGGTTGGGCGCACATAATCTTGGATTACAAGGATAAGAGTCAACACATGAGGAACGTACCTCTTGTACTACAACTGAACCCGACGACACAGGTAGAACGGGACTACCAGGCATTCGAAGCTAAACTTTGATGATAATCAGTAACAATACGACGACATCCCCCTCCGGTCGCCGCTGATCCCCCTTGTGGCCACCAGGATAGCCAAGAGAAATTAGAAGTTCATCATATATCGTGTTCCATGCGTTGACATTTCGGCTTTCCAGCATGCCTCAGACTGTTCAGTTGGGGGACGCCCTCCACTTATAAAAGTTGGTCGGTGCGTCGCCTCTAACTCCCTCAGAGATATCAATTCTCCTTGGCTCTCAGAATGGCTCGCCTGTCCCAGTTGGTCCTCTTGTGCATTTCTGCTGTTGCGGTCACTGCTGTCCCTGCCTCCAGTGGCCGTGTCCACTCCGCCGCCAGTGTTATCCCTGCCATCTGGAAGAAAGGCGCCGTCGCCCCTGCCGGCAAGTCAATTAGCTTTGACCTCATCTTTGCTCCCAGAGATGTGGCTGGCCTCGACGCTCGCATGCTGGAGATTGCAGACAGCAAATCTGCTTGGATGACGGAGGAAGAAATCGCTACCTACATTGTACCTTCCGATGCCGATAAGGCGGCTGTGGAGACTGCATTGAAGGGCATTGGCGCCACTGGGCTCTCCTATTCCCGCAATGGTGATACTCTGAGTGTCACAACCACCATTGACCAAGCTTCCAAGGTTTGTTTGCTTTATAATTTGCATCAGCATTTATTCTTCCCCAATCCAACTTTTCTCCCTTCTTTTCGATAGTTCTTCAATGCCCAGTTCCACGAATACACAAATACCAAGGTCGCCGGCACTTTCTACAAGACTACCGAATTTACTATGCCAGCTTCTATCGAGGCGCAGATTGCAGATGTCTCGTCTTTCGCCACCTTTGCTAGCTCCCAACACTTCAGTCGCGTGGCCGATTTGACCAGCGAGGAGCGTGCTGCATTGGAGAAGCGCGCCACTCCTTCGGGCTGCAGCACGTCTGCCGTCACTTCGGCGTGCATCCGCTCCCTTTATGGCTTTGATACGTACACTCCTACTACATCCACCGGCACTGCTCGCCTTGGGATGTAAGCCCATCTCCTTATGCTATTGGTCCATCCTGTATATTTGTCTAATCTTTGGTTTCTTCCAGTATGGCCTATATTGGTCAGAGCTTCTCCCAAACTGACCTGACGACCTACCTCGGGAAGTACCGCTCTGACGCCTCATCATACAAAATCCCTGTCACCACGATCGCTGGCGCTCTCAACATTGGACTTCTGCCTGTAAGCCCATGCCTGACAAATAGTTGATCAAATTCTGACCACAAGACAGGGCGTCGAGGCTGCGCTCGATACTCAAACGGCCGCTGGTATCATCTATCCCCTTCCTTCTGGTATGCATCAAGGTCGTCTTAATTCGTTGATGTGATATTTACTTTAGTTCACAGGCTTCTACGACTACGGCACCATCTTCACATCGGGTGATATCTTCCTCCTCACCTTCCAATACTTCCTTGGGCTGGCTGCCTCCGCTAGGCCTAGTGTGATCACCATCTCATATGGCTCCCTCGAGAGCAGCTTTACCTCCTCCCAGGCTACGAGCATGTGCAACGCAGCTCAACAGCTCACTGCTGCTGGTATGACCATCGTTGTACGTGCCTTCTCTTCTCTTGCCCTTGCATGGTTGATATAAACCGAGACACTACTTCCCTACCCTCAGGTGTCGTCGGGTGATTATGGCGTTGGTGGCCAGAGTGGCACAACCTGCCCCTCCTTCAAACCAACCTACCCTGGTAAGCCATTCCTCTCATTTCCTATTTTTTTCTGGGGCCTTTCAAATACTGATATAACCGTTATTTGAAGGTGGTTGCCCGTACATCTTGTCCGTTGGTGCCACTCAAAGCTTCTCTCCGGAAGTCATGGTCGACTCCTCGCTTGCAGGCTTCTATTCGGGCGCTGGGTTCTCTAACCTTTTCACCACCCCTTCGTACCAGAGCACTGTCGTTTCTTCCTATGTGACTGCGCTTGGCACCACGGACAGTGGTTATTACACCAAGACTGGCCGCGCGTTCCCCGACATCTCCGCCCAGGGTTCGCTTCAAGAGGTTGTTGCAAGCGGCTCAGCTGAGCTTGGTAAGTGCCTTCGCGAACTTTCAGCATGCTCATGCTAATACCTTGACTCTCCGGCCCCGACTTCCTCCATTTGCCTCGATAGTTGGTGGGACCTCATGCTCGGCTCCTATTGTTGCGTCTGGCCTGACGCTGCTCAACGACCTCCTCATTACTGCTGGCAAGGCCACTGTCGGTTGGGCCAACCCAACGTTCTACGCAAACCCCTCCGCTTTCACTGATGTTACCTCCGGAGGCTCGTACTCGTGCGCGTCGACGTCCTATGGTCTGCCTGCCAAGTCCGGATGGGACGCGTCCGCTGGCTTGGGTACTCCTAACCTGACCAAGCTCCGCACCGTCTATGGAGTTTAGAGCGATCAGTGTGTTGTATGGCGATTTAGAATCTGCCTCGATTGCAGCAATAGATCTTCGTTTTTGGGCATGTATGGTAGTAAAATGATTGACCTAGTCAATACACACGATGGCCATTCTGCATAACACTACCAGTGGCACTGGGGAACAAGCGAGCCAAGTCTGGTCAATAAGAGTCTGGCAATACTTTTGCGCAGGTTCGAAGTGACGTATACATTACTAAGGGAGATTTGTGTCATTGAGGAGTAAGGGAGTATTCAATCTTTCGAGACCTATCAAGGCTGAGTCGCCACTATGACAGGATAAGCGCCGCTTGCTGTCTGAACCGATACCTAAACACGATCTTCGATCAACAACTTCCGATTGTTGGTCTGCGGAAATCCCGAAGATCCCGCGCCAATGTTCTATTCTGGTATCCTTGGCCGGTTGGTTTCCCTACGCGACGGGTCAGATGAGCTCAAGAATATTACCGTGATTCGGACTTGCTCCGTGTTAGCGTTCAATCAGTTCCCCCAACTGCTTCCTCCTCGTTCCTTAATCCACTGCACCTGTATCGGAGGAAGTGATATGCGCTATTCCCACTGATCTGCTCTAAATGCAGTGGCATCTCTCTGCAGTGCTCGCGGGGTTCCTCCTTGGACTTGCAACTCGAGCTAGCACGGATCATATACAACCTTCGGTCCTTAGGAGCCTCGAGAGTTTGCAGACACCATGATGAGCCACTTTTATATCTTGATTGCTCTTTGTGCTGCTGCCTCCACTGCGTTCGCTGCCCCTGCCACTGCTGGACGAGTCCACTCTGCACCTGCAAGCATCCCAACAGTCTGGCAGAAAGGCACTGCTGCGCCCACGAGCAAGTCCATCACATTCAATCTTATCTTCAAATCCAGGGATGCAGCAGGTCTCGAGGCACGCATGCTTGAGATTGCGGAGAGCAAATCAGCCTGGATGACAGAGGACGAAATCGCGTCCTACATCGTACCCTCTGATGCAGAAAAGGCAACCGTGGAGACCACCCTGAAAAATATGGGCGCGACTGGGTTCAGTTACTCGCGCAATGGCGATACCCTCACTGTGACCTCGACCATTGGCCAGGCCTCCAAGGTCAGCTCGCTTGAGACCCCTGCTACTAGCTGACACTAACCTGCCGGGCTTGTTTTTCGCCTGATAGTTCTTCGACGCTCAGTTCAGCGAGTATAGCAACACTAAAATCTCGGGCGTTTTCTACAAGACTACGCAGTTCACCGTCCCTGCGTCTATTGAAGCCCAGATCGCCGATGTTTCTCCCTTTGCTACCTTCGGGGACGTCAAACACTTTGGCCGTAAATCCTACATTAGGAAGCAGGAGCCACCAAAGCTTGAGAAACGCGGCACTCCTGCTTCATGCAACACTTCCACTGTCACTCCTGCCTGCGTTCGATCGCTCTATGCATTTGATACTTACACGCCGACTACCTCTACTGGTACTGCTCGTCTCGGAATGTAAGCTCATCACCATCCAATGTTTATGCTGTTGGCCTTGGTCTAACATCTTCGTTTCCCGAAGCATGGCGTACTTCGGCCAGAGCTTGTTAGCTTCTGACTTGACCACCTACCTCACAATGTTCCGCCCAGAGGCTTCTTCATACACGATTCCTGTTACGGCCATTGACGGCGCTGTGAATTCTGGGGCTGTTCGTCCTCTCCTTGTATTTCCGCCAAACTCCTCACTGAACCACCCAGCTATTGTAGGGCGACGAGGCTGACCTGGACACCCAGACTGCTGCTGCCATAATCTACCCGCTTCCTGCAGGTATCCCCTGTTTCTTTTGTCTGGTTCTGTGGAAGACGGTGCTGATATCAGCTTCAAGGCTTTTATGACTACGGAACGCTCTCCTCCGCATCTGGGGATGTGTTCCTGGGTACATTCCAGTACTTCCTCAACCTCACTGCCTCTGACCGCCCCAGCGTTATCACCATTTCCTACGGTTCATTCGAAAGCGAGTACACAGCTTCTCAAGCATCCAGCATGTGTACAGCCGCCCAACAGCTCTCTGCGGCTGGTATGACAATAGTTGTATGTCTCATTAACTACTTCCTCCTCAGGCAACTAAATGACCCACTTTCTGTGCTAGGTCGCCGCTGGTGACTATGGAGTTGGAGGCTTCCTCGGTTTCTCATGCCCCGCGTTCGTGCCGACTTATCCTAGTATGTGCCTTTCATCGCCACCTTCTATTTGCATGCATGGATACACGAGGCTCATGATCAATGGATCTTCGCCAGGCGGCTGTCCGTATCTGTTGACTGTCGGCGCCACACAAAACTTCTCTCCAGAGGTTATGGCCGATTCTTCACTGGCGGGCTTCTCCTCTGGAGCTGGATTCTCGAATATCTTCCCTACACCCTCATACCAGACCTCTGTTGTCGCCGCCTATGAGAGCGAACTTGGCACCACCGACAGCGGATACTACAATCGCTCGGGACGTGCTTTCCCTGATGTCTCTGCGCAAGGTTCACAACAACCGCTTATTTACAATGGTAATTACTACATTGGTATGTTCTTGCTCTCTCCTCGGTTTGCTGGTGCCTGTAGCATTTGCTCACGAGACCCCTTTTGTTAGTTGGAGGTACTTCAGCTTCTGCGCCGATTGTTGCCTCTGGTCTCACCCTGCTCAATGACCTCCTCATCACGGCTGGCAAGGCTACCGTTGGCTGGGCCAACCCCACGTTCTACGCAAACCCATCTGCCTTCACTGACGTTACATCTGGAGGCTCATACTCTTGCGCATCGACGTCCTATGGTCTTCCTGCTGAGACTGGATGGGACGCATCGGCTGGCTGGGGTACGCCTGACCTGACCAAGCTCCGGACCGTGTATGGAGTTTAAGGTGATGAATGCGCTGGAGCGTTTTTAGAAGTCACCTCCATCGCAATGGACTTTCGTTTGGGGCATGTATGGTAGGAAAAGAATTGATGTGGTCATTCCATACAATGGCCATTCTGGGTAAAGAAACCCAATGAATCAATTAGTGATCGAGAGGGATTTGACAATACTTTTCGGCAGGTCTGAGGTGACCTGGACATCAGTATCAGTGAGTAGAAAGAGGGTGTTCAATCTTTCGACATGGACGGAGGCAGGGCAGCCATTGTGGCGGAATAAGCGCTTGTTCTCCATAACATTCAAGCATGATCTTCGACCAGCAAACTGGAAGCTGCTGTGTGCAGGAATCCCGAGGATCCCGCGCCAATGTTCTATTCTGGTATATTTCTCAGGGTTATTTCCCTACGCAATAGGCCAGATGAATTCAAAAATATCACTGTGATTCGGACTCGACCCATACTGCCCGTCGATTTACCTAACTGCTTTCACCTCGTTCCCCGATCCACTACACTGGCTTCAGGAGAAGTGATATGCGCCCCTCCCACCGATCCGCTCTAAATGCACAAGCATTTCTCCACAGCACACGGAGGGCTACTGGCTACTCAAGCTGAGTGGCGTTGCGTGCATCTTCCAAAGCTCCAACACCTCAACTGTCTGCAGGCACAACGATGATATGCTTTTCCATCTTGATTACTCTATGTGCTACCGCCTCCGTTGTCTTCGCTGCCCCTGCTACTGCTGGACGAGTTCACTCTGCACCTGCAAACATCCCAACAGTCTGGAAGAAAGGCACCACTGCACCCACGAGCAAGTCCATTACATTTGATCTTATCTTCAAACCCAGGGATGCGGCAGGTCTCGAAGCACGCATGCTTGAGATTGCGGAGAGTAAATCAGCCTGGATGACGGAGGGCGAAATAGCGTCCTACATCGTACCCTCTGATGCGGAGAAGGCGACGGTGGAGACTGCACTCAGGGGTATGGGCGCTGCTGGGTTTAGTTACTCGCGCAATGGTGATACCCTCACTGTGACTTCGACCATTGGCCAGGCTTCCGAGGTTGGTTTGTGTGAATCCAAGATTCGCTTTCCAGTTGAAGCTAACCTGTCGTATTGTTTCTTGCTTAATAGTTCTTCGACGCTCAATTTTTCGAGTACAGCAACACCAAATTCTCTGGCACATTCTACAAAACCACACAGTTCACAGTTCCCTCTTCCATTGAGGCTCAGATCGCAGATATTTCCCCCTTTGCTACCTTTGGGGATGCCGAGCACTTCGGCCGCATATCTGTGAGGCATGAGCTCCTGAAACGCGATACTCCTGCTGCATGCAATACCTCTGCCGTCACCTCTGCTTGCATCCGTTCCCTCTATGCATTTGATACATACACTCCAACGACCTCTACTGGTACTCCCCGTCTTGGGATGTGAGCTCAATTCGTCTAACATTTATTCTATGGGGTGGGACTAACACATCCAATTGCTAAGCATGGGATACCTCGGCCAGAGCTTGTCAGCCTCTGATCTGACAGCATACCTCACGATGTATCGCCCAGAAGCTGTCTCGTACACCGTCCCCGTTACAACCATTGACGGTGCCGTGAACTCTGGGGCCGTTCGTCCACCTCCTGTATCTTCATCAAGTCCTTCGCTGAATTGCCTATTATAGGGCAACGAGGCCGACCTTGACACTCAGACTGCTGCTGGTATCATCTATCCGCTTCCCGCAGGTAGGTCCGATCTACTTTGTTGATTCCTGAGAGGAAGGATACTGATCATAGCTTCAAGGCTTTTATGACTACGGCACGCTCTTATCCGCGTCTGGCGATATCTTCCTCGGGGCTTTTCAGTACTTTCTCAACCTCACCGTCTCCGATCGTCCTGGCGTAATTACTATATCCTACGGTTCATTCGAGCGTGAATACACCGCTTCTCAAGCGGTTAGCATGTGCACTGCTGCCCAACAGCTCGCCGCTGCCGGTATGACGATTGTTGTAAGCATCATCCACTATTTTGTTGGGAATTGAGCTCATGTATTGATATGCCTCAGGTTGCGACTGGCGACTATGGTGTTGGGGGCTTTGAGGAGTTCCCCTGCCCTGCTTTTGTACCGACTTATCCCAGTGTGTATCCTTTTTTTCTCGTTTAACTTGCGCACGTATGGATACCAAGGCTCAAGCAATTCCCGCCAGGTGGCTGCCCTTATCTGCTGACTGTCGGCGCCACCCAAGACTTCTCCCCAGAGGTCATGGCCAATTCGTCGCTGGCAGGATTCAGCTCTGCTGCAGGATTCTCGACTCTTTTCCCTACTCCCTCGTATCAGGTGTCCGTTGTGGCTGCGTATGAAAGCGAGCTTGGCAGCACCGACAGCGGATACTACAACAGCTCTGGGCGTGCCTTTCCTGACCTCACTGCTCAAGGTTCACAGCAGCCTATAATCTATAACGGTGAATACGACATTGGTGCGTTTATCTCTCACTCTAGAGTCATGCCGATGCACATAGCATTTCCTCACGAGACCGCTTTCGTTAGTTGGAGGCACCTCAGCTTCTGCTCCGATTGTTGCTTCTGGCATCACGCTGCTCAACGACCTGCTGATCACCGCTGGCAAGCCGACTGTTGGTTGGGCCAATCCCACATTTTATGCCAATCCAGATGCGTTCACAGATGTCACGTCGGGAGGATCGTATGATTGTACGAACACCTCATACGGACTGCCGGCGGCCGTTGGTTGGGACGCGTCCGCAGGTCTTGGAACACCCAACCTGAACAATCTCCGGGCAATTTATGGTGTTTAGGATAAGAGGCTTGCTGGGAAAAAGAATGTGTGAAGATGGTGTATCGTCTGCTGCTTTTCTTTGGGGTCTGTATGGTCATTAGACTCTGCAAAATACCACTTTATGACGTTAGATTCGCAATAGTCTCATTGGCGCGTGGTTTTAGTCTTGAAATATTATAAAGACCTGGATGAGATTTTACCACAGAATGGTTATGAATGAACTGCGAGGCAAGATCCTGTTCGTGAACAGCCGTAATCCAAGCACGACAAGGTGGAGTATGAGGACACATTCAGGCTCAAGAATGAGTCAAATAGTGATTAGAGCTGAGAACAGCCAATATATCGTCTAAATATATTGCAGGGAGCAGGTCCTCTAGTTGGTGACATGGTGGGAAAGTGCCTCGTAAACCTCAACCTCAATGCGAGCCTCGACCTTGTCCTCTTCCGAGCCACTGCCGTTGGCAACGCGCTGGGCCTCGGTCAGGTTTTTGCGGATGCTCTGGGAGTGTGGTAATGTAGAAGGTGAGGTGGATGAAAGTGAGCTGGGAAGTTAGAAGTAAGAGGCCGCGTGGGGACGTACATCGAGGGAGAATGCGTCAAGAGGAGCAGCCTCGACGGCGTTGATGGTGAGGGTGTTGTTGGGGTGCACAGTCGCGAAACCGCCGCTCACTAGAGTTGAGATTTAGGAGAAACAAGAATGACGCATGAGTGGCCAGACAGGGAGAGAATTGGACAGAAAAAGTGGGACTGGGTTCATACCAAAGAACTTCTTGGTGGTGCCAGAGGACTCGATGACTTCAACGACACCTGGTCGGAGAGGCTCGACGGATGGAACATGGTTGGCGAGAATGCCCATGTCACCAGTCGCGGCAGCAATGTTGACCTGGGTGACACCTGTCGCATTGTAGAGGGCCTATAAACACAATAGTAGCAAAAATCCCGAGTAAAGAGAGTTATGTGTCGCCATAGTTTAGAATGAGTAAAGGCCGCAAAAAGAGAATTTGGGAAAGTCGACGGACCTCGTGAGGAAGGACGAGGGAAAGAGTGAGCTTGTCGCCGAGTAAAGAGAATTATGTGTCGCCATAGATTACAATGAGTAAAGGCCGCAAAAAGAGAATTTGGGAAAGTCGACGGACCTCGTGAGGAAGGACGAGGGAAAGAGTGAGCTTGTCGCCGAGTAAAGAGAATTATGTGTCGCCATAGATTACAATGAGTAAAGGCCGCAAAAAGAGAATTTGGGAAAGTCGACGGACCTCGTGAGGAAGGACGAGGGAAAGAGTGAGCTTGTCGCCGAGTAAAGAGAATTATGTGTCGCCATAGATTACAATGAGTAAAGGCCGCAAAAAGAGAATTTGGGAAAGTCGACGGACCTCGTGAGGAAGGACGAGGGAAAGAGTGAGCTTGTCGCCGAGTAAAGAGAATTATGTGTCGCCATAGATTACAATGAGTAAAGGCCGCAAAAAGAGAATTTGGGAAAGTCGACGGACCTCGTGAGGAAGGACGAGGGAAAGAGTGAGCTTGTCGCCGAGTAAAGAGAATTATGTGTCGCCATAGATTACAATGAGTAAAGGCCGCAAAAAGAGAATTTGGGAAAGTCGACGGACCTCGTGAGGAAGGACGAGGGAAAGAGTGAGCTTGTCGCCAGCGGGGGCGGCGGCCTCAGCGTAGCTACGACGAGCAATAGAGGCAACCGCTGGGGCCCTGCGGATGCTGCGAAGGGCGGTGGAGGCTGCGATGCGCTGGAGTGCTGCCATTATTTGGGAAGGGTTAAAGGTGAAATAATGCGTAAACAAGCGACAACAAGTTGGCTCTTTGCCGGACCTCTAAGCGCCCCTCGACCCCGAACGACCGACCTGTGACCAACGTTGACGACAACGACGAGCACGCCCCATAACAGCACACAGATTTAACACGAGCACACCGCAGAGCTCGACGAGGGACGGATATCGGAGCATTCTTCAGCACCGTATTGAGCACACGAGCGCCTGCGCAAGCGTTGGCCCAAGGCCCCAGGGACGCCAACCACGTTCTCGAGCGGGCTTGTCGCGGCGAGCGCGAATGCGCACATGTACTATCCGCAGCCGCGCCCACAGTCTCCGACGAGACAACTCCTCCATGATCCATCTGTTGCCGCCTCCGTCCCATGGTCGCGGCTGCCACACCCCATGCTCTCGGGTGGGGGCGCCCCGCCGCAGAGCCAGAACGGCGTCGGCGTGGTCAACGGCCCCCAGCAGGCATCGTACGGTCTTGTCCAGTATACAAACGGAAGCGCCCACCACACTCCTGGTCTCGTCCCTCATCACCACCACCACCAGTCCATCTCCTACATCGGCTCTCACTACCAGTCCCCAGGTCACCTCCATGCCTCTCACCGACAGCAAACAGTGTCTCCACCTCCCCAGCCACCTGTCAACTACTCGAAACACTGGCAATTGCAGCTCGATCATGCAGAAGTACGTCCCAGGCGATGCTGACAATGCTCACACGCCCCCGCCCACTAATCCATCATCCTCTCCCCCCTTCAGTCATGCCGCAAGGCCAAGGATCCTCATAGTCGCGCAAAAACTGCCGCAACAACCACAAGAAATGCACCAAAATCGGTCCTTTCAATCACAGACCCCAATGCCAAACCGATGAACGGCAACACCAATGGCACCGCTGGCACACACTCTGCTCAAAACTCAATCTCAGAAACCAGCGAAGCCTTTGAGCAAAACCACCCCTCCTCAACCGTCCCTCCCGTCGCATCCCCACCAGCACCCCGTCCACTCGTACCGCGAAAACCCGAGAGCTCGTGGAACGCCCTCGATCTCGGCGGCATGATGCTCAAGAATCTTGCTCCCCCACTATTCCGCTACGACCACCTCACGACCCTCTATCTCAACCATAATGCACTTACCCACGTCCCCCCCGCCATTTCCCACCTCTCCCACCTCACCGTTCTCGATCTTTCGGGAAATCTCCTCGAATCACTCCCCGCAGAGTTGGGTCTCTGCTCGACATTGGAACACCTTTGGCTGTTTGACAACAAGCTACAGAACCTTCCCTATGAGCTGGGCTCCCTCCACCAACTCAAATTACTCGGTGTCGAAGGCAATCCACTCCAATCATCCCTCCTGAACATGGTCCAAAACCACGGCACCCCCCATCTCATCGCGTACCTTCGTGATTCTTGCCCTGCTCCCCCACCGCCACCAGAGCGATTGATGAAGGATATTCGAAGCGAAGCCGATCGCAAGATGCAGGAATCCGACCCTTACAATGATACATTCTCCATCCTCTCTTTCAACATCCTCTGTGAAAGAGCCGCAACGCCTGCCATGTACGGGTATACTCCGAACTGGGCACTCGCTTGGCCGTACCGCAAAGAGCTCATTCTCAACGAGCTCAAGTTGAGAAATCCAGACTTTTTGTGCCTGCAAGAGGTGGATGCAGCTCAGTATGAAGAATACTTTTATCCAGCTCTGGCAGAGAGGGGTTACGAGGGTGTTGTATCATTGAAGTCGCGCCATAGGAATGTTAATGAAGCCGAGAAACGGCTGGTTGATGGTTGTGCCATATTCTATCGACCGTCGAAGTAAGCCCCCTCCCTCTTTTACCTCGAGCATTCTTTGACCCCTTATTGCTCTATCATAGGTACAGGCTCATCAAGGAGCGTTCAATAGATTATACTGGATATGCACTCCAGCGAAGCGATCTGGAAAAGACCAACGACATGTTCTCCCGTCTGTTGGCTCGTGATGACGTCGCTTTGGTATTACTGTTCGAGAACAAGCTCACCGGTTCTCGGCTGATTGTTTCGAACACCCATCTGTACTGGAACCCTGCCTCCAGCGATGTAAAGTTGACCCAGACAGGCCTGCTCCTTGACCACCTAAAGGCAACAGCAGCCGACTTTGCATCCATACCTGTTCATCTTCCTGGTAAGGTGAATGGTTCGGACGATCCAGCAAGCCTTCCTCCGCTTCCCCCGATCAAGTATGCACCCGATGGAAGGGATATTCCCATGGTCGTTGCAGGGGACTATAACTCCATCATGGATAGTGGTGTCTTCCAGCTCATCACGGAAGGTCAAGTCCCTTCAGACCATCCTGACTTCCTTCAGTTCGACTACGGCAACTTTACGTCGAAGGGTCTCTCGCATGATCTGGGGTTGCGGAGTGCGTATGCGGATGCAGGTGAAATAGCTGTCACGAACTACGTGCCTACGTTCAGGCACCAGATCGACCATATTTTCTATAACGGCGGGTCCCTGGCGGTCAACAAGGTCATGAGCGGAGTAGATCCTAATTACTTTGCCAGGATTGTCGGCCTTCCCAATGCCCACTTCCCGTCTGAGTGAGTCTATATTTGTCCTTTTCTCTTCCTTGACAATCATTTGACCAAGTTTGCCTTGTAGCCACTTGTCAATCATGGCCGAGTTCCGTGTCAAGAAGAAATCATCGCATGGATAATACAGTGTCTCTGCATACGACATACGCATCCCTTTCACCCATGTGCTACCCATTTACCTCTTTTTTGTTTGCTTTGTTGTTCGAGGGATTCTGTCTGTCGCATCCAACTCATTCAGCTAACCTCCTTGTTCTACCTAATCTTCCTTTTTTCGCCTAATCATGCTTATTTTTGGCAGTGATGGACGAAATTTTGTTTTTCTTACACACTTTTCTTCGCGACGCCGTCGTTCATGACGTTCTCCCCCAACAACCCCCCCCCCCATGTTACTTGTCCATTCACCCCACCCACCCCCCTTTGTCTGAGCGTGCGGCTGTCGTGCTTTTTCTTTATTGTTCTTACATGATTTATCACCTTTTTGTGTTTCGCTCCAATGTGTGTGCTGTAAGCTCCTCTGTAGCGTAGGCCGAACCTGGTATTATCGTTCTCAGTCGTAATTCCTGTCATGAATGTGCGGGTTGTTGCATTGTAAGACTGGTGTGTGTGAATGTTGTGGAAGGTTCTCGATCAATTGTGACGTGGAGAAAAGGCTACGTCGACCGTTGTGTGAATGTTGTGGAAGGTTCTCGATCAATTGTGACGTGGAGAAAAGGCTACGTCGACCGTCACTATTGAGTATTTTGACCAGCATACGATGACTGCCAAAAGGTGCTACATGAAATGTACAAAAGGATATACAGGGAAACTAGCTTGTGTTCTGTGATGGGAGCGAATCTGAGTTATTTAGCTTCGAACATTGGAGCCAGATGAATCTCGGCCTATATATGCTGATCAGAGTTCTGAGCGCACGAGATCCATAATGTCCGCCTTGGGCTGCTTGGCACGCGGGTCAATAAATGCCAAGAGCTGCTCGAATGCTTCCATACGCTGGGCATGCAGTTCAGGAGAAATCTTCGAGGCGTGGCTCTCGGATTCGCCTGCAATCCCGCCGTTTGCGTGTACCTCGTCAATTCGCATATCAATGTCGGCGGGATTGTCGGTGGGGTGAGGGAGCGGGATCTGCATTGAGGCGGTAGGAGATGTAGGGCTCATAGGCCGACTCAGCAACAGCGAGAGCAGACGTTGGAAGGACGCGCTTTCATCCTCATCATTGTGATCGACGGCAGCAGAGACTTCGAGCTGCAGATACTGGAGCGCCACCAACGAGGGCTCTGTCTCACACATTTCTTTGTACCTAGTTATTCAGAGTGAGATTAGGCTTAATGATACTGTGGTAATGTTATGGCATATTTCCCACCTCTGACTCCGAATAGAGAGCTTTCCTTTGCGCAGCGCATCAGTTATTGAAGGGCTGAAGGAAAAGCGTAATCAGACTTATTATAGGCCGGACGATGAGCGGAGGTGCCTTACCGATTGAGAGAGAGCGACCAGAAATCATTCAATCGCGTTTTGCCACCGGAATTGCCTCCAAACATAAGGAACATCTGCCTGGACGAATCAAAAACCACAGTATGACCCAATCGAGGACGAGGCTCGAAGGTGTCATACTCGTTCTCCTTTTCATCTCCGCTGAGACTAGGAGGCGGATGAGGGTGAGGGCGAGTAGGCTCAATGATATGAGACCACGCATTGGAGTCCATATTGTACACCCAAAGTGTGCTGATCATCTGTTCGGAATTCCCGTCTATCACACGAGTTGTCGACGAGCCAGCAAGCTCAGAAATGCTAGCAATATTGTCAATGGACAGTGATCCATAAGAAGAATTGATTGACGTACCAGTAGATCTCTCGTGCCGCTGTATCTGCCGTAGCGCGAGTCATTTGGAGCGCGCTAGGTTTGGGATCGGCAGCTGGTAGAGCCATTTCGCTAACATTGCAATTCTGCGTGTCGTACGTCCAGCTGTTTTCAACCATGAGCGATATAACCTGCGAGAATGAAACGAGGTAGGGGAACTTACATGGTATCAAAGGCATGACCTGAACGATCACCGCCCAATACGTAAAGACATTTTGTAGGTGGATCATAGAACATCGAGTGTCCTGCATAGTCGAGAAGTCAACATCTGACTCATTCGAACGCGGAAGCAGCATGGTAACTCACCGCTTCGCGATGGAATCGAGCGATGCTTGGCAGGAGTTGCGTCTTTGCTGCTCAGAATGACTCAGCCTGTTTCTCTTGACACCGCAACATGCATGCACTCACAAAAGCTTCAACCAAAGACCGCTTTGAATTTCATACGAGCAACAAGAGCCATAATGCTTCGTGTTGTCGCGGCGAGATGAATATATCTGCCCGCCAAACGCGTAGAGGATCTGGTTCTCGCTATCCATCGCTAATGCCAGGTCGTTTGTGAGTTCTATACCCCCTTCAGCCTGTGTGCGTGTAATGGAGAATAAGCAGAGTAGAACTAGGATGAAGACATTCTATCATAGTGCTCGATACTAACCCTTGTGTCCTGACTCAAACGCTCCCATTTCCCTTCATTCGGTCCTCTAGTCGCATATCGATAGAAGTCAGATTTTGGGCCAAAGCTTTGATGGCTGGGATTCGCTGCACCACTGGTACCAGACCCAGGAAGCGAAGCACTAAGAAATCTGCCTCAGCATCGTTGCATGCAGGTCAGAGAATAATGGGAACCTACCCGAACCCATCGCCCATCATCCGTTCTTCTCCTTCTGGCTCAGTAGCAGTGTATCGTCGTCTGAACCACTCAGAGGCTGATATGCTATTGATAGAGCGCCGGTCCGAGGGTTCAGGCATACTGTCCAGACCTACAAGCCACGACGGCGCCTCACCCCAATCTCCAGGATTCGGGTCAGGCACGCTTGTCGTTCTGCTCGTACCACGGCGAGACGAGCCGCTTGGCCGAGTAGCAGTGGGAGTTTCAGTCTCTGCTCCAGAGCCACTGTCACCTCCATGAGAGTCCAGTGCGACAGCAGAAGCAGCCGCCATCCTCCGCCTTTCTGTGCTGCTCATCCGCACGACGTATCTCCCAAGGAAATAAATGTACCCTGTAGCTTCGTCGAAGATCGCTGCACCACAAGCTCTTGCGCTAGGACCCTCTTCTTGGCTGACGTCTGCGCTGAGTCGTGTCCAACGGCTGTCCGGGATCGAGTAAGCCCAGAAATCAGCGAGGTCTTGCGTACCGTCCCATCCGCCAAAGAGGTACATCACACCACGAGCCTGGTCAAGAGCGCACACATGGCCTCCGCGTGGACTAGGAATCAGACCATCCGCAGCTCGAGAGCTGGACAACGATGACAGCGTAGGATTCGGGGTAGGTTCAACATCCGCCGAGCCGGAGCCAGTCTGGATTCTCAAAGCAGATTGTGGAGGGGGAGGGGCATCACTGTGGCCATTCGATGTATCCCAGATCCTTTTCCAGGACGTGGTATGCCGTGCGCTGGCGGTAGACATGCGAAGGTCGACGAGGCCAGCGGTTGCGCACTCCTCCATAATAGCCTCTGCTCTTTCGTGGTCGCCCTGAACGACAAAGCATTCATAGAGTTCTGAGATCAGCCTAGTGAAATACGGGTATTGTGTGAGCACCAGAAATGGCGGTGATTGCTGATTATTAGATAATATAGGACCCACGGGTGCTCTATGAGAAGTCCCGTCTCCTCTAGTAAAGCGGGATAAGCTTTGGAGTTGGTGCGGCGGAGGTATTTCAAGATCAAGCGCAAAGCGACAGAATCACGGAACTATAGAGCGCTTCTGTGAGCCAACATGCTCCTGCGGAACAATAGCCCAGGATTGACGCACATTGCTATAATCATCGACAGCTTTCTCTACAACCTGGGGGGAGTCAACCCCTCGGAGGGAAACATACCATATAGACATGTTGTATGTTTGGTTGAAAGGTCTATGGGAGGCAAATTTGAGCGAGCCGTACCAGGAGTGTATAAGCAATCGAAAGCACTGACGTGACAGGAACAATCTTGATGAACTTGCAGGGGAAGACCTGCGATAGAGAGCCATTCATATCTAAGGACGGGATGCACGATACAGGTAGCTTACGACGCCATCATTCGTTGTGTGCTTCAGCGTAAATGTCTGGGGTATTTCGTCGTTCTTGAGAGACGACTGGAGCAGTACTGATGACACAAGGGGTCAGCTGCCATCGACGTCCAAAGCACTAGAAGGTAGCTCACGCGTCATGTCTTCAGTATCATCGTCCATCGAACCATAGACCTTGAACTGATCTATGTTGCATGGATGTGCTAGATTTGGGGACGCAGCCGGTTTGCTAGATCAGAACATGGCGCTGTCAAGCTGCTAGCTGTGATGACCCACGTGCAGTGGACTTGACGAGTTTGGAAGGCAATATCGAGTTAATTTGAGGTGGAAGTGAATGTAAAGCTGGCAATTCACCTTTCCAAATGTGATTGTTTCTGTGTAGTCGATTCATTAGCTTCAGATCCACACTCGCCAGCGAGGAGGTTGGACGATGAGATGGGGCTACATACTAACGATAGCAGGCCTCTCGAGCTCAAGCTTTATCCACTCTGGTTGACCACGCAGGCGTGGATCAGTTTTGAGGCTTCGTCGATGAATGTATGCGCAACGGGGGATGTGTGCTCAATGCTTAGAGGGGTGGTCGGAAGGACAGACAATGAATCAGGGACGAGACGTACAAATCACCAGTCCATCTAGAAGGGCGCGAACAAGCTATGCATTAGGTAGATCGGACGGACGGTGCTGCTCGCCGAGACTCACCGACTCTTGGGATTATCCGGCGCGTCCTGGAGCACTAGGTCAGGCGTGAACTCGGCGGTGAAGGAGCTGGCAGTGGTGCGAATAACGGTAAGGTTACTGGAAGCCATGGCTGGGTTCTGAAAGATCGATGCAGGCGAGAACAGCTGGCGGAATGTGCCTGGCGATGCCCACTCCTCGAGGCAGCGTTTGAGTCGCCACTTCAAGTTCAGTCCGTGACTTTTGTGTGACGTTGGCGCGATTTGAATTATAGCGGAGGAAGTACATGTGGAGATGCTAAAGTACAAGTAATACTATAACAATACAGCGGAGAGTCTATACAGGACAATTACACAAGGCACCGCGCAGAGAAGGAGGTGCTAACAATAATAATGCGACATCAGTCATCGAGAGTCCAGCCATTCTCCTTGATGATCCGTTGGGTCTCGATGATATACTTCCCTGCATCTGAGGCTAAGCAAAGCCTGTTGCACTGTATAGATTCGGATAGACTGTACCTTCTTTGTATCTCTGACTTGGCTCAAAGGCCCTCAGGTACGTCCAGCCCAGCGTGGAGCCGCAACCCAGACAGAATACATCGGCTACCTACATTCACCTAGTTAGACAATCGGCAACCCCAAGGAGGAGGAGAGACTAACTGTGTGTACACCTGTCAGGAGGGTACGGTCTTCTGGCTTGCCAACTTGACAGTTGAAGAGACTGTGCATCAATAACGCACGACCCTCCCGGCCTGAGAACGCCTTGCTAACGAGTTCATCCTGCAAGGCCTTTGAGATCGGGCCACAGACAGAAGCCGTTGAGTTCACTGCAGTCCAAAGGGGTTGCATAATCGAGCTATTTCGTTGTTTATACTGACTAGGTTTGTTGCGCACTTGGCACATGAATAGTGTGGTTTATTGATAGGACCAGGAACAACGAGACTTGGATTCGCTTTGGGGCTTGGATTCAGCATCGAGCTCGTGCCCAGCATAACCCTCTCCCTCTAGTGTTTAGTATGCGGAAAAGGGTGAGATGCAAAGAAAGGGGCCGCGCTTTCGAGGAGGCCGAATGCGGCACCGAGGGGGCGGGCGAAGTGGTTACATATACATCACACAAATCAGCCATCACACACAACATCGTGACATGCCTTAGCATGCCCTCCCATGTCTACATTCGCTCCTCAAAAGCAAAGGGCAAAGATAAGAAAGAAGACAGCGAGGATCAGACCCTAGCCGTCCCCGAGCACCCTCTCAGGACGCACAGCCCCTACACCCCCACGTTTGCAAGTTCGTTTGATGGCACGCTCACTCGTCCGAACTTGCGCCGGCAGTTGCGAACAGCGACGCCATTCGAGAATGCCACCATTGGCGAAACATCTCCCTTGACTCGCTCCGGTCTCCACATCTCATCTCGCGACTCGGCGGATGGCTCAGTCGGAGGCGACGATTGGACAACGACCCCCGGAGCCAGCAGCAGCGGCGCCAGCACGCCACCAGAACATCGCACCCAGGCGTCTGATGCGACGCGGGAGGTGATCGTACATGAAGTGAGTCCCCATCAGGACATTATTTCTCGATGACCTCACCAGTCTGATGGCTCCCCAGGTCCTACCCACCGATTCCCTTGCGGGTGTGGCCCTGACGTACGGTGTCAAGGTGGGTGCTATTATAAGATATCCTGTCCAACAACCCGTTTAATGGGGCGAACGAATACGATTTGCAGATCGCTGCGCTGCGAAAAGCGAACAAAATGTGGCCGTCCGATAGCATCCATCTGCGCAAGGTCCGTCATTGACACCCCCCAATGAGCGATGACCCGCGTATTGAAGTATTGACGATTCCTCGACCTTTATACAACCAAATTAGGTGCTCTACATCCCCGTTGACTGGCAAAAATGGCCGAAGAACCACAAGCCAAACGCTGTTGTCCCTATCATGGAGGTTGAAGAGCTTACACTTGGGCGTTCCATTCCACCTTTTGGTTCCAACAACGGCAGTCTCGCATCCAATAATTCTGACTCTCAATCCATAACTACAATCTCCCCGCCCCGGCCACTACACTCGAACCAGCCACAAACTCAGCGTATTCCCGCATCACAATTGTCATTCTTCCCGGCTCCCCCAACTCTCATCAACACCTCGCATCCTCCATTCCTCCCCACTTCCTCCGATCCTTCTATGCCCACTTCACTCACACTCCCTCGTTTCTCGTTAAACCGAAAGACCACTACGACCATATTCGACGTATTCAGCAGCTCGATATCAAAGGTCGCCAGAGCATCCACAGACTCCCTCACTCCCTCACGCACCTCCATGTCAGAAGATGGAATGAACGGCGCCGTGTCCGATGACGTGGTCGAACTCGATACGGTGCAGGATACGTGGCGCACTACGCCCTCACGCCCACGAAGCCAGACAATCCAGAGCATCAACAACGGCAACAGCAGCAACAATCACAAGGGGAAGCGAAAAATGTCTACGTCACCTGAACCCGTCTCACCAACGGTATCCAGGCGTCGAGGTGGTGATGCTGGTAGCGTATCCGCAATCAGCCCCATTCGACCTCGCCGCGTGGAAAAGATTGACGATCGGCTCAAGAACCTTGTGTCTGCGGCATTGCGACCTGCAGACGCCAAAGGGATGAACCGGCTGAACATGGAAACGTCGTCTAGCGAGAGCGAGGTCGAACTTGCGCGTCGTCCAGGTGTGACGACGAGGCAACCCGGCAACGTTCAGCCAATGTCCCTCCCCTCTTCTTCCACTCCTTCTCACTCTACCGTTATCTGACCGTGCGCTTTCGTGGTTCATGGGGGCTTTCTAATCTTGACTCAGTTCAAGTTAGTCCCTCCAGGTGCTGTATGTAAAAAAATACCAGGAATCCCCTCCGATTATCTAGACGGATGTAATTTGTAAGACGTAAAAGTTGTAATCTTCAGGCGTGGTATCTGTCATATGTGTTAATCTACATATCCAATGCTCGTTACTGTTGAATTATTAAGTGGAAAGATCCAGCTAGTGATCCTCCGCGTGAAAACAAAAATCGCAATGCAGTGCTCATTTCTTCGTAGACCCTGACCCGGTTGTCTTGCTCTTGGCAGACGCAGCAGTCATCTTCTTCTCCATCTTCTCGATCGCCTCCCAATTCGTCCCGTTCTGATCTAGTCGGACGCGCTGCACGACTCCCGTCTCGTTCGCCGTAAAGTCCGTGCCGTTCAGTGCCTTGAGCGCCGCAGCGTTCCTCGCCTTGGTCGTCGTCCCCGCCGTAGCCTTTGCGACAACCCCGCCAGTCGCGCCCTCCGCGTTATTCTGGGCATCAATAATCATCTGCTCAATGGCGTCCGACTCTCGGACCCAGCTCTGGAGCTGTTCATAGTACTCCTTCGTAAAGCTCTTGGCAAGCTCGACCTTGGCTGGCTCCGGAGTGAGGAATTTGCCAGCCGGCGCAACTGGTTTGCCATTCACGAGATAGCGTTTCTCTTGTGCAGGGGAGAGCTCTTTCCTATTTGGCGTGTCGATCATTGCGTTGAGATCGTCGATTGAGAGGTTGAGGAGAGAGGACATGGTACTCTCGGGGGTAGGGAGCAGTCTTTCGATAACTGGTGCCCATTTCTGCATCCTCCGAGTGATATGACTCCGCGACTCTTCGGGCGACCAGAACTTGGGATCGTTGAAGTCACCAAGATCGTTTTGGGTGATTGTCGCCTCAGCAGCAGCGCTTGCAGAAAGCTACGAGACCAAACGTCAGTTGAGATGGCCTCGGATTTGGTCCCGTGAGCTTACTTGGAACGGGGTAACATATCTCAATGTATTGAGCGTGTCCTCGACATCAATGACGCTTGGACTGACGCATGCAATGATAAAGACCTTGTTCCGAGGTGTCCCGTCAGAAGCATTCTTCGTGTCGAACGCCCTAGGAAGTTCGGAGAGACATTAGACACGTAATAGATATGAATGCCTTGTTGGCTGACCCCTTCAAAGCCATCGTCAGCTTATCAGCACGCCATGGAATTCGGGTTTGGCCATCCGTGAGCCGCGCACGAATGCAGTCTTTGAAAGCAGCAAGAGACTTGTTGGCTGGTATAAAAGTTCAGCCTCAATGCACTGCCATTTGTCAATCTAGGGGAAATATGAACGTACTATCCACTGATTCCTTGACGCGCTCTGGATCGTGCTTGGAAATGACCGAGGATCGCTCCGATCCTGATTGGAGTTTTCAGAAGCGCTGTTACCTGGATGAGGATTCACATTTACCTGCCAGGTCGACAACGTTTATGGTGCTTTGGATAGTCGTTCCTCTTGGGCTTGTTTGCACGATCTTAATATTGACGATCGAATGGGAACTATATTGGAAGGATTTGTCATGTGCGCGATATAACTCAGGATGGTGGCCCACTTACCGACTGCTGACATCGTTCTTGCTGGTGCTTCGGGTGAACCGTAAATCTCTACCGAGCTGAATGAAGCGAAGCAGCTCATTCTTATCGGAGACTTCATGAAGGGTGAGCCCCTGGTATGATGCTGCCACTCCAGCTACAGAGATTTTTATGGGCTGCAACGCAGGAGTGGAGAGCAAATCGTAGGCGTTTGATCCTCTCAGCTCGAGGATACTGATAGTGACGCGAACGTTGTGGTCAGGTCGAACGTGCTCGAAGAGCTCGCCAGCGATCCTTTCTGTCAACATCAAGATCGTACGAGTAGTGAAATTGCCAAGCATTGAGGGTTAATGAGTCCCGTTCGTCAAGTTCGGAGATAGAGAATGAGCTCACCTTCTATGTATGTCGTCGTGTAAGTCTTGCCTGTGCCCGTCTGTCCATAGGCTACAATGCTTATTTCCGAACCATCCGAGGACAGCAGTCGATCAAGCTCCGTGCTGAGGTTCATCCCATTATAGACTTCGCTGCTGTCCACGTCCTCGTCAAAAATAGCATCCGCTTCATAAGTTTTCGTCGCGATACGACCTCTATTCCAAAAATTGAGTACTCAAATAAATCTGACAATTCTAAGACTTACCCGGCCCATCTTACGGTAGGGTGAGTAACATGAATGAGTCTTGACGCTTGGACGGTGGCGAGTGAGAACGATTTGGCATCATGATCTATTTGGAGCAGCGGTCGGACGCGAACGTAGACTTGGATGGGTGCATTGATTTCTCCTGGTGGCACGATGCGCGGCCATGTTGCTTTGTGCTTTCGAATGTGGCCGTCTACAACGCCACGATGTTCGAGAACATAGGTGATGTTGGCACTGTTGGTGGCATCAGACTGATCCGACTTATTACTTGCAGACATAGCGAGGCTTTGGGGTACACAAGGTATTATGAGATGCGATGTAGAAGACAGAGGTAGGGGAACACCGGCACCTTTAAGTGGTTTTGCGGCTTCTGACGTCGAGAGCAAATATATACGTTAACGGATTCAAGGACGCGTGATTGGCGAGATCGAGGGTCTGAAACAAGCTAATGGGTGGTATTTCTAGAGCACCACGGCGAAAGCAGAAAGGTATGGCCGATATCCTTGTGTGCAGGAGCGCACCAACAAACAAACGGAGAGGGCACGAGGCCGCGTGACGTGAGTGACGGTGCGTGACAAAGCTCATCAGAGATCCATCCATTTTTCGCGTGAGTGCATTTAACCGTCTCTCCGAGTACTTGAGCACCAACGCGATACGTAGTATGTCTTCAATCGTGCCCGAAGCCGCTCAGCATGAAGAGCAACAGTATCTTGGTCTTATCAGACGCGTCATGGCTGATGGCGCGACGCGTCCAGATCGCACAGGAACGGGCACCATCTCCATTTTTGCGCCTCCCTCGTTCCGCTTCTCGCTCAAAGACAACATACTCCCTCTCCTCACCACAAAACGCGTCTTTTTCCGAGCGGTTCTCGAGGAACTGCTCTGGTTCGTCAACGCGGACACGGACTCGACCCACCTCTCGGACCGCGGTGTGAAGATTTGGGACGGCAATGGAAGCCGAGAATTCCTTGACAAACGCGGACTCTCGCATCGGCGCGTCGGCGATCTTGGCCCGGTCTACGGGTTCCAGTGGAGACATTTCGGCGCAGAGTATGGGTCTGCTGGTGATGATTACTCTGGCAAGGGAGTCGATCAGCTAAAGGAGGTGATCCGAAAGATCAAAGAAGACCCTACAGACCGCCGGATTATCATGAGTGCTTGGAATCCTGCAGGTATGCCCATTGCCTTTCCCCCATCTCCATCGAGTCGCTATCTAAATAATTCATCCTACACCCAGATCTACCCTTGATGGCGCTCCCTCCATGCCACATGTTCTGCCAATTCTACGTCCACCTCCCTTCCAACCCAGATGAGAAACCAGGTCTTTCTTGTCTGATGTACCAACGCTCCGCCGATCTGGGCTTGGGTATCCCCTTCAACATCGCATCCTACGCTCTCCTTACCCACATGATCGCGCGTGTTACTGGAACTGAGGCCCACGAGCTGATTATCCAGCTTGGTGATGCTCACGTCTATCGCGATCACGTCGATGCTCTGAAGACACAAGTCGAGAGGGAACCTCGCCCGTTCCCAAAGCTTCGCTGGGCACGAGATGTGGAGGATATCGATGATTTCAAATATGAGGATTTTGTTGTAGAGGGTTATTCCCCTCACGGGAAACTGGACATGAAGATGAGCGTGTAGCGTTAGAGCATTTCACCGAGTCTCTGCAGTCGCATCCGATTGTCAGATCCTTGCTTGGACATTTGATTGCCACTAGTATATATGTATATCTTGTTTCTTGTTTGTCTGTAGTTGAACCCGCTTTCGTACGCTATCCTTATCTCATTCTCATATACCCCAGGATAATAAGCAGCGTCGTGTCACGGTTTCAGGATCTCGGTAATTTTTGTGACAGCTGATTCCTCTCATTCACTATGGCCGATGCATTCTCCACCCAATCTGCGGAAATCATCCACAGGCCAATCGAAATCGACGCCATCGAGAGCCCTGAAGATCTAAACTCTACGCTAGAAGAAGTCTACGAGATAAACGAGACAGTTGCTGAACTGGAAAAGCATTCTTTCGGACGAGTCAGCTTCCTGTACTAGACCAACTCTTATGCTTGTCTAATCATTTTCAACTCTCTGATTGGAATTAAAGGTTGCGCTCCAATTTCCCGATGAGCTATTACCTTATTCCGTCCCGATCTATCGAAGTCTCAAAGCGAAACTCCCCGCGATCGAGTTCTATGTGATGGCGGACACCACTTATGGAAGGTCAGCACTACTGCACTATAAGCAGGAAAAGCTCGCTGACTGACTTGGCTTGTAGCTGCTGCGTAGACGAAGTTGCGGCCCAGCATGTCGATGCTGATGCAGTTGTCCACTATGGTCATGCCTGCCTTTCTCCGTAGGTAACGATGAACTTTCATACCCCTTGCTCTCGGATATGCTGAAAAATGTGCTAGGACGACGAGACTTCCATCCTTTTATGTCTTCCCTCGAAAAGCCATAGATGCGGTGGCTTGTGCGGAAGCCTTGCGAGATGCTCATCGCAATCTCGAGCAACAGCCAACAAGCCTTGTCATTATACTAGATCTTGCCTATCATTATAAAGCAGGTATGAACAAGTCATACTTCTCAGGTAAGAATCCAGCTGAGCGACCGGTCCTCCCGTAGACCTCCTCCGAACATCACTGGAAAAGGAACTATCACCAGAGCTCAAGATCCACATGTGGACACTCCCAGATCGATTTATCCCGCCTCAGTCAACCTCGTCGTCCCAAGGAGCAGCAGTGGCCAATCGTCACCGCTTACCAAGTGTTCTCTTACCCAATGAATGCGTGATCTACTATATTGGCGGAGAAAGTCTCGCATTAAACAATATTCTACTCACGAATGGCCAGACCACTGTGAGTACTCAAGTCAAAACGTCTCGCTCATTCCAGCCTCAACAATCCATCTGCGTAGGTTTTCTCATACGATCCAGCATCAAGATCAACCCGCCTTGAATCGCCAAAGTCAAATCGCCTGCTCATGCGACGTTATGCTGTGGTCCACAAAGCACGAGATGCCGACGTTTTTGGAATCCTTGTAGGAACGCTAGGAGTCGGCAAGTGCTAATGACCCTCTTCTCCCCAACGGGATATAGGCTCATATTCTCTGCAGCTCAGTATTTGCCCGTAATCAACTTCCTCAGAAAAGCAATTGCTAGAGCCAGGAAAAAGTCATACACTGTTAGCGTTGGAAAATTGAATCCAGCCAAGTTGGGCAACTTCATGGAGATCGAGTGCTTCGTTCTTGTTGCATGTCCAGAGAATAGCATCATTGATGGAAAAGTAAGACAATGAAAACCTGACTATGGCCTTATTGGTTGCTGAGAACCTATGCTAGGACTTTCTCCGCCCAATCATCACACCTCATGAGCTACTCGCTACTCTGGACCCGGAGTTCGAGTGGGGCTTGGAGTATACACTCTCATTCACTGACGTCCTTGCTCAAGGTGTGATTGGGGCATTTTCTGACCTCATTCTTCTCGCTCACAGTATGCGTAGCTTCACAGACAGATACAGTCGACCCACCTCCCAATGATGATGATGATGACCAGCCGACATTCTCATTGGTCAGCGGTACTTATCGGCATGCCAAGAACTACGGACCTGGACGCGGTATGTACCCTCGGGGCATGCTTTACCGGATTCTGACCCTTCTTTGTGACGGCTTAGATATGTCGCTTGATGGATCATCTACAACTGTAGCTACTCGATCCTCCGATAGATCGTTGACCCTTGCCCGGGAGAGCGCAGCTGGTATGTCCTCCCTCATGATTGACCTCTCCGCTACATCCTCAACTGTGATCCATGAAGGTATCTTCTTACAAGCCCGCACCTTCCGTGGACTGGAACAAAACATTGGGCAGGATGCACCCAGTATCCTCGAGCAAGGTCGTTCAGGTGTTGCACAAGGGTACGGCGAGGCAAGCTGAGGAGATGGAGAATTAAAATGTAGTGCATTGAAACGTCTGGATAAATAATTACTGCATCAATAGCAAATAATGAGATGGTCTATGATCAGACACAAACACGGGAACAGAACAACAAAGTAGATGTTGTAAGATGGGATAGGTTTGTGACCATAGTCCTCGGCATGGTGCAAGATCCTATCATGATGTAGAAATACAGAGTGCATGCGGACGGGTATGAATATTAATGAAACAAAGCCCAAGACAGAACCAATGCGGACGCTCAAGAGACGCCTGACTTGACCTCTCCTTGTCGCCTCGCTAATGCTTTCTGCGCTTCTCCACTTGCCTTGAAGGCTCTAGAGAAGATCGAGGTTGCAGTGGTTGGAGAGCTTCTCGGCTTGCTTGCGAGACTTGATGCTGGTCGACTCGGAGCTGTAGAACTAGCTGCTGAGATACCACGATCTCGGGAATACGTAGAGAAGTCAACGTTCTTCTTGATGAAAGGACTAGGGAGGTTCTCCTCGTCTTCGTGATCCCAAACTGGTGCTGAACGAGGCGCAGTGGAGGCGGATGAGGACGATTCTGCGGTCGACTGTGCTGACCCTGAGGACGGAACCCTCGGGATCATGGATGTGGTTGATGATGATGGAAGGATGGGGCGAGATTGAGCCATAGATCGGCGACGTGGGCCGCGCTGGCGCTCCGCAGCGCTCTCCGCACCAGAAGAAGCCTCTCCCAAAGCGTCTTGATCCCGCTCAGAGCCGATGCCTCGAGGAGTTGTCTCGCGACGAATTGGCGTTGGGAGCGCCGTCCCTGTTTCAGTCAAGATGACACCTTTCATGGCGGAGCCAAGATCAGTCATGCTTCTTGATGAAATCAAGCGTCGGGGAGTAACTTGGTCTTGAGGGGGAGGATCTGATAAGAAAGAGGGTTTTCGGATGTGACCTTCTTGTCCTCGCTGGAGTGTAGGAGAAGGGATGGTGGGAAGGGATGGAAGTGAGGGTAGATTAGGGAAGGCGGGTGGCTTTCGCGAGCCCGTAGATTTGGTCGGAGTGTCCTCATCACCACTTTCAAGTCGTAGTTTTGAGGAAGGGTCGGTCACAATCTTGGTAGGAGTTTCCTCGTTATTGGCATAGCGAGAAGAACGGAACGAGGGTTTATTCCTAATAATTCAATGAGATATAGTGGCTGGGAAGCTTTATTAGGTAGCTTACTTGACATCTTCGAGGAGTGGTGCTGATGACATCTTAGCTAGAACTAGAGAAGGCAAGCTATGAGTTTCACACTTGACACAATGACATAAAGAAGCCTACCTTCTTGCTCCCATCGCGCCTTCTCTTCTAGAAAGGCGTCGCGCTGTGTGGTGAAAACTTCGTATGCTTGCTTCGCTTGTATGATCTGGGCGTCGAACTCTGCTCGGGCCTGAGCCATTTCCGTACGAGCCTTTTCAAGCAGGGCAGCGTCAGCGTCTAATTGAGCTCTGTGGCCAGCCAGCTGTGTGGCCTCGGCGTCCATAGCTGCTTTCTGTGACTGCAAATTGCCTCGGTCTGCTTGGAGTTGGGCATCTTGGGAAGCGAGCTCGGCCTCGCGTTGGACCAAGGTCTGCTCACGAGCTGACGCGGCTTTCTCACGGGCAACGATGGCTTCGTGTTTTACTCGAATTTCGGGGATCCTGGTCAGAATAGTTGAACATAAAGCACATTGTAGAAAGAGAAAGAGCAGAGATTTGCGCACATCTTGTTGACATCGATCAGTTTCTTTGCATACATTAGCTGCTCGATTTTTAGTAGCTGTAGAGTCGAAGGTCGCATTGCAGGCTAGATGGGAGGGCATCAGCCAGCAGACAAGGATGTAGTGAAACAAGCCTTACGTTGATGTTCAACATGCTCTTAATGATACTGCTTAGTGCTGACGAGTAGCCTTTCGGCAAAGGTGGGATTCTTCCTGATCGAATAGCTGCTGATAGCTCATTATAGGTTTGAGCGTCGTGGAAAGGTGCCCTACGGTGAAATGGAAGGAGATTAGAATTTGGAAGATCTACTGAGGGAGATCGTACTCACTTGAGGGCACACATTTCATACACCATGCATCCAAGACTCCAGATATCCGATTTGGTGTCATACGCTTTATCACTGATGAGTTCCGGAGACATGTAATATGGCGTCTAATAGATAAAAATATGAAGCTGTCAGATACCGTCGCAGGACGAAGCGGATCTGCATACCCCAACATAGGTGTTGGCGAACGCTGCTGTGGCGATTTGCTTGGATAGCCCGAAGTCCCCCAGCTTGATTTCATTGTCCGACGACAGGAATATGTTTTCTGGCTTCAAATCACGATGTAATATCTGCTTCGATGATGCAGAACTGTCAGTCACTGGGGCAGTAACATCAGCTTGCCCACGCGATCCAGGAACGTGGCAATAGTGCAATGCAAGTAGCATCTGGACGAAGTAGTTCCAGATTTGATCCTCAGGGAGAGGTCGACTAAAAACGAGCTCTGTTAGTGTCCCTCCATTGGAATGAAGATATCGATGACAACCTTTGCCTTCGGGCATTTGCGATGATAGCCCCGAGATCGCCTCCACCACAGTACTGATAGAAAAGGACACTGTTAGGATTGGCTAAGAACTGCTAAAACAGCAGCCTCACCTCCATTAATATGTAAAGGATTCGCGCCTCGTGGTCGACATACTGCACAACAACATGAATTTAATTGGGTTTTTGGCGTGTGGACGGTAGAATATCACAAAAATCTTACACGATTGATGTATCGCACAATATTTTCGTGTTTGAGGTCTTTCAATATATTACTAGGTGAAGTGAGGTGTCAGTGACTGAGGCGGTCGGTGGCACATTGGGAGGCATAGCGTGGTGTGTAGACTTACACCTCAGCTACAATCTGCTTTCGGTCCTTGTCCGTCATACGCTCGAAATTGAGCTCTTTACGTGCGAAAAGCATGCCATCCGAGCGCCTTCGCACTTTGCGAATGACACCAAACGAGCCATTCCCAATGATGTCCAAAGGCTCATAGTCATCAATCACGGAAGACATCACAGATTCCAGTAGGATAGCGCGACGATGTGCCTTAGAAGAGATGGAGTGGTCACAAAACCCCAAGGATAGAAGAAAACAGCGCGATGTTGGGTCGCTCAACACGGTCGGGCAAACAACGTCAAACACAAGCCTACAACGAATATTAGGAGACATTCTCAAGGCCTCAGACGTGATTATGCGATCATTATTCTCCCTTTCAAACTTCAAATAATCTGGAATATTTATTCTGGCAGGGTCGCGCTATCATTTTTCCGAATCATGCGCTCCTAACTGACTGGTCGCTCCTTTACACCGTTGGGCACGTCACTTTTCGACCCCCCACGGCGCGCTGGAGATTATGATAACCCCGTAGCATTCCGATGAACATACAACTTGATCCCCGTACAGCTACTTCCGCGGAGACTAAGGACACCCCATGGGAATTAGGCTGAGAGCTGCGGAGAGATTGGCGGGAATGAAAGGCATTAATCTCGTTATCTCGACAGCGAATGAGCGCTCTCCACCCAGTAACTCACCATCTGACCTGCTTGTAACATCAAAAATCGGTCACTTTGCCGCCGAAACTCCAGTCGGAACCTGGCCGAACGGGTTCTCTTTTGGGCCCACCACGTTCCCCAGTGACAGGATTCACCTCCCCTTCGAACTCGGGCTGGGGCTTCTTCCTCGCATCCGGGTGCAATTCTTTTGTTTGGTTCGAGGACGACGTTGTGGGCTGGCTGGTTGTAGTCTTGACGGTAGCCGAAGGTCTTTGCGCGTTTTTAACAAGTTCCTCGAACTCTTTTTGTTCAGTTGCTGGCAACGGAGGGGGCCCAGGCCTCGAAATAGGAGGAGGCCGGATAGCTTGGAGCCGGATCCGAGTTGAGAAGGTGCGTTGCGCGATCTTGGCAATGGGCATGTTTCCAATCATTCTGTTGATAAGTGTTGACGAGCTCTCGCGCTCATGCTGAATACCACAATTCGTTTCGTTGATAGGCTTCGATACGACTCGTTACCGAATGGAAGTCGCTTCTATATCGGCTATAATTTACGACATTTCATATTATTTTTCCACTCTATCCTCGTGATTAGTCGCTACTCGAGACCTTAACCACTTTAAAATGGGTTCTGACCACCTCCATGATATTCAGTCGACGGCATAATTGCGCCCCATCATTTCTTATCGAAGAGATTTTCGTATTCAATGCAGCCGGAATTGGCTCTCGTGCGCCAACCCAACTCCTAGGGCCATACAACCAATCCCTGCTTGTCCATAGCTCAGCTAATATTTTGCACCGTCCCCAGTCCTTGGAACTCCGTTGTGGCGAATCTGCTGCCTATTTTGACCGTTGCGGTGTCGGACATCGGCTGTGAAATCTAGCCACCCTCATACCTCGCCCTCTACTCACGTCCCACATCATCGGTCTGTAGATCGCCCCAAACTCGCAATAGTCGGCACCCTGGAAGGCCAATTATCGCCTGGATGTCATCTAAGCGTGTGTAGCAGCCTTGCGGCATAAGTAGAGTCATCTTTGACTCTTCCCCGCCCGACCCTTCAGCTCTAGAGTTGTCAACTACCAACCCCCTCACTATTCAGCACCCCCGCCTGTCTTGTGCGTCTTGAATGGCTTCATACCGAAACATGCCCTAACTGAGATGCATTTTTTTGGCCATATAGAGAACTATGTGCTTCATTATCGTTCAGTACAGACAATATGCTTGCGGCCATGCCATCCCTGTTCGCCGCCAACGCGTACGTCCTTTCTATCCCGGAATATCCTTTCCCTTCTTCGATGAATCATCGGACTCAATCGTGCGCCACCTATCGTAATTAGGTCGACTGCAATGATGGCCGTAGCTGCGCCTGCTCGACGAGTCATATCGAGCCTTGTATAGACTGCTCTACTCGCCATCGTCAAAAGTCAGTCCCTTCTTCATCCTCGCCGGCCTGGCACCCATCGTTCTCGATGCCCGGCCTGCGACCAGGAGCTCTTCTTACCCCGTACTCTGACAGCTCACTTATTCATCTCCGTCACTATCACTTCGCCGATGAACGTCTTCGCCCCTTTCCCGGTTAGCCTAGCTTCCCCGCACAATCTCGTCACCGAATTATCACCAGAATTCTGCACCGAACATCCGCACTAAATGTATTTTTTCTCTTGACCACGCCGGTCTTTACACTTTTCGTCGTTTTCGCCAATATTACTGCCAATTTGCGCCACAAAGGTTCACCATCTTATTGTGCCACGTTCATCGTCGTGACGCGCAGCATCTGCTTGACAACTTCCCTATACACATATCATGCGCTGTGCGCGGAGCCAATGGTCGTCTAGATTGTTGACAGGCCACGCCGCAAACTCGCGTCTGAACGAAGCCTCTTAAGCCAGCATTCCGAAGCCTTGAATCCATGTGTAGCCCCTGACCGAAGATCTCATCTCAGGGGCTCCCCAGAATGCTGTTTCCATGCTGTACGTTATCAATGACGCTCCGAAAGATGGGCGCCTTTCGAGTCCTCTGGAAGATTCCACTTCGGACGTGGGCACGCCGTGACGGCACGTGTGGAATTGAAAAGAAATCGGGATTTGTTGACTAACTTGACCGAGCAGACATTATTATACAAAATGACGGGAGGCGCGGCAGGGGAGGGACATGTCAGGGCAACGTCATGCCCGCAAAAACTTGCTTCTCGCACGCCAATTTCGATCAGATACTGCCCCCCCAACTCGGGCCGCCTGCACAGCCGTGTCATCACCAGTGAAGCCTGTGCGTGGGGCATTGATATCCGTCCGGGTTCTAATGGAAATAGAAATAGTTAGATTGCGTGAACTTCCCCAATCGCCCCGTTCATCAACGACGAGATCTGCCAGGAGCCCTGGCAGAAGTCTTCTCGCACCGGCAAGTGGGCTACCACTTGCTAGACCGCAGAATAGGGGGCGATTCTTGCTAACAATTAAGGGTAGCAGAGGACTTACAGCGAAGAGGTACATCTGGTGGTACCTATTTGGTGACAAGTGATGGCAGAATAGAAGATCGGGGAGTAACGAGGGTACCGAGCTGTCAGTTCTGTGCGCCAAATGAAACGGGGTAGGCCAGACATCCTCAAGGGGCGTTCATGACCGAGCGCGAGAGCCCGACCCCCCAAGAAGCAAGGAAGCAAAGAAGCACGACATTGAAGAAAAAAGATATGGCTCACTTCTCGGCGCTCCACCAGGGACCAGCTTCGACGATTGCGGTAACAATTGACTCGCCCTTGGGTGAGAAATATTGCTCCTGCACCTCCTTGGTCACTTGCTCCGCGATGGCTTTCTGTTCGGGGGTTGAATAAAAGATACCGGACCGATATTCTATTCATATTGAGGAGATAGCCTGAGTGTCAAGGGAATTTCCAGCTGTCTAAATCGGGCAAGGAGTTACTTACGGGTCCCTCTATCATTGCCCTGGCGATTCAGAGTCGTGGGGTCGTGGGTACGGTAGAAAAACTCAACCTATGCGCAACACAGTCCCATGCAATAATCAACGAAGGGGTTTTGAATACGTAAAGACGGAATTAATGCCCCATGAGGCGGGTCGCAATCAGAACAAAAGTGATTGAGTCAGCGAGCACGAGAATAGCTCGATAACCGGGGAGATGACGAACCAACTCGGCGTACGACACCTTGCTTGGGTCAAATTCCACGCGACAGGCCTCGGCGTGGCCAGTCGACCCCGAGCAAACCTGACGATAATTGGGATCTGTGGCATTTCCCCCAGTATATCCAACCTCCGTCTTAATATCAACTTCCTTGTAATATTTCTGGAAGACTAGATGAATGATTGGATGGATGGTGTGCGCAACAAGGAGTCAGTCTCGCAAAGCTCTGACGCAGGAAACGAGATGTAGTAGTCAAAACGAGAATCTCGGAGCCACTGCCGACGGTTGCAACTGGCGAGAGGATCCACGGAGCCACGCCACATCCCAATAGGGCATCGATATGTTATACATCTTGGCGTAATTACCCCGGAAAGGCCCGATTGACGTATAATAGTTCGTATAGAGAAGAAAGCTCAACACGTACTGTGCTCAGTGCCCCAGAAGCATCCGTTCGCAAAGACCGCGACCTCTATGTCAAACAAGCATATAGCAAGAAGCGAAAGACATCGATGTTAGTCCAGGTTCAAGATCCGTAGCCGCATTTGTCGCTGGCTTGGTCATAGCGAGTTGATGCTCATGTCGCATACTGATGGTGGCGATGACGCGGCGTTGAGAGATAGGGCATACTAACCAGTGGAGGACTCGGGAGCAAGCTTGGCCTCAAGGGCAGACTTGACGGTGGCTTTGGGTGGAGAAGGCATAAAGTGCGATGCTGCAGATAGAGTGGAGGGAGATGTGAAGAGTGCTCTGCGAAGTACTCCGAACATGAGGTATATGACGAGCGTTCCAACGATCAATCGGAGCATGAAAAACTCCAACTCCTCGGTCCCGTTCTCTTTCTCCGATGTTCTATGCGTAGTAAGCAACGACTATTGTCGAAGTACAGCTTTATGATGGCGTTATGTCTCGTTGGTCGATGCGCTGACGAGCTCCGCGCCCACGGATGGCCGCGGCGTCGGGAAAAAAGTCGTACAAATTTTCATTTTGTCAGCACTCATCGGCCCTGTCCTGGAATGCACGTCCGATGTGATAGCTATGAGACCAGGCATCAAGGGCACATTTTTAAACCATCATGACCATCCGCTCATCAAGGCCATATGAAATCAGTGCAGGAATGACTCTGTTCATCATCAGCAAATGAAATCCGGCCAATGTCGGAATCGTGAAGTCATGGGATGAGAATATGCCATGTTGATGATGAGGTGATAACTACGATGAACAGACAGACAGGTACCATGTAGGTATATAATGAGCCCCACCATGAAAGAACGAGAGAGAAAAAAGCGAGGAAACGAGGGAGAGCAGCAGTCCAATCCGGTATCTGAGAAAGTGTGGCGGGGTACTCGGATGCATGTGGGATGCACGTACAGACAGATGCGCTGTGAAAGAGAGCAACCAAAAGCAAAGCGAGCAGAAAAGAGTGAAATCGCCGGGTAACCAATAATTATTTACACGAGGGGGGACAATGATTGGCCACGTAGACCACGCGACAGGGAGCCTGTCACGCCATTGTCCCGCAATCGTGGGGGGCACGCGAAAGGGAGAATCCGATTAAGGGAGAATGAAAACTTAATGAAGGTGAAGCATCAGGAGAGATAAAGACACGTTGGCAGACGCAGAGATGACAGCATGAGGAAGCGGACTGGTATACACGCTGAGAACATTTTACAAGAGACCACAATCCCGCAGATGAATCTGCAGCAGGATGTCCTGGATGGCGTTCAGGACGACTAAAAGGACGGGTATTGAGTGATTTGCATGGCGCAGAAGGAAAGGAAGAAACTAACAGGTGATCTGTTTTGTGTCAGTCGCGCAAGTGTAGTGCGCGTAGATCTGCTTCGATGCTGACTGGTTCAGCGACACGAAGCGGTGCAGGAGGTAGTCGCAAGCCCGGTCGTAGCTGTGAGGCAAGGCTTGGTTAGCAGGTCAATGGCGTAGTGTCAGAGAGGTGTGCTCACTCTGGGCCGCCATTGTAGTCGGGGAAGTAGTGTTGGAGAGGGGATATCGGCAGCTTTTCGGCGAACAGGTCGATCTTGTTCAAGAAAAGGATCTACGTTGGGGAAATGAAAGGTTGTGAGGGGCAACGCTCCGGAAGATCACGGCAACAGTTGCACCACTTACGATAGATGTCTTGACAAACCACCTCGAGTTGCAGATGGAGTCGAACAGAGTGAGGGCTTCTTGCATTCGGTTCTGTGGAGCGCAAAAGCGGAGAGGCGATCAGGAAACCGCGCATGAAATACACCACCGCCAAACTAGTGGCTTTCATAAGTGGAGTAATAAATGAGCGAAAACTCACGACGCTCTCATCTTCGTAAAGCATCTGGTCGTACTCGCTCAATGAGACGAGGAAGACCAGAGCGGTGACGTTCTCGAAGCAGTGGATCCACTTCTTTCGCTCTGACCGCTGTCCACCGACATCGAAGATCTTATAGGTCAGGTCACCAATGAGGAAGGTGGTTTCAGTGATACCCGTGGTCTTGACACGGGATCGCAGGATATCTTGGTCGGAGGGCAGGTAGTGAGGGTGGGCCATGCGGTCGATCGAATTGAAGTAGCTGTAGGCATGACAGGGTCATTGCAACACAAAGGGAGCGGGGGGAGCGGGAATCAGAAGATGTTCACAGGGACCAAACGTTTCAAGTGGCAAAACATTTAACACTCACTACACCGCGGAATCATTGAGCTGGAATTCACGGGCTCGGCGGACAGCTTCCCTGATGTTGCCGTCGTTCCACAGACCACGGACGGCGTCGCTGATGTCGGGGTGAAGGGTGTCGCTTTCTATTTGCCCTGGAAGGCTCATGATGATCGCGGCGCGGCCATCGTTACTCGGATCAATGCTAACTCCGAGAAGCGGAAGAGCTTCCAAGATGGCGCGCATGGACTGGATGGTGTTCGAGTACTAGAGAAGAGGAAGGGTTTTTACAGTGCATCCAGCGCATAGTGAGACAAGGGAAGGGCAGGCACCGAGCTGGCGCAAAACCAGACGGAGTAATATTTGGAGCAAATACTTACGATGATTTCCTTGTACGAGTCTCTCTCTTGATCGGTATACGCACCCTGGTGCATAAGCTTCATCTGCTTGAGCACGGTGGACTGTGGGGGTTTAAAGGGCCAAAATGAGCGAACGACTCGGGTTGGACAGTAACAGCGGCAACACACCTTTCCAGATTCACCAGCACCCAAGAGCAGCATCTTAATTTCATTGCGAGCGTTGGCACGGTCGCGCTTTAGCTGGTTCTCGATTTCGTCGTTGCCTGATAGTCCAGGGAAACCGTAAGCTGACTGTTTGTGGAGACGCAGCGCTGGGTCGGGCGGCATGGATACTTACGGGCCTTGGCCTCGAGGTCAACGTTAGAAGATTGTGCACAACCCATAGCGTTAACAAGGGAAGGGATAAAACTTAGAGCAAACGAGGGGGAAAGTGGGTGAAGAGAAAGGTGCTGCTCGCCTAAGCGCCGCGGAACAAACAAACACAATTTGATCGTAATTCAATGGTATCTAGGCCCAAAAAAGGCTCCGAATTGTCTCTCCCAAATCCCTCCGAACAACCTATCGCTCTTGGGGCTCAAACATGTCTTCAAATAGTCCATCTCCAATGACGCCAAACGCGGTTTGGGCCGTCGAGCCCAAAAAGTTGAGCTCCGAAACGACGCTCTCTGCCAACGCAATTATGTCGATCGTAGATTAGCAACGTTATGCGCCGCTCCATGAGACGAAAAGCGACATACTCATCATGAGGACGTAGGCGATATAGAGCAACTGCCGCGAATGCGAACCTCGCACCTGATCCGGCTGCTGGATTGCCGAGTACCGTCGGATTGCCTCCACCAACCGTTGTCTTGCCTCTTCCGCAGGTGGCAGAAATGGAGAAAGTGGTGCCTTCAAACCAAAAGCTGCAGATAGGGTCGAGAAAAACAGGAGCACGTTTCCTATCTAACGGATCGGGCGCGTTGTTAGGGAGGTGGACGGGCCGTCTACTATTCAGTTGCTTAAATAGTCTCCTCACCATGGCACGCCGTTCCCACTGGACCGATCGCAAAACGTCTTCTTGTACATTCTAAAACGATTTGGCGTGAGATAGAGTGCCTGAACGGGTGATGGCACACTTACAGAACGCCTATGACCGATTCGATAAAAATTGATCAGAAAGTGCCTGAGATATCACTCTGTTGGCTGAAACATACCATTCATCACGCATGCTCACTGCAAGACATCACGCCGGCCAGGGAGATAATCATGAACCTGCTGCCTCAGCTCAATAAATAAGGTACACACGTACCGCATCGTATACTGTGCAAGTTATCTAGGATCGTTTGCAAGGAGGTCAATATCCCACGATAGAGAGTAACAGGGAAAGGGCCTTTCAGCCGGAATTCCAGTGCAGCCTGTGCAACGAGTTTTTGAAGATGTAGCAGCTGAAGTTGGAGATGAAGCTCCCTGACGTAAAGGTTCAATGCCAGCGTCGAACATGGGCTTGAAACTAGGGGGCACTGACATTTCCATAAAGTGTCGAACATCCGCCGAGGTCCAACCGATGACAGTTGGAGCAGCTCCTTGGCGCTCGATGTCGTTCATTTGATCGTCACCCGAGGCTCCGGGATTAGGAGGCGAGACGAGACCTCCTTGCGCATCACCCTCAAGGTTGGGAATCAATGCATGCTTGGATGGCCATGTTCTGACGAGACTGGTGTATAGCCAGCTCATGTTCAAGCAGAGCCTAGGAGATTCACGGCGGTGAGCTGTCAGTTATGAGTAATAAGCACGACTCTTACTCAGATAGCCCCCTCGTCAGCTCGCGGCGGGCTTCTGACGGCCACCACCAACGTGCGACCACAAGTGCCCATACGACACCCAATGTAACTGCCATAGAGCGGTAGAGCGCAATAGTCCACACCGACTGATCCTGCGCTCGCATGTTGTATCTGCCATGGATGACTTAACATGTAGCCGAAATGCTTAATTGAGTCGGTAAAAGAGAGACGAACCTGAATAGACAGGTAAGATTGTACGCCAGCAGTACGAAGCGACCTGCGACAGAGTTCTGCGGTTGACCAACAATGACGTAGAAGCACGGGATAGAGAATAAGAATCCGAATATGGCGAGTGCATATGGTTGATGGGGGAAGATTGATGTGATAGCCGCACTGGTGGTTTATTCATTGTGAAAAGCATGCTAAAGTCGGAGACCTAAGCTCACTCACGCAGTTCCAGCTCCAATTCTTCACATGCGAGATAGTGAGCGTCCGTTCGATGTTCCAGGAATCAAGCAAACTCACAACGTCCCTACAATCCGCTGAACTGCAAGTTGATTCGTCTATGCGTTGATGAATGTGAGCTTGACGGTAGAAGTATGCAGCATGCCCTGGACTTACCGCCCCAATGGTCTTTGAGCTTACTATAAGAAGCAGAGTTAGACATCCTCTCATATTGATTACTCCACAAGCAATACTTACCCACGACGAACGAAATCAATGCCCATTCACCACGGTATGTGACAAAGAAGTCTCTTGTGGAGTCCATGAAAGCAGGCAGTGCTAGCATAGCAGTCGCCAGCCCAGTTTTGATGGCAAACAGAGTATCTGGTTCACGTAACCGATGTCCTATGTCCCAAATATGTTGTTTCTGCCGGTCCCAAAACGAAAGAGACTGAGGTGGCGGCCTATTCACGGTGTTCGGCGCATGGGGTTTGACGGGGGGGAAGAGCTTTCTCCGGGCTTGGTTTTTATGGTTTTCGCCGGGGCCCAGATTTGCTAGATTGGAGGTTGAAACAATAAGGAACTCTAGGACCTGGTGGAGTTGAAGCTGCTCACAAATTCTTCTTTTGAGGCCAGGTCGCCCACCCTGTATGGGACGAGGGGCCATGCGGAGACCTAGCCAGCTGCGTACCCTTGCCCATCGACTGGACGTTGCTCGTTTCGATTCCTGAATTAGAGACATAACCTCGACTAGTCCAATGAGTTCCGTTGCAAACTCTTGTAGGTTGAAGATGAAACTAGGCGAGACAAAACTGGTTAGTCTTACGACTCAGAGGTATAAGTTATAGTAGGATGGCTCGTACAAATAAACGAGGCAGAGCGTCTCAGAACCGTCATCAATAGCTTCCTGAGGATCTATATCGTTATGTCCTCGGATCTCAGCTTCCTCGCGATGGAACATCCGGGCGAGGGCATAGTTGGATGTCGAATCGAATGTGAAAAGAGCGCGTCGTATGTTAGCTATCAGCTCCTGAGCATCGAAATCCTCGAAACGAGAGTATTTGGAGGACCCCCCAAGTGAGGCAGAGGCATTGCGAAGGACTTTGAGAGTTCTGACAATGGTGGACTACACAGCAGTGATAAATTCATTGAGTTGGGAGCTGAATGTAGAGGGGAGTAACGCACCGCTAGAGCACGCATGGGAGGAGCCAACTCATCAACGAACTCCCCAAAGGACTTTTCCAAAGCGTCAACAATGACGGATTCTCCCATTATGATGGTAGTGTTGTTGCCTGATGCGCTCTTGGAGATACCAGTCCTCACGGCCAACTCTTTTTGAAGGTTGAGACCACTACGCAAGCCACCCACGTGCTGGGCCAGTCTAGTCATATTCCCAATGGCGGCCTCGTAAGCTTCTTCACTCGCCTGAATATTAGCGTTCCACCACTCGGATTTAGCCTCGCCATGAGAGCGCTTTAGAGAGGTGAAGGTCGCTTCATGATCCTTGACGGCGCGCAAAAGTTTCGCGTGGTTAGGATGGAGGTCTTCCTCAAGTAGGAAAGTGCGGGTGAGCATGGAAAGCAAGACAGCGAAGGAGTTGAGCGAGTTGACGAAATCAGATCTGGATGGGTTTCAGTAGTGAGTGATACTATAGTTCAGAAATAATGAGGCCAGATGCTTACTGCAAAGCTTTGGAAGCGCCTCGTGGCTATGGATGAAAATGAGCCATCAGAGCACAGGCAACATCACCTTGACCGTTGAGGTCTTACCCAAATAAGTGCACAAATGAGGTTGGATATAGTTACTCCTGGAGGGAGCGATTGTAAGCGTACTTCCGCGCAAGCCGGAGAGACGAGAGCTACCGATGAACACAGTGAATGCAACTTGGAGAAGGACGTGTAATCCACCTTCCTTCACAACCCTTGAAGAGACAAGGTGTTAGATGTTGAGGCGATACGCAAAATACGCCAAGATCATAGCTCACGTAACAAAAATGATAATGGAGGCCATTGATGCGGCTGGGCCAAAGGATGGTTTGTTGATCCAACCCTACAACCAGAATGTTACATGAGTTGGGCCCATCAACATTCCAGCAAAGTAAAGCTCGCTCACTTTTACCCACACAATAGCACTAACGGCCGATGCGATAAGGAAAAACGTGAGCAAGTCTCCGGCCCATTCCAGGTCGTCCTCAAAATCAACAAAGAACCAGAAAGTATCCATGGACAGAAGAGCGATGAACGCGGAGAACAGAGCGGCCACAAGGCAGTAGATATCGGCCTCCTGCATAGCGCCGAGACTCTTTGCCGGATTAAAGTAGACAGTGACTAGGATCGAAAATGTAAGGATTGAGTGAGCTGTGCATGGGCAAATTGAAAGGTAGCCCCACCAGTGGCGACCATATGCCCGGTTGGACTCGGTCCCTCAGAAGCATGACTAGGAACTACATAAAAGGAAGAGCGAGATTATTATATGCCCGGGACTCGCAGTTTGGGATATTTCCACGCACCAATGTCGGATACGAGCTTGGAGAGGTAGGGGTTGAATGTGAAGAGTGAACCGATCAAGTATGCAATAGCACACTTCACAATATCGCGTTGAAACGTCGTGAGTTGAGGGACACGCATGAAAGCCAGCCACGAGAGTCTCCCATCCTTATTTGCAGCATAGTTTGCGTCCGCTCGCCCGTTGTTCGAGGGTGGCGAGAGAAGACCTCGCAAGGACTCGATGTCGTCATCGTCAGAGTCGTTATCAATGAAGTCGTCGGGGGGCTTGAAGTTTTGGCGATATACGGTGGGAGAAGAGCGTGATGACATGGTATGTTCTTCCAGATTACCCTCAAGAGGCTCGTCATTGATAGCACCTCGTGAGGTTGGAACAGACATAGAGCTCGCCATAGGAGGCGAGATGAGATCAACAAAATTCGAGAACTCTGGGGGCACTTGACTGTCATCGGAGAGTGTTGGGAAATATTCTTCTTGTTCGCCGACCTCATCCAAAGGGGCTGCAAAGTTGGGAGCGCTGCGCGCCAAGCGTCGATTTTGCAGGCGTTGTGCTGCTGGTGACAACAGACCACCTCTCCCGAAATCTATTACGGAATCCAGACCAGGTCCCAGTCCCGGCGTAGAGAGCACAGACGAAGAGGAAGATTTGCGTTTCGCACCTGCCCCATTGAGGTTGTGCTGGAATGACGCACTGGACGCGGTACGCCGTAAAGGGTGCTCCTCTCCTTCAAGTAAGGTAGTCTCGAAGAGCGACCACTCTCGTGTTGGGGTTTTCGGAGGTGTGCGAATAGCATTCAGTGTAGTGGCTGTTGGCACAGAAGTAGAGAATCCACCATCGCTGAGTTGCGATAGGCGTCTAGAAGTCGCGTTGCTCCATGAGTTCCTAACGCCCCGTTCGATGGGGAGGCCCTCAGAGGGTCTTCGGCCGTTACTAGAGTTTGGGCCAGGTCCAGCTCCTGTGGACATTTGAGGCTGTCAGTGCGATTGAGGGGCCGTTGTTTGTTTATCTGTGGAGCATTGTTTTGAGTCACGCCCGAAAAGGAAATATCTCAGCGCACGAGGCCGGCGGGAAGTAGACAGAGCAAGTGATCGAGACTGGAAATTACAATCTAGCACAGAGATCATCTTGCTCGTGAGATGTGGATAATTGGACGTGATAGATACACTAAATATCTAATGCAACATCTGCATCATCCATAACGCTTTTCCACGCCCTCGTCCTCGGCAAACCAGTCATCGGTCTTTTGAGTTACGGAGGGATCCGCTATATTCACAATAGTTGATTTGGATTGCGAGTCTAATAAATTGTGGAGATTATTAGCACGACACCTAGCTGGAGAGAAAGGATGAAAGCCGACTGACAAGCTTCGTACGCCTCCACTCCATTTTCCCGCCCAATCCCAGACTCCTTCATGCCTCCCCTGTAATACAACTATAAGCATGACTGACAGTAACCCTCAAAATTGAAGACTCGCCATGGAGAGCTAGGGTCATTTCGGTGATGGGTGTTGACCCAGACCAAGCCTGCCTCGATAAGAGCGCTGACGCGATGTGCCCTCGACAAGTTCGTTGTCCACATAGCGGCACCCAGTCCATACCTGCAGTCATTCGCAAGAGAGACCGCCTCCTCCTCATTCTACGGATGCATATGGTCCATCAGGAGGGCCTCATGTGGACACGAGGAAAAAAGGATTGCCTACCGAAAACCGTTTCACGACGAGTACAGGTCCAAAGACTTCCTCTTTCCATAACTCATCCTCGGTGCTTATGTCCTCGATGACTGTTGGGGCGAAGAATGAACCTCCAGACAAATCAAAGCCGTCTAATGGGGATGCGCCTTCCAGCCTAGCACCTCCCACAGTGATACGTGTGCTACCAGTCAACGAAGAGTCTCTCGGGAGATGGGAGAGAAGGCGCTCCAAGCGTTCCAGCTGAGCATCATGTATGACAGTACCCATCATGGACTTGAGATTCAGGGCTGGAGAGAAAGTTTCGTCATGTGATGGCGAGGAAGCTGAGAGGAGCAAGACATACGGTCGCCGATCCTTCGAGTGATACTCTCCACTTTTGCCCTAAATTTCTCCATGAACGCATCGTATAGTTTTTCGTGTAGAATGAGCCTCGTTCCAGAGACGCAAGTCTGGCCTGACGCGATGTATGCGGCAAAGGCAACGCCATTGACAGCAGACACGAGATCGGCATCATCGAACACCACGATAGGTGCCTGTTCACATCGGATTCAATTTCAGTGCTCAAGCTGGCTGGCAGATGCTACTCTAGGCTCAAACCTTGCCACCAAGCTCGGCTGTATACGAGGCAAGATTCGCTCCAACGACAGAGCCTACAGCTTGACCCGTCCTTGTGCCAGCTGTAATGTCGACCTTGCGGAGAGTCGGATTTGCGACTAGTTGCCTGGCGACGTCCGCCCCTCCAGTCAGCACAGTAAGGACCCCAGGTGGGACTATATAATCGGAGGGATGGATCGTGATTGCAAACCCGGGAGATCAGTTTCCGAGGGCGAAAGAGAGGAGGCCGAAATCAAATGGCTAATCTCACCTCCAGCCTCGAGCGCCATCTCATGGAACCTCAAGACCGAGAGCGGAGCGTGCTATTTTCGATGCGCCGAGTGGCGTTCACAGGATCCATGACAGATGTATGCGAGATGACCAATGGCGATGTAAGCTTGTCAACACGATCATGAACGTATTTTTGCGACAGTTTCGTAACCCTCACCTCTGATGGCTTGACAATCTGATGAGGACATAGTGACGGCAGATGAATTTCAACTCGAACTTGAATAGTCGATTGCGCGCAGAGTGTTACTCACAACGCTATTCCCAGCTGCAAGGGCAGGCGCAATTTTCTTGACGGCAATTAGGAGGGGGTGATTGAATGGCTACCATATGGGATGCCAAGCCAAATTAGCCCCAATTCCCCGCTTGCTGGGCGTACATTAAGCGTCCGCTAGAGAAAAACTTACTGTGATCTGGGCAACGACACCGAGGGGAATTCGCTGTACGTAATTAAGCAGAGGCCCCTGGGTTGGCGCAACCTGGCAAGGAGGATATGCACATGATATTGAGAATTTCGAAATGTACGTGGCCCTCATGGACTGTGCTCAGGAGAAGGTGGGAAGATACCAACATAGCCACCTTGAACTCTCAGCAGTGAAGCGAAATATTCGAGCCATTCAGGGAGTCTTCCTACATATATCCGAAGACATATGAGCGATACTCCTATCCTTGATACTGCGTAAATTGCAAATGTGTACCCAGTTGAGCTTTGAATTCTCTCAAGGTCCGGCCAGTCTGCTGGCTTTCCAGGACAGCGATTTCACCGACTTGCGCACTCAAGGAAGCTGAGAGGGCCGAGAGCACCTTGGCCCGCTGATGAGCAGGTGCACGAGACCAGATACCCGAGTCAAAGGTGTTCTTGGCTACACGAACGGCCTCATCCACTGACTCGGGAGATGACGGAGTGAGCGAGGCTAGGAGTTGGCGAGTTGCGGGATTATACACATTTAATGTCTGGCTGAGGGCAGGAGTAGCTGCATTGGCCATGGTGGTGGCCAAGAGTCTGCTTGGCAGCATTCAGCAGAGGATGACTGATATGGTACTCTGTATGATTGAGGCTTGCTGATACTGATACCGAGGCCTGTGACAAGCAAATCAGCCAAACAAAGATTGACAGAATGAACATGATCAGCCCAGCACGGTTCGGTTTGGGCCATCAACCTGCCCACCTCCTAAACTGTAACGTAGTTCATACATTGGCAGTGCAGTCCAACCATCGCCACATGGGACATCACCGCTGGAGGGCTCAACACGGCGCGATCGGGGGGTGAAATGCCGGAACTGGGCTCTGGGGCCACTTCGCTCCGTCGGTGACCGGGCCCGCCATATGTACAGCATTGCAATGCATGGTTGCGTCCGAGCCACAAGCGACAAGATTCCCAGTGGCCTCAGAGCCGCTCTCTCGCGTCGTCTCGGTCCCTGTCGGGAGGCCGTTCTATATGTGGAGGAAAGGGAAGAGAGAAAAAAAAGCGCTCATGGGCATGGGGGCGGAGGGCCCATCCCGTCCGCAACACAGCGATGAAATCAGTGGTTTCCAGGAGATTGACTCAAATCTCCAAGATGATGTTCATCACTCCTGATGAGTCCCACGCACGACGTCAAATTCGACGCCCTCGTCGGGCCCAAGGAGGCAATTTCTCCATGCGGTGCTCCTAAACTCTCCTGCCCCCATCATTACGGCTCAATCGAAGATCCACACTGGGAACCCGAGTCAATTGGCGAATTTTCGGCTGTTCCTTCCAATAAAAAATGACACCGACTTTTTGTCATTAGATTGATTTGCCTCTTCGCTGAGGAGTATAAGGACCGCACTCTCCTCGTCGCCATCTCCCCTCACCCAACCAGCCTCCCTCCAGCCAGCTACTGCTCCAAATCCTCCCTCTCTCTTCCCATCTCGCTCTTCCTCCAATGGCCTTGTCATTTTGCGAAAACCTTCCTGCTGGACATGAGCAGTACATCGACCCCCACCGCTGGGTCGCTCCTGGTCCTGGCGATATGCGCTCTCCCTGCCCAGCAATGAACACACTTGCCAAGTGAGTGCTCACCAAAACAGTCGCATAATGTATGCACGGTTGCTGATTTACTCTATTCAACCAGTCACGGGTACATGTGGGTAGCACACTAGATTTGCCCAATTCGATCCTTTTGTACTGATGAATTGTGCCTTGCCGTTGCTCACCTAGTGCACGAGATGGTAGAGGGCTCACATTCTCCGAACTCGTTCGTGTGCAAACGGAAGTTTATAACATTAGCACACCTCTCGCTGCCAGCCTTGGTATGTGGACTCCTTGTAGTTCATTATCAATGCCTCTCACTCACTGAATCCTTACCTATAGCCTTCGAGGCCGTATTCCTCTGCGGGAATGGGATGACAGTAGACATGCATCAACTTCGCAAGCACAATGTCATCGAGCACGACGCCAGCCTTAGTACGTCTCATTCCCCTCACCTGCCTTCTCGCGATTCTGACCTCACGACTTGTGTACAGGCCGACGAGACGTTGTCCTTGGGGATGCTTGGACGATCGATCGCAAGCTTGTTCGCGACATGGAGACTCCAGCAGATGGCCAAACGCACGCAGGGCTAACCTTCACCGACATTGCTCGCGTTCGTGTGAAGCGCGAGAAGGTCGTCCCGACAGGTCGCCTCGACTGGGCCCACAACCGCATCGCGCTCGGCGAGTCATGTCTCGTAATTGGTGTCTGGGGTCTCGGGGGCGGCGGGGACTTTGAAAAGAACGTCGTTCCATATCACCGGATTCGCAGCTTCTTCGTCGATGAACGTTTGCCCGTGGACTGGAAGCGCCCCGAGTATTGCCTCGGATTCCTCAAAACCCTCAATCTTGGCGGGAAGCTTCGCGCGGAGATGGACAGGCTATTGGGATTGGAGGCCGACGAGGCGCGCAAGGAAGAAGCAAAGGAGTCAGATGCTGAGCAATTGCTGCTGCAGCAGGAGCAACTGCGGTCTGAAACCCGAACCGCGCCGCCCACAATTGGAATCCCGCACAAGGTGTTGAAAGCGCTCGTCAATTGATTTGCTTGGCCCCATCATGTGTCCTTGCAAACTGCTGCATCATCACCACTTGTCATTATTTTGCATTATATTGTGCTGTGCTGTCCCTTCCTCGCCACTGCTCCTGTATGTATCCCAACTTATTGCGACTCCCCCTATTGGTTTCCAACGTGTATTGTACAATATCCATACGTTAATTGATCTTGCCGCTTTCTTGGATAAAGAGTCTTATGAATATTGATCAGAATTCGTCTGGTGGTTCACTCTGGTTGAGCTTTTTGTTATGATGTGTTGATATCGAATATTTTCTCCCTCTCACGAATTTTCAATGCCTCTCCCTCCTTCAACATTATCCTATATCCAGAACGCCGTAAGTCTAAAGATCAATCAAGCATCCAAGATGGCGCGTGCTGGGATGACATTCATCTTCTGATGATTTCAACGAGCGGCCCTCATCGAGGTGTTCCGTAGTGAGCGTTCTTACTACAACGGTATCTGAGCACGCGTCATCATACCATCGAGTTTCTGCGCTTGACCGTATGTTGAACCTCTGCTGAACATGTTTTCGTGATTAGGGATGTGCAATAATGTAGAATGAGCCAATGTGTTTCAGGGACAAAAAATTGTAGCGTGAGTTGTTCAACCACCTTATGCAATCCCCTCCCATCCCACTTTCATTGGTTATTGGCCTTCTATGATGAGAATCTTATTCACACTGTTCGAAAGGTGGCCTCAAGGGCCACCTACTATGTGAACATTTCTACAACGGTAACTGAGATGTGCCCAAACCTCCCTTGATTTATTATCATGATGACTATGAGAGTCTGCGTTCGGGTGCTAACCACTTTCTCACATAGGTTAATCGATGGGCTTTTTTTTTTGGTGCGATTTTATCGATCGTCCTCACTGCTTCCACTAGGTGAGGTTCATTCGCCATTGCCCACCAACTTTTTGCACGCGTTTCTCCATGAGCGAAGGGCGAATCTCCTTGATGAGAGAATTATTCACATTATACGAAGCATCTGCCTATCGGGTTGATGCTCATGCGTACCCCTTCTACAACGGTAACTGAGGCTTCACCCTTCGCTCAAACCTTGTTCACATCTGCGCTTCGTGCTCCTCGTATCTGTGGATGAGTCAAATATCTGACAGCGGCTTGTTTGCAGTTCTTCATCCGTAGAGAAGAGCCCATTAGGGAGTAAATGGACCTAGTGACATGGATCGACTTTGATACCTACTCATCGGGGATGGGACGGCGATCGTGGCCAAGTGCGCCTGGTTACTGCGGAGTGTCTAGACACACCGGTCTTCGGTTCCTTGTATCATGTGCAGCGTGTGGGTCATGCTTCACGGTTACCGGAGTAAAGGTGAGCGTAAGCCGGTCCAAGCTCGATGGCCGATGATTCTCCAAGAGTTCTGTCTGGTGCATGTGCCGCAGATCTTATCGCAATAACGTGGTATCTCGTGGCCTCATTAGAATACAATTGTATATATATCCGTCTATTTTATTAGACCTCGGAGCCTTTCGTTTCTGATCGGGTACGGGAGAGAGAGACAGAGCAGGGATATCTGGCGACCTCCCATGCCACCACTGCACCCGTTGAAGCTGGCGGCCAACAACGAAGGCCGCTCACAAACCGATCCCCAGTGCGACAAGCGCAGGCACTGTCCATTTTTGGCAGTTTTTCGGGCGGCAATTGCACCCACGCGGCGTGACCGAAGTTTGGCTTCCCGAGTGACCCCAGACAATCCACATACATACAAACACCACTTCATTAATTTTCTGGCAGCATACTACATACACACCACTCCTTTACAGTTGCTTTATGAGTTGGTAGTGTGCTCATTATCTCTCTCTCCCTTCTTCCATTCTCTTCTCCTCCTCTCTTTCTCCTCGGGCGATTCGTCAAATGGCTGGACCAGACGCCAAGAACAGAGAGTCAGAAGAAGACAAGCGGCCCTCGTCGTCGTCTGAAGAGGACCCAATAATCCACAATATCCCCGCGGCTGAGAGCTCGGATGACATCCACTATAGAGTGTACAAGCGGCGATGGCTCGGTCTTGCCTCTCTATGCTTGCTCAACATTGCGAGCGGTAAGGATCTATTCTGGTCTACAGCCAAGATGCCTGTCAGGCTAGCCGCGTGGCAAATGCTCAGATTGTGTTGGCTATCTCTCTTTCAATGTGATTATCGTAGGAATGTGCTGGCTATGGTTCGCTCCTATCAGTGTGACTGGTAAGTCTCTAGCTCGAACCTCTGTTGCATGTATCGACGCTGAATATCCACTCCGTGCCTAGCCGCCGAACAGCTTGGGGTCTCCTTGTGCGTATGGTTTCCCAGTGATCGACAACGAGAAACCAGATTACTGGAACTAAATATCCTCGGTCCCTCTATCCCCTTTGCCCATCAGGACACGAATCACTTGGCTCAGCAACGTCGTCTGCCTTATCTACGTCCCTGTTGCCTTTGCTGTCCCATTCGTGATCGATCGTTTCAAGATTCGCGGCCCAGTCAGTCACGCCTGTGTTCATCGACGCGTTTACTCAGTCTGCTAAACCACATCCACCACTACCTTCACTGTATCTCCTAGTCTATAACGTTTGCCCTAATCCTCTGTATTGGCGCCTGGATTCGCTACAGCGCTGTAGCACACTCCAACTCGCCCAACACGGCCTATACTCTCCTCCTCATTGGCCAGATCGCTACTGGCATCACCCAGCCATGGTTCCAGGTCATCGGGCCTCGCTACTCTGAGCTATGGTTCGACTTGAAAGGCCGAACGACCGCAACGGCCATCGTTGCTATTTCTAATCCTGGTAAGCAGGCATTATGCTTGTCGCCGTCATTCCCATTCAACTGTACTTACGTTCCTGTTACCATCCCTTCGTTCCCCGCCACCAGTCGGCTGCGCGCTGGGGGAGCTCATATCGCCCTTGTATAGCGATGTCCGAAAATCGGTAACGTATCGCATATACCTATTTTCTCCGACGCTTCACGCTAATTGGGCGATTCCGTCTCTTTGGGTATACCAGCTACTCACACTAGCAATCATCACCACCATCCTCAGTCTAACGACACTTGGAATCCTTCCCGCGCCGCCAACGCCTCCAAGTGTGTCCAAGTTATCTATTATGTCCTTGAACAAGTGTGGTAACCACAGTGTTGTCTTCTCACAGCGTATGCGGGGTCCCATGAGAGAGCCCCCGGAGTCCCCGAAGTGGCCCGGGCGGCCTTTGGATTGACTTCTCGGAATAGCGCACATTCAACTCACCTCAAAATGACCCCTCGACAACGCGTGGATCTCCTTATTGTCACCATCGTTTTTGGTGTCCTCGTCGGCGCGTAAGTGTAGCCTCACCGTTTCCTATTATCCTGCTGAATACCTCGAATACTAAATCTACACCCTGTCTCTGCAGAGCTGATGCATTCTTCGTGCTTGTTGACCAAATATGCAACCCCTACGGTTACTCGAATAATGCCTCCGGCAACATGGTATGTTTTCTGCGGTGTTCTCGTGTAGGTCATTGCCGTAACACAAACTTCTTCTCCGAGGGTGGAGCGTTGATTATCTCCGGGATCATCGCCGCTATCGTTTCGGCACCGTTATTCGATCGAGTGCTGACGCACCACTTGGGATTCGTCGCCAAAGTGCTTGTTCCTATCATGAGCGTGGCATGGCTTTCCCTCATCTGGGATGGTACGTCCTCCTGTTGTCCTCCGCTCATACTCAAGGGAGCCAGTATGCTCATCTGCCTTTTGGTTCTCGTTTTTCTTGCCTCCTGCAGTGCGACCGAATAACTATGCCGGCCTTTACCCAGTTTTTGTCATCATTGGTGTCTGCTCTTTCATATTGCTACCAGTAGCCCTCGAACTTGGAGCAGAGATCACAAGCTCGGCAGAAACGTCCTCTGCAATCTTTTGGTGTGTAGCAAACCTGCTCTCATTTGTGTTCGTCGAGGTACGCTATTCCGCTCGTTGCTGCACATCTTTGTTCCACCATTAACTCACCTCTTTCTGCGTCCCCGTTGACATATATAGGTGATGAACGCCCTCCGAGCAGGGACCGACGCCTCCCCGCCGAACAACATGAAGCGTTCACTCATCTTCCTTGGTGCTGTCGTTATGGCGTCCTGCTTCCTCCCCGTCTTCGCCCTTGAGGCGAAGCAAGTGCGCAGAGAAGTAGACGTGCAAAAGGCTGCTGACCAGGAGAAGCAGGGGACTATGGGCAGGGAATCGATAGGGCTGGAAACAAGGGGGGTAACAAGCTTGGAAGGGTAATTAGTATCATGACGCGGCTGTAGAGGAGCACACGAGCTTTGTGCGTGGTGCAAGTTTTGGAACGCGTGTAGCATGAACCTGCATCTTTTGCTCGCTTGCCTTCTTGTTGTTCCCTGCATGCTTTTTTTTCTTGTCTCATTTTCCTGTTACCCTGTTGTGAACAGACGGACATGTAAACCTGGTTCCTTCACCGACGCGATATCCAATATCATTATATTACTAATGTAAAGGTTGATTCCATTGAACACGGCCGAAAAGCAAACAATACACGGTGTCATCACGCTTAGAGCTAATTAGGGTTAGGGTTAGGCCAAAAAGCAGTGAAATAATAAAAATCCAAGACACCATCAGATATCCCCTACGACGCCCCCGGTTCGTATGCGCCAATAAAGTCGCTCCAAACCAGATCTTTCATCGAGCGTTTGCACTAGACAAAACGCATGTTCTCGGATAAAGGCGCGAGGGGGGATGTCATCGGCTGGTGTTGAGATTGTGGCATCGTTAAGGATGCAAGACCGGTAAGTTACTATAAAGTATCCTACGCGAGTGTGGTCTAAAGGATTTCTAATTCGCGTGAATCGCAGCCTTTATTGAGGGCTTTGGTGTACCGTGCGCCGAGAAATTTTTTTGGTTCGGCTAATTATCTGTGCTCATTCTGCTCGAATTTTGGGGGATGGAAACACGCTATGGTATAGCAAAAGAGGGGTATAGTATTCTATGGTCTGCCAGAGGTCTAGGGGCGGACAGCAAGGGTGTAGTGGAACAGCTACAAAAACACAAGGAGAGGAGAGAGAGAGAGAGGGAGAGATTAGAAAAAAACGAATAAGGTACTCGTTGATGCCCGTAGTAGAGACATCGACCAAGGGGCCAGGATCAGTCTAAGCAGTCTCATCAACTATAGCAAACGTCCAAGAAATCTGCAAACTCTTCCAAGCTCTTACACAAGGGCTTGACCGCCTGTGCATGCTTCAGGCTCCCGTCCTTCCCAGCCTTCGACGAAAGCTCATCCACAGCCGTGTCCGAGTCATCCAGCGGAGTAAGCGGAGAACTCGAGTCGCGCGAGACAGCGGCAGGGACTGCCATCGCAGCTTCTTCGTCTTTGTACACAGCCGTGGTGGAAATCCACTTGGATAGCACGTGGATCGACTCGGAGGTAGAAAACGCCCACCATCGCTCGATATCTTTGTCGGCCTTGGGGTTTGAGGCTTCACTGGCACCACCACCAGATCGCACCGCAGAAGCACTGGCAGGTCTCTTGCCCCAAACGAAGACAAAGTATGCCCAGTTCGCAAGACTCTCACGTTCAGCTGGAGAGGGAGGCGAAGGGGCAGTAGGTTTCGGCTTCCTACCCTTGGTTTTGGTGGGACCAGAAGCGATGGCACGTGGGTGGGAGAGTGCGTAATACGTGCGACCATCGTGATCAGTGCCAAGAGATCCAAATCGGAGGGTATGGCCTTGCAATTCAGCATTGTAGCGCACGGCGATTTCGGTCGAGTTCACTTTGTGTGAATCCCTCGCCTCTTTGAGCTAGGCAAGTGACACACGATATCAGCACTACAACCAGACAAACACAAAAACAAAAGGGGGGACTTACTTTAGCTTGCCAGGCGGCGTCGTGTGGGAGATTCTGCTTTGCTTTATCACGTTCCTCGTTCGCCTCGTTTTTGAGTGCAGTGAAACGCTCTGTTTCTGCCGCGACTTCGGCAGCGCGATCCTTCTTAATACGAACCATCTCCTTCATGCTTTTGGCGGAGGAGGGAGTCAGAGTACGGCTCATAACGATGAGCATCTGTGATAAGACATACCCGTCATCAAGTTCTTGCCGGATTCCCGACGTGTGCAAGGCCTCTTCCATCAGACTGATGATCACAGGGATAAGCTGATCAGGATGAACGATGTCCTGGGGCCCAGTACGCGTCGTTCGGCGCACGAGAAGGCTATCGTCAAGCACGTCTTGGGAGAGCGGATCGGCGAGCGCCACAGTCAGAAGGTGTTCCACGTCTCGAATGGCTGTCAACATGTCGTCTAGGTTGATTTTAGCGCCTTTCAAGGTCTTTAGTGACTGGGCGAACAGCTGCTCGGAGTTTGAAGTTTCAGTAAGGTCAGGTAAGGTGCAGTAGGGATGAGACCAGACAGACAGACCTTTCTCGGTTCAGCCGACTTTTCGTCCGTGTAGACGATGTTTAATAGACCAATAAGCAAGGCTTTGCAGGTCTGCTCGGTGATCGGCTCAAAAAGGTTCAGCGTGTCCAGATGCAGACGAGCAATCTTGAGTTGAGCATGAAATCGGTGCGTGAATTCGCGGATCTAGACGCGGCCCATGTTCAGAGCTATGCCAGAGAAAAGGATTTGGAAGTACATCGTTGGAGACCCACGAAGACCAGACGCTCAACATATTCTCGATCGAAGCAATCGGGAATAGGTGTCCATTGGGGAGCAGGAGCCACCTTGGGGAGTTTCTTGGGCAGTAGAGTCGTGTTGACAGAGGGGAGCACGAATGTATTTGAGGCAGACAGCTGGAACGAAGGGTCAAGCGAATGCAATGTTGAACAACTCCTTAGCGACATACGAGAGTCTGAATCGTTGGAGGTTTCGAGGTGATCACGACCTCGACGCGAGGCTTCTTCGTAGCTCTGGACTCGAGTAATTGCGTGAGGCCAGCAGAAGAGCTCGACGCGCCGAGTGTTGGTGCAGGTCCATTATGGGTGTTCTCGTCTCCAGAGCCAACGAGTTTGCGTTTGAGAGAGGAGGCAGAGGCGGGAGCTGGGAGGGCCATAGCAGACGAGGCGTGTGGTTGCATGGAGGGTCGTGGTGGGAGGGGGAGCTCGACAAAGACGCGCGACATTCGACGAGGTGGTGGTCCACTTTGCGGCTGATGACCTCTGTCGCTCATTGCTTTTGCGTTATTGACCCAAAACACAAAAACATTGCCAAAGAACGCGCGTGACTGTGACACTTCCTTGGGAACTTCGGCCGCTCCTAACCCCTCTCCCTTGGTTAAACTCGAGCAAAATCAAATAAATCGATCTACTTCGTCATGGCTAGAGGACGAAAAATACCGGTGACTGCCTCTTCCTCGGCGCCACAAACATCACACACCCCAAAGGCCACTCGGACCGTCATTCGCAAGGTTTCTGACTCTTCCTCAAGATTTGCCACATAAAATTTCTTCAACTCATCAATCAACCTCCAGTTCCATGTACTCCTCAAGAAGGAGGTAGCTATGCCGGAAAATATCTTCCGATTCAGGGTTCATATCTCAATGTGCTCCTAGACAGCTCTTCTTGCCAAAAACGATCTTGTTGGCCTCGTCGAAGTCAGGGAGCAGTTGCAAAAGATGGGGGGACTACCAGGTTCGTCGATTATATGTGGGAATGTTTTGTATAACTGATCCTGGCGTATCTCTCGCATAGCATATCAAGCAATGGTTAGTGTCGTGGTACCCTTCCACGGGCTTCCTGCGCGCTCACTGCCAATCTCCATAGTCCAATATTGGCCAAGGCCACGATAGAGGAGGAGGCACAGAAAAGGTCCTTCTAGACTGGTTGCCTTCTCATCTTCCTGATACCATCGGCAAAGGCAAAGGCAAAGCCCCCGTTCAGTAAGCCCACTTGTTTCTCTCCCAATCGCCCAGCCTGACCTGCGTATCACATTATAAAAGGATGTTAGAAGTCGGTATGTCAGAGAGATCCATATGACGCCCTGCTTTCGATCCGCACACTAACTGAGACTCTGCTACGAAGGCGCTCTCCGTCCAGACAACTACGCCAAGCACCAGTCATGGATCACAAACCACCCCATAGACCTCCATTCTCGCCATCCGGACATCCGCGAGCAAGACTTTCTCCTTCTTGACTCCGAAGAGAATAGAGACCGATGGGACGTCATCAGCCTCAGCCTCGTCATCAACTTTGTTCCCGACGCAACGGACCGAGGTGCGTGCCTACCTTAGATTCACCAATTCACTTTTACATTTTCGTACTAACTCCTATGATGGCACCTTGCATTGGTAGGGAGGATGCTCCGCCTCGCGCAATCCTTTCTCAAACCTGATACAGGGCTGCTATACCTCGTTGTGCCTGCGCCTTGCATCACAAACTCACGGTACCTCGATCGTTCACGCCTGAACCATATCCTCACCGCCGTGGGCCTGCGGATCGTAGAAGAGCGGCTGAAGCCTACGGGTAAACTCGCCTACTTTCTCTGTCATCGGGAACCTGGCTCGAGATCTCGGATAGGCGATACGAAGAAAAATGGGACTGCCGAGCAACTACCGAAAGAGCTGACCTCCAAGGTCACCTTGAGGGAAGGTGGATCTAGAAACAACTTTACGATTCTATTACCAACCCATTCATAATATTTGCGCGAGGTCACTCAGCCAGTCAAACTGTAGGGAAAGTAGAATTGTAATGAATTTTTCAAGGATCTTGAGTTTCGCGCGTACAATGTAGTTTGTGATAAGAAGGGGATTACTATTGTGTGATTATGACGTGATAGCCGAACGTAAAAAAGCACGACAGCGTTCTGAGAGGAAGAAACAGGACAGGACAAAGATCATGAAAGAAATGCAGATGCGTTGAGAAAACACCCAAGAAACAAGAGCGACAATCCTTTCACGCAAAACCAAAGCCTTCGCCACCTTCGTTGATGGCAAGCAAGAGCTGTTGGCGCAACATCTCGTACGAGGAGAACTGGGGGAGATCGACTACATGTCGAAGAAATGATTCGTTGTCATGAGTGACATGATCAAATCTGGAACAAGGTAAGTGAAAGCATGCGTACTCTGATTGAAGCAGGTATGAGCCTGTGGCAACCGGTCTTGCTCGCCATATGCGCGGTGTATTGAGAACTTTTGGACACCCTGGACACCCTGTAAATCGCCAAAGCCACCCAATGGGACCCGCGATGTGCCTATTTTTACGTCCAAGGTTATTAGCGCGCGATTCATATGACACAGAAGGGCGTATAAAACTCTAAACAGGGACGCTTACCTGTTGCAAAGCTGAGAACCTTAGCACGCTCGTCACGGTTGAATGACTTTAGGGCTCTCCACCACCAAGCAATTGTCGGGTCCGTCTGAGAGTAGCCGTGATACTCTGTAGCCGCCCTCCATTCGTCGATGTCGATATCCGGAGTACCAGAAATAAGAAGCTCAACCTCCTGCTCATTGAACTAAAAGGGTAAAGAACAGGCACCAAAATTAAGCCCATGCCTGAGGGCGCAGTAGATTTCTGCTCTTAAAACTCACAATCGCGATTAGATCCTTCGGGATGATCTCATAAAGGCCGCCCAACAACGCGTCAATTTGTTCCTTGATCGAAGTCACAAGACGGTATTGTGCAGAAAGCTGGACAAACTCGCGTTTGTTCTCTTGTGTTACCGAGATATTGGAGCCATTTTCCTTCAGCTCAATGACCTTGCGGAGACCGAACTGATAATACAGAATTAGTCAGCGAGCTGCATCACTTTCTGGGAGGAGCAGGGAAATGACGAAAAAGAAGACGTTACCTCATCTGTGTCAATGGTAAAATTCATGTCGAGAACAGATGGATCATTCTCGAGAATCCAACATAAACTGTTGTAATACTCAGGGTCCACCCATTCAACATCTCGATAATCCACGGGCTTGCCCAGAATTTGGCGATACAGGGATCGAGCAAAGTACGCGTCCAAGAGCCTTCCATCATAGATCGCTTTCCCGATCACTCGTCCTACGAACTGGAAGTAATCAAGATGGGCAGGATTGATAGCGGAAGCTCGGTTTGGCTGATACGTCAGCTTGTCTCCAGCACACGGTTGGAAAAGTGCGTAGCCTGGGTTGAACATCTGGCGAGCGAGGATTTGGAACCACTCCCGCGTTACACCGCCTGCATCCACACCCTCTTCTTCATAGAATCGGACGGTGAGCTTGCCATTCCTGATCTGCTCTCCAGTTTTCCCGTGCAGGATGTGGTAGCTATCTTCGAAGACGCGCGAGCGTCGGATGTTCACTTGTAGCGTTCCATGATGCTCGCGGGAGCTTCTTCGGCGGAGTTGTTGAGCAAAGTAGTTGCGCTTGTTATCGAAATCGAGGACCTTGGGGTTGTTCACAAGCAGGGAGAATGAACCACTCATAAGGGACGGGTTATTTCGAACCATCAAGTTGAGAAGTTTGCGATGGGAGTCAGTAAATGCGACGAAGAGGTCATCGGAGCTCCCGAGAGATAGAGGAAGGGAAGAGGTGTTGAGGATGGGTGAACGAGAAGACAAGGTTGGTGAGAGGATGGCAACAGCGCCGGGTGAGGTGGCTTGAGGAGGTTGTGTCTTGGCACCAACATGCTTTGACACCACCATCAGCGTCTCGATCAAGGGCAGAAGAACAATCGCGACATGATCCAGTGACGACCTATCCTCAATTATAGCAAGGGCACTGCTGAGCTGACGCCATAATGCCTCGAACCGGAAGGATTGGTAGATTTTTTGAATCTCTTCCTCTTCCTGTGCACTTGGTTTGGGCTGCGTCGAACCTTCCGGCTGATCGCCAGTGGTGGTACGAGACAAATACATGAAGTCCAGCGTTTTCAGCAAACGCAAGAGCTTTGCTTGATCGGCGGCTCCAGAGGAGAACTTGGAAAGACTCGAAGCGGAAATCTCAGAGCCTTCCGGAGTTTTTGCCAGCACGTTCGCGAGCACTTGTAGATCACGAAGCAAGGCTTCACCCAATGCTTCTGCACGCGATTGAAGTTCGGCAGCAATAGTGGCTTTAGCGTCTGGCAGGTAGCAGAGATGCTGGATCAACGAGATGGTGCTTTGGAATGTTTTGGCAGGGCAGTCGCCGGTAGTGAGGATGTTTGCAATGAGTCGGAGGAATTGAGGAGGAATTTGTGGTGGGCTGGCGCGCAGCTTTGACGCATTGTCCAAGGGTTTGGGAGGCTGAGAATCGGTCGGCTTCGGCTCATCATCTATGCGAAGACGTTTAAATCAATGAGAAAGATAAGAACTTATTGAATGACAAAAGGGATGAAATATACCTGGGCTCTCGCTGGGTGGGGGAGGCGTTCCAGTTACAGGTTGGTCAGTAGGTACTGGAGGTGCAGTAGAATCTGATGGAGCGGCTACTGCTTCAGGAGAAACTACCGGCTCCTTTAGGGCAACCAAAGGTTTGGTGACATGTGCCAAGAGCTGGGCTATCATGCCGAGCATCTGAGGGGATTTTACAAGAGACTCGCGATCAAGCAGGCCTAATAGAAGAACAACTGGGTAATGCGTAGAGGGCAAGTGCTTCTCTTTCCCCTTGCCCTTTCGTGTGGTGAGGCGCTTTGAGCCTGGAAGTGCCTCCTGTTCAGAGAGGAAATACATCGACCCTGCCTCGTTGGCAATTACGATGTACGATAGGGCATCCAAACAACGCTGGATGATGAGGCTGGGATTCGACGATGGAGTGTCAATAAGAGAGGCACTGGGGTCTACCCGAGGTTTAGCGGGGGTTTTAGAGGGGGTTTTAGGGTGACGGACAGACAGCTGTGAAAAGCTTCGATCGACAGAACCAACGTCAACAGAGCCGTCCTGAAGGACACCGAGCAGCAAAGTGAAGAGGTCGGCCCTTGTCTTGGAGTTTTCGCACAAATTCGCAAGAACTTTGTGCATCGAAGACTTCTTTAGGACTTGAGGGAAGAACAACATGCGAATGAGAGTTGCGACGCCAGATTTATCCAGAAGCTGGATAGCCTCATGCGCGACGGGCGGTTTTCGCGGAGCGGATGTGGAAGGAATTGGAGGGGGTATCGTGCCCTCACTTCTTCGAATGCCTTCTGTCAAGAGAGCGCTGGCTTCTGCGAGCAAGGCAGAGGGAAGGGTCTGCAGGAATCCCTCATCTTGCTCCATGAGCACGGCCTGTCGGAGTGCAGGATCGAGGGTGGCAAGGAAACTAGCGGAATCCATATCGGAAGGACCCCCCGATCGGGCTGGTGGATTTGCTGCTCGTTCCCTTTCCCTGCGGGCTCGATCTTGGGTCTCTCGTTCTTGTTGAAGAAGTTCCTCCCGAATTTCCGGGGGTAGTGCGTCAAGGAAATCTGCGCTTATCTGGGATTCCTCTGGCCGAGCAACCGGCTCGGCAGCTCGGCGTTCCTGGAGATGTTGGTTGATGACCTCCTGCCTCATATCGTCAGGAAGGGCCTCAAGGAAAGTAGGGTCTATGCCGGTATCCGTGATATCCACACTATTCCCATGTACCATCACAGTGATGCGGGGGGCTGAGGAGGACGATGGTCCAGCCTCAGATGATGTAGTAGGCTCGGTCTCTGGTATGACATGCTCCTGATCACTAGGGCCTTCTTGAACAGGCGATGAGCTAGCTATTGGCGCTTCAGCTTGAGGTTCAGATGCAGGCTCCGCGTCTTCCATCTCAACATCATCGTCATCGTCTGAGGTGGTGTCAACCTCAGGCTCGATTGGGGTTGATTGGGATTGGGGTTCTACCATCGGAGAGATATCTCCAGCTTCGTTTATTAGTTCCACTGGTGGAGGAGTAGACGCGGAGGGTTCTGCACCATCAGAAGTCTGCATCTCCGTTGAGTCAGCTTCGGCGACGACAGCTTCAGGTTCATCCACATGCATCTCCTTTTCAGCTGCCAAAGCCTTAGCCTGCTCCTCCGCCTCACGAGCCTCTCGTGCTGCTTCGCGAGTCCTTGCTTCGGGAAGCAGGGCGCAAACCACGTAGTTGACTAGTGCATTGAGACGTTCACCACTGTATCGTCCTTGTGTCATCTTTGCATCGTCGACCCAGCGTTGCAACGTCGATGTTGGATTGAACTCTGCTACTTGGAGCGTCGGATCTGCGGAGATGTCGCTAGTTGGAGGAGGTGGAGGTCGATGGTGGGAGTGCCTAGTGCCAACCAATTGTGCAACCGAGATTGGCTGACCTCCGGGAGCTCTGAACTCCAAGATGGCATCACCTCCTCCACCCCCACGAGCAATCATATCCTCAATCATCTGGAACCCGTCTCGTCCCATGAGATCTTGGAGCATGTTCGCCAACGACGGAGGTAGGGGAGTGCCATCGGCAGCAATGACAGCGGGACCCCGACCCGCTGAACGCCGGGTTGTTGTACGTGAGTGATGATGGGGGGCGGAAGGTGGAATGTTTCGGGCAGCTGAGTTGGTGGCCATCAACGGGTGAATAGACGGATCCGCGAGAGTTGGGTCACTACGTGCTAGACTCCAGCCTGGCGTGATGTCTTATAACCAACGAATAAACAACTGGACCGTGTAGAATTTGTGCAACAGATAGCTCACCAAGCGTGCGACGAGATCGACTACCAGGAACCAATGGGAAAGTGCTTCGTCCATTTTCAGCTGAGCCCTCCGCACCAGCAAGCTCCCAGCTCGCAAAGTCGTCGGGAGTGTCGAGTTGAATGTCAATAGCCCCCATATCGCCCCTAGAAGTGAATCAATACTTTACTCAATCAGTTGATTACAAGCAACTTACACAGCACCGAAAGGGATGATCCCTTCATCCTCATCACCGTCGTCATCTATAGAAAACTTGGTTAGATGGTAATAAAATTTATCATCGACAGGCGAACCAGGGTCTGGCAGAATCCCGTCCTCCTCAAGCCGCTCCATCACGGCTTCCAAGCCATCTTCGATTTCTTCTGGATCATCCTGTGATAATATAAGCAGAGGCTCTTTCGATGAGCCAAAACAACCTACCTCCCACAAAGCTTCTTCGTCGGGATCGGCCACTTCTCCATCTACAACTTCTTGCTCCTCGACCTCCTCATCTTCCTCTCCTTCGGACTGAGGCTCTTCGTTCCAAGGGGGCTGATGCGAGTTTTCGCTGATGACGTCTAGGTCCTCGTCATCGCCCTCTTCGTCCTCGTCTTCTTCATCTTCCTCATCTTCATCCTGACTCGTTTCTGAGGTGTGGTCAGAACCCATCTCCTCATCACCATACTCCATCTCTTCATCATCTTCCTCCTCCTCGACGTCCTCAAGTCCATCATCAGCGGGATACGTTACATCTTCCATGTCCTGAAACCAGCGTTAGTACCAAGAAGGGAAAGAATCAAGAATTCTACACACTCCACCATACCTACAACACAAGGCTCAGTTTATAGCGGATAGAGGAATATAGCGAACAACTCACATGCCAAGGGCGGAATTCCTGTATAAATCAGGAGTTTCTTCATCGATGGAATGCTCGTCACCGTCTTCATCATCATCGCCATCTTCGTCCATAGACTCGTCTGACTCTTCATCCTCGGAAACGCTAGCGGCGATGGATGGCTTGCGTTCTGTTGCACGACCCATGCGAATTGCGTATTTCGTCCTTGATTAAGGGTTAATACAACAACAGGGGCTGAATTACAAGTATACTCACAGAATCTCCAAAGCTTTCACAAGTGAGCCAACAAGATGGCGAGCAGTGGGGAAATTGAGGTCGACCTCACCAAGGGTAGTGGTGAGTATTGCAACAAAGTTCTTTTCCAACATTGTCTTAGGTAGGTGCAAGTGTGCATCACCAGTTGGCCGTGGGGCTCCTGGGTGTACACCGCGGCTGACAAGACGATAAGTCAACTCGCCAAGGGCGCCGATCCTCATATACCGCGACTCCAGCGACTCGCCGGGCTGTACCTCTCGGAAAGACTTTGCAATGGCATCAAGCACCAGCTTGCGAGTCTGAACAACCTCCGAAGGGATGTTCTTTATCGAGGTTGAATTACTTGGATCAGAACAAAGCGCAGAAATTGTTGACATATTCCACGCGGTAAGAGTCGCTCTCTTCTTAGCGATCGCCGAAGTCAGGTTCATGTCTGGCTGAACGAGCATATCGGAGAAGAAGAAGTGGAGAATTGGGGATCGGAGCTTAGAATCTTTGGCTGGTGTGGTGGTTTTCTTGCGGCCATAGTTCAAGAAGGCTACTTTGCAAGAGATATATCCCGACAGAAGTTCTGTTAGAATTTGGAGAAGGAAGCACGTGTAGACAAAGTCCACGCCCATAGAATCTCCAGAAAGTGGATCAGCACTGCTAGGTGCTCCTGCGCCAGAATCTACTGGAGCGTCAGTTGTGGGGCCATTGGAAGGAACGTTGTCATTGACAGGAGAAGATGCTTGCGCGAGGGGCTTGCCAACGCGAGTCAGCTCGGAGAGAAGATGTCGGAACATCGCGTCCACAGAATCATTTGCATCGGAAGGCGGAACGCCGTCCTCCGCCATGGCATCGGGATCAGCTTGCTGGCCGAGAGGCACAACTGGAGGCTCGAAGGAGGGACCATCAATGGGCGAAGGTGTCTTCGCCTCAACTTTTAATGTCACCATGTAATTGTCGGCTGGAGGTTTGGATGTTGTGAGCGTGGCTATGGCCTTGCACGCTTCAATAAACGCGCCATGGTCCCGTAGCGCCACATGCGAGTTGTGGCGCACCATATGATTGACGTCCGCCGGGCGGTTGCGTGTTTGTGTGTTGAACCAGTGTGTTAGATCCCGCTTCATCAGAGCTTCCACTACCTTGCGATCCTCAATGACGTGGCGAAGAATTAGAATCATGTGCACCTGACAGCCTCGTCCCTCTGTCCCGACACCTTTGATGCGATCAAGGAGCAGGGGCAAACCTCCTCGAGCGACAAATTCGGACGCCTGTCGATGATTCCTTGTCATGAATACGAGCAGACGGAGAGCCGCAATAAGAGCGTCTTTGGATGGTTTGGATTGCTGGAGTATCTCGAAACAGCAATCGAAGATAACGCGACGAGCCTCAGGGAAAGGTTCTCTTGGTTTCGGGAGTTGCGTAGGGATGGGGTCGTCTCCACTGGGTAATGACACTGGGCTGAAGTCCTCGCCGATCATCAATAGACAATCGAGCGTAAGAAGGAGAGGAGTGACGATTGAACTGGCAGCCTTCTCATCTGAATTTAGAGGGCGCAATGACTCGAGCTGCTCGATTAGTGGCGTGACAAGCAGTGGAGCGTGTTCTTGGATGAATGGGGCACTAGGTGAATGCTCGCTCAGGACCAAGGCCAACAGCCGTAGACGGGCAGAAAGAGCCTCGGGATTGAGTTCGGTAGAGGGAACAACAAACGATTTTGCGCTCGTGATGAGGGACTCCACCACCTTTTTCTGATATTTGTCGCCTGTAAACGCCTTCTTAATGTCGAAAACCAGGTCAGGGAACGTGCCGAGGAGTTCCAGTGCACGCTCGGAGATCGATGATGTGGCAGCCTCACGCTCTGATTTCAAGATACCCGACCAATCCTTCTCTTCAACCGCTATTGGCTCGGCAAGAGGTGCTGGGGTTTCGGTGGGGGCCTCATCGGCAGGTGCAGCTGAGGCTTCTACTGCGGGCGTAGGGTTATTATCAGCCATCTCGACATCAGAAGCTGGAGCAGGCTCCGTGGTAGTCTCGGATGGGTCTGCATCCAGTTGCGGTTGAGCAGGTGCATCCGTTTGTGCTTCTTCGGCAACGGGCTCGAGCTCTACATCGGGCTCGTCATCAGCCTCCGCCTCTTCTGCATCCTCTGCATCCTCCGCTTCGTCTGCATCCTCTGCTGGGGGGGCAGGTTCTGCTGGCGCATTAGTCGTGCTACCATTGTTAGCACCCAGAGGGAATGGATGCAGAAGAAGATACTCTGTTGCTGCGCTGAGATTATTATGAGTACGAGTGAGAGCGATTTCTGCTGATGCACGGGGGAAGCCCATGTCAACCAGTTGTTGGATGCGGTTCTCGTCTGGGCCAGTAGGAGGAGGTGGTCCTCGACGGCTGGCACCAAATATGCCGCTCAAAGGATCAGGAGCACTCGCACTAGGAGCGATAGATTCCTCGCGGTCTGCACCCATGATCTCCAGGAACCCTTGGATAATGAGCTTTGCTATGTCTTGAGGGAGTTGAAGCAGCCAAGTAGAACTCCAGAAGGAGTGGAGGAGTGGAAAAACAGTCGCCCGGAGTTTCACGAGGAATTGATGCGATTCGAAATAATTAGGATCAGTCTTGGGCTTGTCCCGAGTGACGAGGAGCGATGTTTGACCCGACTCAAGAATAGCCTTGTTAGAGGCAAGAGCATTGAGGAGGTGAAGTGTCACCCCAAGTCCAGAGACGGCGATATTGTGCTCGCTCGCTTCCTCGTCCGACTTCCCAGACCCAGCTTGTCCAAGCTTTTCGATCGTGTCGGCAAATTGTTGACAAATCTCCATCACGCGAGTAATCCCTCCCGCATTCCACAACTTCAACAACAATAAGGTGTGAAGAGTGTTCTGAGATGTTCGTTCTGATGTGATAATGTGAGCTCGTTGTTGAATAGCACAGCAAGGCGACTCACCATCAAACAAGATGATCGCCAGCAGACCAACGATGAGCGTGCTATAGGTGTAGGACGTGATCTTATCCTCTGTATGCACAATTGCGGTGATTAAGAGACTATGCGGTATCATGATGAGGTTGCCCGACGCACCAGATCCTCTCCATTCGAGATGGCCGATCATAATCTTGGCCATGTTCGAAGCTGCTGTATTTGCCTGCTGCTTGCTGGATGACTCGGGGTTTCTTCGACTCAGCAGGAATAGTTTAACGATAGCTATGAAAAGTCAATGAGGTCGCGGCACACAAACAGCACTATATACTCTGACTCACATTGATACAGTGGAGTAACCATTGCCGTCACATTTTGGAAAAGATGTCGGACAGCCTTGGTGTTATCTTCCTCCACGGTAGGCTTGGTTTTGGGCCCAAGTACTGGAGCCTCGGGTTTGGCCACCGTCTCAGCAGGCGCCGCCTGACTAGTAGAGCTCTCTCCTCCCGTAGGACTATTCGCTCGGAACGATACGTGCGATCCTTCGATAGCCAGCTGCTTTGCAGGATCCGCACCCTTCATGCCAATACCCTCCCAAAGGAAAAAGCGATACATCTCAGAGACATTTTCGAGTGTCTCAAGGCCAGCGGCAGAGTTCACAACCTGTAGAATAGTGTTGCTCGTAGTACGGCCATGAGTGTATGTTGCCATGGAGTAGACTTGTGAGAGCAGCTGCAGCTTAAGATGCAGGACAAGTAGGCGACGATATTTCTCGTTGGCAGAGACCAATTCCGACTGCTCAGTTACTTGGAAGTGTGAAATGGCTGGCACTTTTCCATCGCTTGGCTTCCAAACGTCTCGCGTCTCTTGCAGGGTGGCATTCACGGCCGCAGTGAGTCGTTCTAGCGTTGGAGTAGGAACGGCCTCTGACATGGCTCTCAGGACAGCAATGATAGACTGAGCGGCGCTTGAGGTATGGAAGTCTGTTGGAAGGCAGGGCAGTTCATAAAGATTGAGGACCAAATACACGCCACCGGATTTGTTGACAAAATCACGGCAGTGTCCAGGGTGCTGGAAGAGGCCTTCAAGGAACTGAAGGGAGATTAGATGATGAAATCTTGGTGAGTAAGTAACGAAAATTGAACTTACGCGACAAGCGATATCAATGTAAGCGAGAATTGGGTTGGAAATCGCATCCTCGCTAGTATTCCCCGCGGAAGCACTCTCGGCTGGCGCAGATGAAGTTGAAGCCTGCGGGGCAGGAGTGGATGAGGAATCTTCTCCAACAATTAGTGGTGTTTCCTTTTCAGCTACAACTGGCTCAGTCGCAGACTTCAATCCATACTTCCCCTCCTCGCCGGCCGGTATGGTGTATGCCTTTCCAAGCTCGCTTATTTGCTCAAAGACCCCTTTGATCGACGCGAAGACCGTGTCTTTGAGAGAAGGGTGGTGACGCATGAGCTCATCCATGGCAGCCCCAAGATACACCGCATTATCCTTGTCGTGCAAGGTCTTGATATGGCGCTCTGATGTCAATATCGAGAAAAGTTTTGGGATGATCGTCGACCGCTTGGTGAGCTGGTCGAGTCCAGGCTGGTTGAGGCACAAAGCACCAATAGCGGTAGGAACAGCAGCAATAACCTGAATGAACTAGTTGAGCATTGGATTAAAAATGAGGCATTAGTGGGTTTACCTCATTCACTGTTTCAAGCCCACGCTCGATGGCATCATAAAAGGCATCTGGAATGCCAGATTCCTGGAGGATCGCAAGGGAAGTCGGCTCATTATGTACGAAGGATGCCATGATATTGATTGCTATACCATAGTTTAGTAAAATGGGATCATTTAAGTTATGAGGGTGCATACCAATCGAAAATATGGCTGGACCAAACAGTCCACGGTGAAGAATCATCGCCTTCACTGTCTTTGGTAGAGGTCCATCGATCAGACCTCGCAAGCCCTCCGAGGTACCTGATTGTTGCATCATGCGATGGATCGTTCGCAGAAGATGTTTCAGGATGCTGTAACGCTGAAGCGGTAGGTATCCATAGAGAGAACACTCAAGGGGGTCCTCGAGATGACTCTCTTCAATATCGAAATTTACTTCGTGCTATACGGGAAGCGCAGTGTAAATGTATAAAATCATCAGGAAGGAGAGTAAGAGAATGCCAACCTCGATTCGGGAGAGAAGAACTTCGACGCCACGATTAGCAACGAATCCCTGGAATCCATTGCCATACCCATATAGCATAACGTCAATGAGATTGGGCACTTTCACCAGTATCTGCGGAAGCCAAAGTTTTAGCATATCATCATGAGAAGGGAACGATAATATTCACCTGGATGCGACTAGGATGTTGGATCTGCAGCAATTGAATGAGCAGAGGAACTATCCCAGCCCCTACCAGAGAAGGGCCACCCTGGGGAGTTGACGCAATGAAATTGGCAAAACCAAACAGCGCATCGGGCAGATCGGGATTAACAGAGACTGCAAGGAGGAAGAGGGTCAGGATAGCCGCGCGGTTTATAATTGGACGAGGAACACATACCTGTGATATCTGTAAGCTGAGCCAGTGTCCGTCGCATTAAACTCATGAGAATTCCATGAGTTACTCCAGCATTCACGGCCGCGAGTACTTCAGAGGACTTATTGCGGTAACGGGCAAGACCGTCAAGAGCCGCAATCGCAGCAGTCTGGATGGGTACCGCAATCGAGCGATCCGGGTGCAGCAGCTCCGCGACGTGCTGGATGACCTCTGGTTCATAAAGGAAGAACGATTTTTGCGCTTCATTCTCGTTCAGCGTGTGGGCTAGTCAAAATAGAACTCAGGTCAAGCCGTGCAACCGTGAAGAATGGTACCCATGCTAACCGAATATTGCGATAGCTAACAAACGAATGATAGCCAGGTTCTCCCGCTCATGCTGCTTGCTGGCCCCTGGTCCTAGGGCTGCTGCGCATCGGATGCGAAGTAACAGTTCGAATTTCACATCATCAGGAATGTTGTGTTTCTCAATTTCCTCCGCCAAGATTAGTACAGGGCGTTTGTCGGAGTCGAGGAGGGAGTCGATGTGAATCGTAACCATTCCTCCCGCCGAGGAAGATGTGTTGGTTGTATCTACGGGACCAGGAGCAACGGCTGGGGTTGGGGTGGTGGGAGCTGCCGAGCTTGAGGTCGCTTTGGGACGGACAGGGGTCACTGGCTCGCTTGGAGGAGCTGCAGTAGTGGGTATGGAACTGGCAGCCGATGGGTCTGCCTTTCGATAGAAGGTGTAGCTCACTGACGCTGCGTCTGCAGGGACCTCTGGGTCGAGTTTGGAAGCATCATAGAGGTCAATAAAGTCAAGGTTATTCTCTCGCGAGATAGGCCAGCGACTCGCGAGTGAGGTGAGACGTTTGGCAGAGATGCTGTTGAGTTGAGCCGCGCTCGGTTGAGTTGAGTATTGCTGACTTGGGCGAAGCAAAAGTTGAAGCGCGCTGATGATGACATCGGTGTCCTCGCAGAACAGGAGCGAGTTAATGCGCTGTTAAAATTGCAATCAAGGGTTCAGGCATGTGTCGCGAAACGATGTGAAGAGGCGCCTACATCGTACGAAGCAAAAAGCTTTCTGTTTGTAGAGTTGTCCAACAAAAGGGTTGAGAACTTCAGGATCTCAGTGATCGTAGCTTTTGTCAGCGGAGAGAAGGGATTGGTTTGGAGCTTGTCCAGCTCATATTCGTCGATATAGGCCTTGAGAATGTCATCAAATCTGTTGAGGACTTTAACCCAGGAATGGAGATCGGACCGGGGCCACATCCACATCGAGATGTCAGCCAGGTACTTTGGGAGATCATCCTGGGGGATTTCAGCAATGCGGTTGACGACTTCTGCGAGCTCAGGGTGCTAAAATATCGTTTAGCGACGTTCAAAACAAGTTAGGAAAACTGTACGATGATGGAAGGGTGACGAACATACCAAGGGCGCCGCCTTCTTGCCCTGCTTATGGATTTTCATCGTGCGTCTGGATTAGACGCTCACGATTACAGGTCCTTTGGTGATATAACTATGGTTTCTTCTCGATTCCCCGGCAGAGACGCGTGGTGAGTGGTGAAGGACGAAAGGTGAAAGGTTCGTTCGCCTCCGACGCGACCCCTAAGCGCCGACCTTTCAATTCAGTTCGAGTCTTGCCAAATATTTCACGCTCAGCACCGTTTCTTCACCATGCCGCTATACGAGCTCCTAGTTATCAACTCCCATATTGCTAGATTCGTAAGAGTCTACATGCATCTGCGAATATCTGAATCGCGTCTCACAACTTGGTGCGGTGCCACCGACTTCATATTTTCTAGGATGCTGTTCGAGAACTGGTCAAGGCTACCGCGCTCAATGTTATGGAGCAAGGGGGAGCAGTCCGCTCAATAAAATACTGGGGGTCGCGGAACCTTCCTCAGAGGATGCGCTCTCACAAGCAATGGTACACTGCCGGCGAGTAAGTTGTGTCTCGCTATCCTTCTTGGGTTCACTATCCTAATATGCTCTGAATTAGTTATTGGACAATGCATTATGACGCGTCTCCCTCGCTAAAATCAGATGTTGAGTCCCGGTTACGCCAGGATCCCCGAGTCATCCGTTGGACCACCCTCAAATTGGGCGAGAAGCTTGAGGATGTCGTCAAACCGAATTGGAGTCAAACTATCAGTGCGTGTCCCTCTGTATTATTTTGTCTCACTCACGACTTATCGTGACCTTTCTCATCTGTAGTCGATGGTGCGTTCAAGGGGAAGTCGAAACCATTGGAACCTGTCGCACCACTCCCCGCCCATGAGAAGCTCATCCAGGCATCTCAAACCCCAACATCATCATCCCAATAGAATATTCTCCTCACAAAGATCCTCCCTTCTGGCCCATCCAACTCCTCTTATTACTATGGGGTAGAGCTGGCCACCTTTGTCGCTGTATTATACTCACTTAATCACCCATCACTGCTAATGACACAGATCCCCCATATGCTTTATGCCATTCTTCACGACGTGATGACTGCTAGTTCATCTAGGCCATGGATGATCCTAACACCTCCCAAGTCTTCGTCCACTTCCTTTCGTTCATCGTCACCAAGCAATCCTGGTCTCCGAATCAGAAGCGAACTCAGACCAGCATTGACGGCCCCATGATAATCCCTTGAACAACCCCAATCAGCTACAGGTATCAATCGCAGGGATGGAAGAGTGGAGCTTACACATCTAGTTCATCCCCCACATACCAAGCGCCCGGTTGACCTTCAAGCTGAATCTGCTCTAATGCTCGCCTCCAAATCTCTTGGTTTGGCTTTTCAACACCTTCCTCCTCACTAACCAAGCAAACATCCAGTAAAGGCAGGATCTTTAGATCCTCAAGCACTGCCCCTAGAGAGCATAATCAACGCCTTTTTTGTCGTCGAGGGGATCTGTTAACTTACGGACACGGGAATCCGAGTTCGATACAACGCCCAAAGTATCTCCTCGAGCACGAAGCTCTTTCACTATCCAAATGGTTACAACATCACGAATTGTAATCCCAAGCGGAAGCTACAATAACGACTCACAAGAAGTCAATACATCTGGATAGAGCTCATACCCCTCCCCTGAGCTAAATCGTTTCATCAGAGCAGGTACGATACTAGGGAGCGCCTTTTCAACAGCTAGAGCCAGTAGATCAAATCAGCCCAAACGACAAGTGGAGGGAAACAGGGAAAGATGCTGCACCATTGGGATCACCGCCTGCCCCGATAGCCGTGGCACGAATCACGTCTGACCACCATCCCTCGGCACCTAAAGAATGGCCATACGCAGGTTTCGACGCTTGGTTCTGTTTCAAGGCTGAAAATAATGTAATCCCACAGAACACCCAACAACATCTCTATGAGATATGTGATATCTACAGCGGAAGTTCAAAGTACGGGTACACACCGGACTTAAAGGAGCTTTTCACAAGGTTGCCGTCAAACGCAAAATGAGGAGCTGCATTCCATGTCTATGTTCATACATATTCCACGCTTAGAACTGAATGTAGCCACTAACTGAAGATCTCTCCATACTGTTCCGAGATTGGTCTCCTGGGCTTGATCAATGTCGCGAATGCATCAAATAAGACGATCCGGGACATGGCTCTGCATTACAAATATAAATGCAAGTAGAATGAGGTGCTCAATGGTGTTGTTTGTGCCCAAGCTCGACTGTTGCAGCTTGTTTCGGCCTCGACGTCGGGACCGAGCTGGCCAGGCGCATCCTCGCATACTTCTTAGTCATTGTGCCCGCGGCCAACGAACTGCTGCAACTATTCAAATACTCCAATATTCTTGGAAACACTCCTCTCGTTCTCCGTTCTTTCTCCTCAGCACTCGTTCGCTCTCGTGCACCAACCTCAGCTCCACACACAATCCGAGTCATGCCTTCTACCCGTTCAGCAGCTCGCAATGCTAGCATTCCTTCTCCACCAGTAGAGCCACCCGCGCCCACAAAAACACGCAAGAGAAAGACCACTACCGAAGCTTCTCAGCAGGCTACGGTCACCGATATTCTTCCCAAAGTGAAGCGAGCAAAGACATCCAACAAGGCCAAGTCGGCGACAGCAATCCCAATTGCCGAGGACGATCACGTTCCTCTAGCTCCGCGAGTCCCTATTATTCTCGCACCCGATGCTCAATTCATCCCGGCCCAGCTGTCGTTCTCGTTCGCGGACGCAAGGTCCCATCTTATCAAGGTGGACAACCGTTTCGCCGAAATGTTTGAGAGTGTGAAATGCAAGCCATTCGAAGTTTTGGAGCCCCTTGACCCTTTCAAGTATGTAATTTTGGCGCTGAAGCTTCATTTGGAATGCTTACTCATCATTAATCGGTACAGGACCCTTGTAGTTTCTATTCTGTGAGCCATATTCTTCGAGTGGTTCATTCTTTCAGTCTAATATGAATATTGCCTCAGTGGGCAACAAATATCATGGCTCGCAGCACGCTCTATCACGCATAAGTTCCTGAGACTATACGATTCCTCCCTCCCTCTCACCCCTCCAGAGGTGTCAGCTGAGTAAGTGCCGCTCAAGGCTTCACCCTCACCCTCGTCATCAATCCATCTCCTTCAGACCAATCCAATTCTTCCCAACACCCAAGGACGTCCGTGATTCAAGTATCGAAGTGTTGCGAACGGCGGGGCTGAGCCAGCGGAAAGCTGAATATGGTGAGTCGTGTTGAAGCTGACAAGATGACTAAATTTATCACGGGTCTCGCTGAAAATTGACCTTTCAGTCAAAGACATTGCTGCGCGATTCGCTGACGGAAGACTGTCCGCCGCGAAGCTTGCCCAGTGGACCGAGGACGAGATTGCTGAGAACCTCATCGCAGTGAGAGGCATTGGACCTGTGAGCGTCAACCATGGGTTTTATGCCTCGTGAGTGTACTAATCGTACTCCATAGTGGACGGTTCATATGTTCTCAATGTTTTCGCTTCGCCAACCTGATATTCTTGGGGTTGGCGACCTGGGTCTACAGAAAGTGAGTACCTCCAAACTTATCGCTAATCTTCACTAACCCTTATGTTCTGCTCCAGGGACTTCTGCGCTGGGTCATCTCATCCCATACAGGCACTAGCGCGAAGGCTGGTATTTCAATCTCTGCTAAGAAGTTAAAGAAGCAACCTCAAACTGCGGCTGCCGTTGTGGCTCCGGGTGCCTCTGTTCCACCTACACCTGCTGTCGCCGAGGACGCTTCGACTCTTCCTCCAATCCCTGATGTTCTCAACGCCGACTCAGCGGCGACTCCCCTTCGAGACATCACAAAGCCGGAGGCGCAGAGCCTAGTCGCTGATCGCCCCATTGAGCTTCCTCCTACGCTGACTCTCACAGTCCTTAAAGCTCGTCTCAATGGCTCCAAAGTGAAAGGGCAGTATCTGACTCCTGAGGAAATGTACTTTTTGACTCGCGCCTGGAGGCCTTATCGATCGCTAGGTGAGTTTTCAGGTCTCACAGCTAGGTCATTACAATTATTTATCCGAATTCCCCCTTCCATGATAAATCAGGATGTTACTATCTATGGGCCCTCGCTGAGGGAGAGTAGATTTCAGGTCGGGTTCGCACCCTTGAGACTCTTACATGTGACTTGCTAGATCTAATGCCCTTACTCTGGAATCCGATTTAGTGTTCAGTAATGATAACATGTAATCTTACTATTTATTTGCGATCTAGTTGGTACGCCAAGGGGGTCACGGGATTCAAATTTCCCATACTATTGCTGCCCTCTGAGGCCGGCATCAGCATTCAATTGGGGCCGAATCATTGATGCAAACGCCAAGTACACCCTTCTGAGTGTTTTCCATCGATTTTCATGAATATATTCTTGTTGAGCCTGCATTGTTCTCCATTAGTTTCCGAGATTCCAAAATTTTGGCTTTCCTGGTGACCCCCATGGGAATTGTCACAATAAATGAAAAATCAATTGATGTCACGCGTGCGCTTACAGCGTGACAGCGACGGTGAGCGCCAACCAGTAGCCCCCGAGGGCTTGAGGGTACTAACAATAGGTTATTCAGGGGAATTCACGTCCAATTTATCATAGGGTGTTTTTTTGGGTGATCCCGCGACTCTCTTACGTATGTACATGTGTTTGCATATGAGTCAGAGCGCCTATCAGTTCACTTCACCGTTCCGGTTGTAAAGACCGCTTCAATGTCGACATCCCATGCCAATATCTCATGTGTTCGGGATCTATTAGGGACTCCTTTAAACTTCCTGGGATGGAGCGCGGTCATGCACAAAAGCAACTTCCGTAACGCCGATATTGAGTCCCTTTTTATTGTTCGGCGTGTGTACCCTTCTGGATCGCATGTGAGGAAGCATATTGCAGTACCGCAGTGACTGGGGCTTGCATACGCCACGGCTGACCCACATTGCTACCCGCACAGTATTCGTATATTGCCTTCAAGCTGCAATACGCAGGCTCTCCAGACGACCGCTCAAATGAAGCCTCGCCGGAGACGACGGACCCTCAAGGAACCCATGCCCTCCGTGTCCAGATGGATGTATGGCTTTCGGAAATCAATGACTCGTCGCCCACTCTAGGTGCCCAGATTGTCCGTGTTGGAGAAACGACCATGTCCGCAACCTCTAATACAATCATGACCCTCTTGAACAACTCGCAATGGATTGATTCGGCGCTTGAAGCAGCTGTATTCCGTGCAGAGACTCCCAGCCTGAAACTTTATCATGTCCTCGACTTGATTCGTCTCGTGGACCATGTGAGGATGCAGCTAGATCCTCTTCGTCCAGAAGGCATGGCGATAGTGATTGCTGCTATCCTGCATCCCTTTATTTCCAAATACCATTTCACCTCTCCGAATACTGCGCAAGAGCATGCTGATTTTATGCGGGTTGACACGTCCACGTCCGTTGAGAAGGCTGCGGAGCTATTTTACAAACGATGGCAGTCATCCAAGGTCAAAACCTCTATCAGCGCTGCATATTGCAACCCGAGTGGCATTACCGCTCCTTCAATACTGATGCTTATCCGCAAGTTACCATCTGTGAGCATATTTTCGCATAACAAAAAGTGCTTACCCTCTGAGAGAATCTAATGGGGCGAAACAAATTAGGATGGATGTCCATTATTCTACTTTGGAGAAGAATCCCACTGTTTCCGTCCGCGTCTTAACGCGATACGGAGACCATCTGGCTCAGCCAAAGTGCAACAGCTCCGAATACTTCAGCCCCGAGTGCTCCAGCTCTTGCTCAGCGAATTTACCGCTCACATCCTCAGTCGATCAGATCCCCTTGAGTCTCATGCAAGGATTCTCGAGCTTCAACGATGGAAATACAAAGGAGGATTTCGCCATCAATTCATCCTACTTCATTGCGTCGTGAATGTTCAGAGCGCCATGTTGCCTCCATTAAGTGGTGCTTTAATGTCACTACCCGAAGCACCTCTAGATTTCTGGCTGAGGATTGAACGTTCAGCCGATCGGCAGAACCCAGGCATCTGGAGGTTCTCCTCGGTATTCCCTCCTGATGATAAGGTATGCGAAGCTCCTCTCAGAACCAGCGTCTTGTCTCACTTCTCCGCTTAAATCACGCTCATCCCACTCATAAGGTTCGGGTAGCCTTTGATGCTCGACACCTCATATACATCGAAGAAGCCACCAAAGGAGCAAAACTTGAACTCCTCAGTAGAATTCAGTACAAGCAGAGCGAAAGTCAAACTAGCGTGCATGAATTGGCAAGGATACTTGACATCTTCCAGAGTGTTTCGACCTCGTATGTACTCCTAACAGTGAGCATATCGTGGCAAATATCAGAAGATGTGCTCCTTCTCAATGCTAATTGATCTATATATAGGAAAACTGCTATTACCTTGCCACTCTTCTGGAAGAACTTGTAGACGCAGCTAGCACTCCTAGCACTCCTGCTACCCCTACCACTCCTGGCATCTCACAAGGACGACGCATTGGATGGACATGGGCGAAAATCACCCGGACATCCACTCGAGAGAAGGTGCTGCAGCTTTGGAAAAACGATAAAAGCAGCAAAGAGTGAGTTCCTTATATTGTGATTCCCGGTGGTCAAAATCTCACTCCGTTCATGAATTGAAGTCTTGACTACAATCTTGTGGATATTCCCACCGAGGCGGTTGTTGAAACTTTCCAGGGTGTATCCGCTCCAGCGGAGAACTCTCAGCCTCTCTCGTCATCGCGTCCCCAAAGCCCCTCTACTTCACCTCCTTCCTCCTCAAATCCCTTCGTACTTCGGATTAGGGGCGAAGAACCCCAAGCCGGTCCCAAGGGTGGCCCCTGTAGCGACATCGATAATGGGACTCAGGCTGTTTCGGCAGATATACAGGATGTTACTAGTGCTCAACGCAAATGGAACGAACTTGGAGCGCTCCTTCCGATTGAGGGAGAAGGCTCCCCAGATGACCATCCTATAGATGACGGAAACCCTCTTGGTTTCACTGGTTTAGGTATGTACCCACTTTTGGAACCTCCGATATATCTCATTGCCAGACTCCGCTTGTTTTGGTAACAGAAATTAACGAGGTGGGTAAGAGTCGCATGAAGCGTTTATCGGCTCCATTCCGACAAGCGTTTGGCCGTTCTCCGAAAAGTGCAGGCGGAGAGGAGCTAACCTAGTGTATATTGAATGACTGTACTTCTTGTCATTGAAGAGCATTCAGAAAATCGATCGTATAGCGACACCATGTAATCCCATAGCTCTGCTGTCTCATCAAATGCCGGCTTTTTCACGCACCGACACGGAAGGGAAGAAACGAAATAATTGTAGGGAAGCTCGACACTCTTAGATGATAACCTCACCTGGTTGCAATAGGAAAAAGCACCAGAACCAGTCGTGCGTAGTATTCTGCCTCCGGGCCGCGGTTTCTCGGGTTGGGTTGTGGTCAAAATTCCAAAAGTCCACATTCAAGGCATCGCGTGACTTGATTACCTTTGTTTACGCGTCGCGTCGATTTCTGCCAAACACAAACTGTGACCACCGCGTCAGATGTCAGACCGTTCAACCTCACCCCAACTTGAGCAGCCTAATGAAACCCCCAGGATACCTGGACTGCCTGAGAACTCTCCTCTCGTTGACTCGTATACGCATCACTCCCCATTGCCGACAGCCCCAGGCCCCTACCTTCTCGGTGTAGATGAGGCAGGCCGTGGCCCTGTATTAGGACCCTTGGTATATGGGATCGCGTATTGCCCTATCGCGTACAAAACTCAACTAGGAGAAATGGGTTTTGCTGGTGAGCATATCGCTCTGGGAAATGTTTGAATGCACCCCGCTCATGGGCACCATGACCTTGGTTGGTTCACTTGTCCACATAGATTCGAAAACTTTGACGTCCGCATCCAGAGAAACGCTTCTCGAGACATTGTCATCCGATCCATCGAATCTGGGATGGTCTGTTCGCGTACTCAGGTATGTAGACAAGCACTGACATGCATGTACACTCGAACCATTGACACCCTGTCTAACGCGTCTTCAGCCCCCAAGCTATATCTGCTGGTATGCTGAGCCATCCACCGACCAACCTAAATGCCCAAAGCCAAAATGCTACCGTCCTTCTCATCAGAGAGGTACTCGCGGCTGGATTGGAGATCACTGAGGTATGGCCCTCTCCATCATAATAAATGACATTACGTTGCTTATGCATACTGCATGACTCTCTCCTCAGATCTACGTTGATGCATTGGGTCCATCCGTTCCTTACCAAGAGTATCTCTCCGGTCTATTTCCCGGAATCTCAATCACTGTCCAACCGTGCGTAGCATGTGGACATACTCTAGGGAATTTGCGTCTGATATCATTTCCCTGCCCACAGAAAAGCCGACTCTACCTTCCCTATCGTCAGCGCTGCGAGTATCGCCGCCAAGGTTACACGAGACGCTTGGATGGAAGGCTGGATCTTTGCAGAAGCTGAGAACGTGAAAAACGACGCCGCCGCCCCTGCATGGCTGACAGCTCCACGAGGCAGTGGATATCCTTCTGGTACATACTGCCTCAGACCGCAATGAAATCTGGCCCTCTTACTCATTCTTCCAGACCCCAATACACAGGCTTGGTTAAGATCACATTTGGAGCCCACGTTTGGTTTCCCCAGCATAGTCAGATTTAGCTGGGCAACCGTGAAAGTTCCGATAGAAAAGAGCGGTCACGAAGTTCAGTGGTGAGTGTGAACATCATATTGATCTTATTGACCTGTCTGAGGAAATCCATCACGAACGATCGTTACAGGATTGACGAAGGGCAGACTGGGTTGATGAAGGCATTTGCCAGTACCAGTGCTCGTGATCAAGGGAGGAGCGCAATGGCAAAAGATCTCAGCCTTAAAAGTGTGGGTGATTTATGAGTATTGTTCTCAGAAAGAAGTGCTCGCTGTAGGATATCTCATTAGCCCCACAATACCATGGTAGCTGATACCAGGACAAAGATGAGCATGAGGGCTTAGCATTGCAGATGGTGGCTCGCGGAGGGAAGGTGTGTCATACATAACATGTGGAGCAAAGCCCGAATCGATCAAAAAAAAGTTGAGATGAAGAAGAAATGCGAATCAGAAAGCATCATTTGATCGTCGTAATCGGGACATTCAATACATGCTAGGGTAGGGAGCAGCTTTGAACGAGAAAACCGCAAAATTTTGTGGGAAAAGGATTTAGTCCCATCCACTTGAGGCTTGTGCAGGAGCATCACCCCAGCCGCCAGCAGCAGGCTCAGCAGCCCAGTCGGTGGGGCCCGCGCCATCAGCAGCCCAGTCAAGACCAGCACCATCTATGAAAGCAAAAACCATCAGTTCTCGAGTGTGAGGGTAAATGAGATATATCTTTCTGCAAGGACATACCGGCAGCAACGAGACCTGGGTTCAGTGGTGCAGATGCATCCCAGTCGAGGTTCGCAGCAGCAGACTCCTCGGGGGCGGCAGCAGCGAGCTTAGCAGCAGCGGCCTCCTTCTGCTCATCTTCGATCTCCTGAGGATCGCGGTAGAAGAACATATCAACCATGACGCCCCACTCTTGCGCGCGAGGGATGCTACCGCGCAGACGAAGGACCTCACGGGCAAGCAGCCACCAAATCAGACCGATGGAGTGGCGGCCCTTGTTGTTTGTAGGGATGGCGACATCGACGAACTGGAGGGCAGCATCGGAGTCGCAGAGGGCAATGACGGGAATGTTCACGTAGGAGGCTTCCCGGATCGCCTGGTGGTCTGTGCGAGGGTCGGTAACGATGACCAGACGGGGCTCCTTGAACGAACGAGTGATATAGTTGGTGAAGGAACCGGGGGTGAATCGGCCAGCGATGGCTTGGCAGCCAGTGTTAGCAGCGAACTTGAGAACGGCACGGTGACCGTACGGCCTTGCGCTGATAACGACAATATCTTCAGGTGCAATGGGGGCGATAATTCGGGCAGCAAGGACGAGCTTTTCCCAAGTCTTCCCGATGTTCAGCAAATGGACACCTTTATAGGATCAACAATAAAAGAAATCCTTAATAAGTCAACTAGACGAGGTTTTAGTATTTCGAAATCAGACACGCACCGTCAGCGCGACGCTTGAAGACATAGGGCTCCATGCCCTTGGTGCAGTTCTTGGTCCCGATGTGGACCTGGGCAGACAGCATAAGCTGGATATCCTCATCGGTAGCGCTGAGGACAGAGGGGAGTTTGGAAGACATGATGGAATCTGTACAAGTTGCAATCGGAAGAGGTTCGTCGTGAGTCCAGATATCCTCGGAAGTCAATTCAAGAGCAGAGATTCCAGGCAATTGATTCCAACGAATCATTCCAGATGGCGTATAGAATCATGATGGAGCATCCAGCAGTACAAGTCTGACCAAAGGAAATACTTACGACAAGCTGCTCGCTGCGATGGGCCTGAGCTTTCGAGTACAGTTCACCAAACAATGGGAATGCCGATTGTTTGGACCCAGCGCTTATCTACTGTTGGAGAGAAATCTACTCCGCCGCGCACAACACTTTGCTTTTCCACCATTGTGCTGCACAGCCGCTATCCTTTTGCATCAAGGTGATGGCGGTATGACTGTACTCATATATTCGCAATAACATTTTGCAACACAAATATATCATCGCACTTTCTCAACCGCGTTCGTCCAAGGCTGATGCCTCGGTCCTGAATTACTGTCACCAATATAGAGAGACAAGTTTTATTGATTTTTTGGGGGGTTTGAATCGGGTGGTTACACCACGAATTAACGGATTATAGGTATGAGATAAGATATAGAGTAAAGGGCATAGACACATAAACAAACATCATGAATGACAGGAAGAAGAGTATCTAGTGGCGGTATTGCTTGGCATAGTGCTTCGGCTTAATAGGCTTGCTAGGGGACGCAGATGAAGTCTTGAGGCAGGTTTCACCCTGGGCGTCCAGAGCGTAACCTTGTTGGCAGTGCTCTAGATGGTGGAAAAAGGAAGTCCAATGATCAGTGCTCCGATTCAGTATAATGAGAGAGAGGACATACCGATGATGCAGTCGCCATACGAGCAGCGCACAGCAGCGACGTTAGGGATTGCACTACAGTCGCGTCCTCCGCTCGCGTTCTTGGTGCCATTGGGCGAATCATTAAGCACACATCCACCACAGCTCTCCAGATCACTCCGCACATTCACGCACTCCATGGCGTCGCGGGTCCAAGTAGCTCCCTTGCTAGAGCACGCCTTCCACCCAACAGGGCAGTAGCGAGTATCAGATCGGCGAGCGTGCTGGCCTACAGTTCAATGAATGTCATCTTGTCAGCTGATAGTGCTCCATTACATATCAAGAACTATGACAAGAACTCACTTGGCGCTGGAACAGCGGAAGTCGATGTCGTCGCAGTCGTCGTAACGGGAGCCGTAACTGCTGGGCAGGTTCCAGTGCTGCCTTGCGTAGCAGTGCTGACGGCACCTGAACGAGCCGAGCAAGATCCACTCGAAGTTGCACCAGGGTCAGTGTAGCCCTGAGAGAACATGCCCTTGGCGCCGCACTTGGTGCAGCTAGTGGCTCCGGCCGAGTCCTAAAAGCGCATAGGATTGTCAGAACAAAATATCTTGAAAGGACAATGTGGATGCGACTTACACTATACCATCCTGAAGGGCATTGGCAGCACGCAGTAGCCCCGGCGATGCTGTTGAAAGTTCCTGCCGGGCAGCTGGTGCAGCTAGAGCCTCCAGACGTGCTGAACGTTCCAGCGGCACACTTGGTCGTGGTTCCCGAGCTGCAGGAAGAGCCTACATCACACCCGCCAATTTAAGTCAGCGTCAAAAGAATCGAAAAGGAAGGTGGGGATATTTACCAGCCGGGCATGAGGTGCAGGATGTAGCTCCAGTGGTGGTAGTGGTCTTTCCAGCAGGGCACGCAGTCTGAGAAGTGGCACCGGCGGTCGGAACATAAGAGCCAATCGATGCAGGAGTACACGAGGTCTGGCCAGATTCTACAAGTTCAGGCAAGTTATCGTTAGTGATGAACCAGTGACCGAGCTCGCAGCGCAAACTTACTGCTTTGGTAAGTGCCGGCCGCGCATTGCGTGCAAGTCTTGGCTCCAGCAGTGGAAAAGCTACCCGCCGCGCAGGTACTTGGTGCCGTAGAACCGGTTCCGCCAGAGCATGAGCCAGAGGGGATTGTCTTGCACGATGTCTGACCAGCCTCTGCATGAACGATATTCCCAAGCCGGTGAGAGGGTGTGGAGATGCGCCAAATATGGAGAATGGCAACTTACCATCTTGATACGTGCCCTCTGGACAGGTAGTGCAGGAGGACGCGCCGCCGTTGGGAGCATACGTACCCGCTGGGCACGTAGTAGGAGCTTTGGCGCCAGAGCCGTTTGAGGATGAACCTGAAGGGATCGTCTTGCAAGATGTTTGGCCCGTCACTGAAGACCGAGCAACAGCATCAGGATATCCGTGGTCAGCTGTGAGATGGAAAGGGAGCAATATGACTCACGATCTTGATACGTTCCCGCTGAGCAAGGTGTGCAAGTTGTTGCACCAGTGTTAGCAGAGTACGTTCCTGCCGGGCATGGAGTATGGGCTGAGGCGCCAGAGCCGTTCGAGCATGACCCTGAAGGGATTGTCTTGCAAGATGTTTGGCCCGTCTCTAAAGCCCGAGCGATGGCATCAGGTTATCCGTGATCAGCTGAGATGGAAAGGGGGCAATATGACTCACGATCTTGATATGTCCCCGCCGAGCAAGGTGTGCAAGATGTTGCACCAGTGTTGGCAGCGTATGTACCCGCCGGGCAGGTAGTAGGAGCCTTGGCGCCAGAGCCGTTCGAGCACGAACCAGAAGGGATTGTCTTACAAGATGTTTGACCTTGCTCTAAAGTCCAAGCAACAGCATCAGGTTATCCGTAGTCAGCGGGAAGATGGAAATGAGGCAAGATGACTCACGATCTTGATACGTCCCTGCCCAGCAAGCTGTGCAAGATGATGCACCAGTGTTGGCAGAGTACGTTCCTGCTGCGCATGGAGTATGGGATGTGGATCCAGTACCACCACTTCCGCTGCCGTAGGAGTAATAGCCTGCAGAGGCAGGAATACACGACGTTTGACCAGTGCCTATAATACAAGCGACGGTCAACAACAGTCACGGTCATCAGAGATACTGGGGCTGACGAACTAACCGGGTTGGTAGTGGCCCGCGGGACAAGCAGTGCCGGGCTTGTTTCCGGAGTAGGAATATTCTCCGGGCGAACAGGAAGTCGCGGCGAAGGCCATTGTAGAGGCATGAAGCAGCCCGTAGGCAATTAGGTATTTGATAGAGTGCATTCAATTAAAGAGTGATAGGCGTCGACGTGAGTTTAAGGCTAGCCCAAAGGCAGAGGTTGACGAGGTAGCGGTAAGGAGAAGAAGAAAGAGCGACAAGAGTTGATGAGAGGAGAAAGAGAGAGATGAGTACTGAATTCCGAAAACAGCCAGAAAGAGGGACGGTTATAAGTGTCTGAGCTTTGAATCAGGGCGATCAAGGCAGGCGGGAGTACCTTGAAGCGGAGTCATCACTAGTGGCTATCACAAGCATCCGCTTAGCTAGGCTCAATCAGGCACTCCATCAGACGCGAGACAGCGGGTGACAAATCCTGTCAGCAAGAATCTAACGGGATACTCTAGCGGTGGATAGCTTTACGTCAGTCCCGATTCTTGTAAAAACAATTATCAGAGCTCATTTTCCTCGTTATTGGCAGTCGTTCACTGACTTCACGAAGAGTTGTGGTCCTTCGAGCGAGCGCAGGAGTGAAAATGGCGTCCAGGAGGGACATCAGGTGTCATGCATAATCACGAAAGGTGCGGCCATCCTTCATAAGGCATGCAATATAATTTCTATAATTGAGGGGAGCGCTATCGAAAATCGAGGCTTCTGACGGCGGCGAAAACGGCCAGGAGACAGTGGATCCGACTGGCAAGACGATGATCCCATCTTTGAGCCGCGTGAAACGGGGAGCGATCACCATAGAGACAGATTGAATCCAAGGAACGTGTTGGCGGCAAGTCTGGACCGCTGGCCAGTGCGGTTTAGGCTTGTGTTGGTGAGATGGAAGGGGGAAGAACGAGCGGATGGCGGAGGATTTGCACAAGCTTAGTTGTTGTTGTCGACGTCATCTCTCCACAACAATGTCAAACACACGCCTCATCCATGACCGCGTCAATCTCCTCCGTCTCGTCACCCGTCTTGAAGACGAGGTTAAGAATAAGGATCAGTGGTCACTCTCAGGATCCCCTGCACACCTTAAAGCATCTAATGTAGCCCAGGTGTGCATTCTCCTCGAATAACAGCTGTGACACGTTGAGTAACGTGGATGCCACGCAGAATTTGGGGTATGCTCGCCAATTGTTAAGGAGTATCCAGATGCAAGAATCTGATGCTCCCGGGCCTTCGTCTTCGTGAGTTCTTTGTTATCTTCACATCGGATTTTGTCCTGATTCTTGTCACTGTAACAGACCACTCATTGACATGGCTCGGACCCTCGACTCATTAGAACCAATCGTTCTAGATGCCCAGAAGGTACCTCTATGATCATTCAATCGAATACCTCCGATACCGTTCTCATTTCTTCTTTAGTCGCTACAGCCTCAACGCAAAGTTCGCAAATCGCTGCTCAGCGAACTCCCTCGGCCTTCTCCTCGCGTCACACCCGCTCCTGTGCCACTAGAATCACCAGCTACCGCTACTGAACGAGATATTGGAGCTGGGCTTCTCGCGGGCCCCACAGACGACCTCTTACTATTATCACCAGCCGAGCAGCAAGAGACGTCTTCTTCGCGGCCCGCACAACCTGCATCTCTTCCCACTTCCTCTTCATCTATCCCCACTGCTACTACTGCCACCACTTCCGCCGCGGACCCCGAGAAGCGCGAGCTTGAACTATCAGCCCCGCGGTCCAATAGCTCCACCACTATCGACCAAACCAATGAGAAAGAGAAGAGCTCGACTTCCGATTTCCTCTCTACTTCTATGCGAACGCAAGAAGAGCTCTCCGCTCAGCTCGCGCAGATGGCCACGCAGCTCAAGATGAACTCGTTGCACTTTACCGAAGCTCTTGCGCGAGACCGTGCCGTCATGGAGGGTGCTGAAGAGAAGCTCGGCGTTAACCTTGGACGCATGAAGACTGAGCGCAAGAGTTTGGGAATTGTTGGCGCCACAAGGGGAGGTACGACGTGGCTGCTGCTCTTTGCGCTCATAGTGGTAGGGATAGCTTGGGTTTTCATGTTCCTCATTATCCGTTTAACTTGAACGAATTAACGAGACAACCATGTATCATTTGCTCTTATCGATACATGGTATCTGTAATGGCAGAGACGCTTGAGAGGGAGTAAAACGCATGATTTCGGCCCTGCAAACAAGCACGGCGAGGATGATACAGAGAAACATACACGAGTAGAAAAACTTCGAGCGAATGGATGTATGACACAACTAAGACAAGGGGATATGTAAAGAAAAAGGAAGGAAAAGAGAGGAAAGCGGAGTGCTTTGAGGCAAATAAGAGATAGCAGAGGATAACTATATGATCCAAGACAACGCAAGGAAATCCACTTCTATGAGCAATACACCACATCATTCATTACGACGACGCATAACAACGTAGATAGCAACAACCCTGACGTCAGTCGTCCCTGCCGAGACGCTGAAGGCGAGGAACTGCGGGCAGAGGTGAATAAAGAACAGCATCAATGATCCCCGAAGAATCATTTCGTCATATGTCAATCTCAGGCCCAGCAGAGTTTAGCGGCCCAGTCGGAGCAGCCGCGCGTGTTCTCCTCTCGCGCGCTTCCACGCGTCCTGTTACGTAGACTTTGCCTTCTCTACCCGCGCCAAACTGTTCCTGGAACTGTATCAGCTCACGGGTGAGCTCGTCAAGTAGCTGTGTTGTCGTTGGCAGGTTGGCATTTAGGGAGGAGAATTGACGTGGGGTTGATATGGATGGGGGTGTTGTCAGGGAGGATGACGGTCCATTTTCGTCTTTTGCCCGTAGAGATGACGACGATGAGGATGTGCCATTCACACCAGCGTCAGGGTGCAAGGCAGCCTTGATGACCTCGTCTGCACTCAAGGGGGGCCCAGGAGTGTCAGAGGATGAAGGAACAGATGAAGGGAGAGGCTGTCCATTGTCTGCTGCGGCAATCTCCATTTCTTCATCAGCCACCTCCTTCGCGGCGTTTTCAAGCGGTGCTGATCCAACATCCACCAGCGTGGACGAATCACTGTTCGTCATGGCGGGAACAGTCGCATGCTCATCAGCAGTAGGTTTGAGTGGGCCATCTCCAACCAAGACAGACGCGTCAACAGCCATCATAGGCTCGTGCGAGCCCATCGCTGCTGCGGCTGCAGCGGCCTGGGCCTGGACAGCCATAGCGGTCTTGAGCAGCTCCACTCTTCGCTCACGCTCTCCAGCATCCAGCTGTGCGCGAGCAACATACTCCATCATGGATCGCACGCGCCGCCTCATTTCCCCGATGGTGGTGCGCTTAGGTGGCCAACGAACTTTGACACCTTTCTCTGTTTGCGCAATCACGCGAGTTTCGAGAGGGTTGTCCACACCCTCGCCGTCTTCGTCAAGCATGAGGGCATTTTTCGAGCGAGAGGTCGGTGGGGGGTTTGTGAGTTCGACTCGGACAGGCACAGAGATGCCTTGTGGGGTAGGGTGGGGGAGTAACGGAACGAGGTGTGTAAAGTGATCGGGGACGTTGTAGGATAGAGGAATAGGAGAAGGAGATGGTGGATGTTGGTTCAAGGCATTGCGTCCAGAGGATTGGGCGTTTTTGGCTTTGCCTGTCTTGACAGGCGAAGATTTGCCATTAGAGGTAGGGGGAAGGGTACCGAGATTGTTACCCAGAGGTAACGTCCCTCGATATGTGTATTGGTTAGGGTGCTTGGATTTGTCTATAGCACACGAAGATAAACGCGACGTGGTGATTAGTGAGAGCCAGGTAGAGCTTGGGGAGAGCAGATAGCTTACTCTCAAGGTCGGCTTGGGCGTCCTTGTCCTTCTTTGCTCGCTTGCCTCTGCCTAGGGATGTTGGGACGGGAGTAGAGTCATCGGGGGTTGATACATCAGCAAGGGCAGGTGATTGCGCGCCATGTGGAGTCTTCGTGCTTGATTTTGCGCGACCAGTCGCAGGGGGCAAGGGTGTGTCGCCGCCGGGATGATCGGAGTGCGCAGAGTCGGGAGAACCAGCTGCGCGCTTCTTGCGAGAGCTACAACACGGACGAAAAACGCGCGTTAGAGAGCTGACACGAAAGCCATAGGGAAAATTTAGCATGCAAGTCACACATACCCATCACCCGAGTCAGTTTCTGTGGGCCGTTTCCGCTTCCGCCCACGCCCACCCACAGCCCCGTTCGTCAAACCGTTGAGTGGGCCGTCCAGCGGCTCGTCGTCACCAGTTGCACTGGGTGCCCGTACGCTGTCGGGGCCACTTTCCGGTAACAGCCCCGCTCGCTCGGCCTCCTTGCGGGAGAGATCGAGGACGTGTTCGAGATCGGTTTCGCGGCTGTTCATGGTGTTTCTGCGCTTGGGCTGGGACTTTGAGATGGCAGCAGCAGCAGCCGCGGCCGCACCGCCTCCAGTGGCCTTGCGTGCGTCGGGGGTAGGGAGGGGCGAGGATGAACGGGATGTTCGAGAGGAGTGGTGCGACTTGGATTTCTTTGTGAGCTTTTGCGATCGCTTGTTGAGCTCGCTGGTGCTAGAAAATGATAGGTATTTATGATGAATTTGTTGTTCGAGAGTAAGAGGCGGGGAGAGGATGACGGTGGTGGGAGGTCACGTACGGGGAGATGGGGTGCAGGTCTGGCCGACAGAGCTCGCAGTAGTACTTCTCTGGGCAGTCCTCCTCGAGCTCGATGCCCATGCATATGCCGTGCTGCCATACTTCGCACTCCTCACACTGGACCATGAAGCCCATGTCCTTGGTTTCAGCTTCTGTTCAAGGGTGTTCACAGTGACGGCGACGATGAGCACGATGCTGAACACAAAGGGTGGGCAGGGAGCAAAAAGATGGCAGCACTTACCTGCGGGGTCACAGATGCACCTGGTCTCGCCGCCTTCGTCATCTTCGTCTTCTTTCGGCGTGTCCTCGGGGGGCGATGGGGGATGAGCTGGGTTGGGTGAGTGGGTACGTGAGTGAGCGAGCGCGAAGGGGGGTGGTGTGCAGACGAGATACTCTGCAAGCAAAAGAGACCTACCGAGCTTTCCACCGCGCCCACCAGCCTTTGGTTCGTCAAGAGCGTATGCGGCGTTGCGGGCCTTTGCTGCTGCCCCTCGACGGGGTTTGACGGGTTCCTCGTCCTTAAAGGTCTGGGTTGTGTGGTGACCCGTGCCGTTGGTGGTGTCGTGGGCGGCACCTGGCTTGGCGCCGCGCCCTGAGCGTCGGGAGGAGCCTTTGGGGGGCATCGTGGGTGGTCTCTGCGACGTCTAGCTGGTCGTATGGGTGGTGGTACAAGCGCCTGGGTTTGGGTCTGCTATCCCGGTATTCACTCTCGCGCCCATTCAGTCGGCACGTGAGGGATTCGCACGGTCAAGTTCAATATCAGCCACTCGCTCGGACCACGTTCAACAGAATGGACAAAGTAGTTGACTCACTCTTGACCACCATAAAGCCCGGAAATCGTATGTCACACTCAAGCGTGTTGAATAATACAACTGAATCCCCCGAGGAGCTAGTCTCGAACGACACACTCCTGGCACTCAGTCTCGTGCTGTCCCAGCCAACCGTCATTGCCGCATTGGATCTCGTCGAAAGTCATGCCGGCCAGTCTGCGTCTATCTGAACTGCATCTAAAAACTGCGTCTAAATCTTATCAACATGATATTTTTTCAGTCACTCGCTGGACGTCTCCTTGGGCTAACACTGCAGTCCACTACACAGTTGCGGGAACCAAGCAGGACTACCTCGTTACGCTGACTCCGCATTCTGTCCCTCCACATGATGATGAAAACAATAGCGATTCGGTTGATCACGGCACAGTAGATAAGGATGTCGAGCTTTCCTGGAATCAATCTCCCACGACCAGGAGCTTCTGTTCATGCCCAGCTTTTGCTTATACGGTCCTGCTCGCTGCACCCGAGGGCGAATACTCTTCCATCATGGTAAGGGCAAAGCACCGTCAAATCACATCTTTCCCCTCCCCTTTCACACCCGAACGACCCTTATTTACTCGTGCGCTGTTTTCTAGTGCAAGCATCTGCTCGCCGTCCGGATCGGCGAACGCCTGCAACGTGTGGAGGCAAAGATTGCTTCGGAAGATGAGCACTTTGAGCATCTTGCCAGCTGTCTCTGAGCCGCAATACAGTTAACGTAACGGGGAGCTGGCCTCGTCTATAAGCAGAGCACTCATAAGAGCGGAGGAAGTAACTGAATCCCTCTAATTGACGTGGTAGGCCACCTGATCGATCAGTCGATGGATCAAGTTCCCGCGCCAGCCAAAAATCATTCCAGCAAAAAGAATGTTCGAACGATCCATTACAATCGGGATACTAGACCCTCTCAGAAGAGTGTGCATTTTCATTGGGGATAGTCTATGACTGCACTAGCTCGTACCCTTCGCGCTCTCCAAAGCCCAGCTTCAACCCGGCCCTGAGGCCATCCACAATCGCTGCTGCATTGGCCAACCCGAAAACAAGTGTTGATGCATAGAAGAAATTGGCATTCCCTGTCCCCTCGCCCATCCATAAGTGGTGGAACATTGGGAGCAGCAGTGCTGAGTGTATGTGCAACATGACAGTTGGCAGCGGATGAGAGAGGTCTGATGGGTCCACTGATAGTCAGATTGAGGAAAGAGGAGGGCAAACACGAATGCCACTCACGAGGGACGAGCTCTGGGAAGAGTGTGTACATTGCTGTGAAGAGTCCAGGATCAGATAGCGTAGGATATGACTTTAACATCGCGATGATGCCCTGCAGTATCCATATTGCGAAGAAGGGATCGTATCTAGTATAGGAGCGTTCATTAAGTAATGATTCAGGCGTAGAAGGTGAACATTTGGTCCGTACTCTAGCTTGAAAGTAATTGGCGCCACATAAATCACTAGATGTGCCTGTTGTGAACAGCTGTCAATACAGAGGAGACGGAAGATCTTGATCTTGGATGTAGATCCTCACCGTAAAGACCATGAGGAAGAATGGTCTGAAGTGATCAAACATCTCGGTGAAGAAGTACCACCATAGCCCAGGGTTTGGTGTTAGGTCAGGCAGTAGAAGCCTGTTATGGGACGTTTGAGCCTCATTGCTTCGACCAAGGGGTAAGATGAAAGATGAAATACTTACACGGCACCCCATGTGCTCCGGACCCAGGAAAAGCCTCCTGCCACCACAGAGGACGCAGCAATAAGCAGACCAAGGTATGCAATAAATTGTCCACCATAAACACCAGCTTGACGCCAATTTATTGGTGGCACAGATTTTCTCGAAAGAGAAGTCGTCGGGCCACGAAGGGCTAGGAGAATCAGTGCTGGGGCGAGGAGAATGGAAGGCAGTGAGGAGCAAGTGAGGAAAGCCAGGACAAAGAGACCGAGCTGATGTTTGCCTAGGGGAAGGAGATGCGATCAGATGAGTAGTGAGTACTGGGAGTAGCAGTTCGCCCACCAGCCATCGTGAAGTATAGGCTCAAAAGATGCAATGTGTTGTCGATTGTCGACGTTGACAGGGCAAATGTGGGCAAGGCAGTATACGGGTGTAATAAGAATCTAGAACTTTCACGTGAGCACAACATGGCTCTTCTACCCAGCCACGAGAACTCACGTTACTGCGATGAGCAGTTCTTGGCGAGCATCCGATACTTGCTTCCGCATTCGCCATATACGAATCAAGCAGATCACGGAAACGGCGTCACAGGAAGACCAGAAGAGTGCAGACGCTGTCGGGTTGAGAGGTATTATAGTGGAGAATATTGCTAGTGTTAACGGGCTCTTGATTGAAAAGTGAGTGACTTGAGCTACCAAGAGTCAAGTTGAATAGTGCTCACATGCCGAACCAAACGCCCGGCGTATGGATTAAGGTTATGGTTCAGTAGCCATACCCCTTCTTTTACTAAATTGATCGTTCGTGAATACGTCTTTCAAGTATCCGAGATGTAAAAGTCATGCAGACTGACAGCGCGTATAGTTGGTGAGAGGTGAACTCAGTTGGTGGTCACTCTGGACCCATTGTGGTAGCCCAGTGAGGAAGAGAGCCGAACGAATCAGAAGCAGCCCCGCTGAAATGGCCTCTGTAGACCAACGAGAAGAAGTGGTTGAAGCCAGAGGAGTAGCTGGCTGGGTCTTCCCAGTCATTTGAATACAATGATGACCTGTCACAAAAGGAACACCTTGTGACGTGTGTGACTGGATACAGCGCTTGTTCAGTGTCCCGTCGATCCCAACCCTATTCGTCGCTATGAGCTTGCACTCTATCCAAGTACGTCAAACGGACAGGGACATATTAAGACGATCTCTTCATCTCATTCGATCCCACTACTCGTGCACTAGACCCAATTCTGGGCTGTCCGTGACTACCTCAGCCCAGTCAGTCGCGTTTTCGAATCCACGTTCGATCAAGCGCGTTCTCAACGCAGATTATACAGGTATTACGTGAAAGCAAGTTTAAAGAACACGGTCGAATCACTCCTGGTGTGTTCACCTCCCCATCCGTCAAAAACACGTTGTTGCTAATTGAGTATACATTTGTGCCTCCCCTTAGAGGAATTCGTCGCCGCCGGTGACTTTCTAACATACAAGTTCCCTGTTTGGACATGGTGAGACCTTAACCGCCTATTTCCATCCGTCTTGAGTCTCAATGTATTTCTTCATTGTAGGGAGAAGGGTGATCAAACGAAGGTACGGGACTTTTTGCCCCCCGACAAGCAGTACCTTATGACACGAGGAGGTTAGTATCTCTGATCCTATTTCCTTGTGTGTTATCTCACCGTAAAGTCTCTGCACAGTCCCCTGTATGAGACGTGCAACGTCGCTAGCGTACACAGACGCTGATGAAGACGCGGAGAAGATGCTCTCCTTTGCCGATGAGGGAGATGCCGGCGACAAGGAGGAAGAGTGGGTACAAACCCACTCTGGGAGAAGTAAGGGGTTCCCTCTGCATCCTAAGATATACGCTAACCCTGACTTTCGCCTTTTGCAAGAGATTGGAGTTCAAAACGCTGCTGAGATCGAGGATATTCCTGACGACGAAGCAGATACCGTTACAACCGGCGTTGCGAACCTCAGTGTTGGTGGAAACACAGGTGCTGCCCCAGAGCCTGTCGATATTGATGACATACCCGACATGGAGGAAGAGGGGCTGGAAGGGGAGGATGACGCCGCCGCAGTGGCGCCTGCTCCTGCCGAGTATGCTTGCTGCCCCCATTACAACATAGGACTCGCTGACTCCGAACTTGTCTCTACAGGCCGGCAGCTAGAAACAATCTTCAGCAACATAGAAAATACGATATCATTATCACCTATGACAAGTACTACCAGACCCCCCGAGTGTGGCTTCAGGGGTACGACGAGGTGAGACCTTCGATTACTTCCAGTCCCCCTTTTCTGTTCCACGCTGAGCCACCTAATTCTCTCAGAACAACCGGCCATTGACCCCCAACCAAGTGTTCGAGGACGTCTCTGCCGACCACGCATTCAAAACTGTCACGATTGAGCCCTTCCCCCATTCCGCCAAGATGACCCTCGCCTCTGTGCATCCCTGCAAGCACGCGAGCGTGATGAAGAAGGTTATCGAACGCATGAACGCGGGCGTTACTGCAGAGCAGCAGCGCGCGCTCACGTCGGGATCGAAGGATAAGAAGCGCTGGCTTGGCGGTGTTGTCAAGAAAGTCACGGGTGGCGCGTCTTCCTCGGCATCCACTCCTAGCGCTGCGACAGATGACGAGGATCCGATGCGGGTAGACTTCTATCTCGTGGTATTCCTCAAGTTTATTGCAAGCATTGTGCCTACCATCGAGGTCGATTCCACTACTCCATTCTAGTTGACGCTGTGTCTTCAGGGATCTGCATCTGTTTGTGATGTGTCCTGGTTAGTGACATCAATATCTACGCTTCAAGCTGTATGTACTACGATTCTTTCTCATGATGACCCTGTAATATCGCCCACTCGCATATCGCTTTGCGTGTCGATGCCAATTTCACGTTAGACCGAGCTGTTCCGCGCGCCGTTCATTCAACTGCCTATTGATTCCACGAGGATGGTGTCAAGGTGCAGAGGTATGCAGTATAAAAGATGAAGTGAGAACAAAAGACCAAAAGCCAATAATGCATAGAGGCGAAATCTAAGCCGTAATTTCAGCTTTGGATTTCTTTTTCTTCAACGACTTGTCCTTCTTCTCCTTCTTACCCTCCTCCACGACAGGGGCGCCATCCTCGACATCGATAGGTGCCAGGTCGCCATCGACCGACTTGCGCGACTTCTTATCCTTCTTCTTCTCGCCCAATCCCGCTGTCCCATTTGCTGCTTCCTCAAGAGGTTTTACCTCGGGGGACTCCGCTACGGGGGCTGGGACTGCAGATTCCAATGCAGCCTTCTGCTTCTTTTTCTTGTCCTTCTTGGACGAGGTGGAATCGTCCACAGCAGGGGCAGATCCTGATGCATCAGCCATCGCGGCATCGCCATCCGCATCCACGGTAGCCGAGGGGTCCTCCCCACCTTTGGATGTGGATTTCTTGTCCTTCTTCTTCTTGTCTTTCTTGGACGATGAAGCCTCAGTGACATCCACAGAATCTACTGCAGGCGTTGGCGCAGCAGGAGAGGCAGCATCAACTGGAGTGGCCTCAGCCGTCTTGCCCTTCTTGCTCTTCTTCTTCTTAGGCTCCTCAGCCGCGGTTACAGTCGCGGAATCGAGGGCAGGGGCAGGGGCGTCGGCTTCAGCGTGTTTCCGCTTCTTGGACTTTTTGGTTTCGCTTTCGCTTGTGGATGGTGTGGAGGTAGAGGCGGAAGGAGTAGGCTTGGAGGTAGTGGATGGTTGAGCAGCCTAAATTAGTAGTAAACACCGTCAACACTCTCCTGAATGACGAGACTAGATTTCGGGGGGCAAGTTACGTACCGCCTCAGCAGCCTTTTTCTCTGCCTTCAGCTTTTTACGCTCTGCTTTTGATAGCTTTGCCTCTCCCTCCTTGGGAGGTTCCACAACAGCTGTTGACGGTTCACTCGCAGGAGTGGGTGTTACCTCTTTGGGTGTATCGGTCGGAGAGGGTGTCTTGGAACCAAAAGTCTTCTCGTTCTTCAGCTTAATGAAGTTGGGGGACCCGTTATTGAACATGGCACGATCAAAGCGTTGGTTATTGCCTCGTTGTGCGGCATTGCGTTCGATGAACTGCTGCCGCCCAGCATATGCTCCTGAAGAGCCATTGTTACCGTTGTTGCTCTGCCAGTTATTTCTTTGGCCATTTTGGGACGCAGCTGCTTGGATCTGAGCGGCACGGTCGGGGTTTTGAGGGATGGGGGTGGGGTCGGCGGCTGGGATCACAGGGGTAGGAACAGCGGGTGTGGAGGGCTTATTTTGAGAGTTACTCTAGACCAAGAGTGACACCTCGTGGTTAACAAGACGACCCCAACGATGAAAGTGTAAAGCCACTGGGGCTGATGTGAGGATACTGACTTGGGTGCGAGGCCCCTTGTAAAGAGATTTCTCATACTTCTCAGCTTCCGTTACACAAGATGTATGGCCCCTGATTTATAACACATTAGAATCGACGAGGATATCGAAACTATTGCGTGCTTACTTGAACTCTGCGGGAGAGTGGAAAGTCCGGGAACAGTCGATGCAGGTGACTGGCGCATGACACCGACCTATCGGAAAAGATATATGCATCAGTATTGAGGGGCCAGAAGACATACGATAAGGGGATTACCATAATGGGAGTCAAGCTTTGGCTTTTTCACGGTATCGCAGCAGGCTGGCGGAAGAAAAAAGTGAACAGGTGAGAGGAGGAGAGGGGAATCATTGCAGCAGTACCTTCACATCTGATAGTATGCAAAGATTAGACATGCACATACAATTTAGGACAGCAAAATGCTTACTGAAAAGAAACCATCCCTGCAGTGATTCTTTCCTGAAGTTTGTTGTGCCCGAGAGAGACCAAACTTTCTCCACAGCCACAGCCCCGTCCTCCGTTCCTCGGCCTCTCTTTACCTTTCACCTCACTGAGCAAAACTAGTCCTCTTTCGTATTTTGCGCTTGCACTGTAATGCCACAACTACCCGGAGACTCCTCCGAACAAAAATCTGCCTCTGCAACCAATTCCGTCCGCCGGTTCGTCAAAGAGCGACGACGGCGGTTCAGTAAAGCCATCCTCAAATCCCACCGCCTACAATCAATCCGTGGTTATGATTTCCCCATCCGAATAAGACCAGTATGTCATGTTTTCTAACTGCTTAGACGAACCTTGGACTCATTGAGCTACGCATGCATCAAGTGGTTCCTACTGTTCACAGTGTTAACAATGCTACTGTTAGCGTTCATTGGATTCACGAATGTTGCTCGGTACGTCCTCGCTTCGCTATTATCTGCTGCTTTATGAGGAGGTTGACGGTCCGTTTTGTTGGATATTGGTGGTTACCCATCTGACACTTGTCACTACGTTTACGTCTTTCGGATCTACCCATAGAGGAGTGCCTATCAACGATAAAATACTACATTTCTTCTGCTTGGGATTTGCAACGGGCCTATTCTATTGGTGTTTCGAGCCAGAAGAGTAGGTGCTGTTCATGCTTGTGCTGCGCATGACTGACTGACTGATCACTGATGAATAATCCTGCCATATCTTCTCGTTCCCAGAGATGCCCGCAGAATATGGTACTGGAGGCACATGAGTCTGATTATCACTGGAGTCCTTTGCTTCTTCTTTGGTGGGATAGTCTCGGAGTTCGTGCAGTCATTACTACCAGTGAGTTTTCAACACCAATGTTATTCCTCGGTCTTTCAATGCAATCGTTCATCTATTCTTTCTCTTTAGTACAAGGTATTCGAAGGTGGTGACGTGCTAGCGAATCTCCTTGGATCGTCATGCGGGCTTGCGGGTAAGTGGTGACCGCATCAACTTTACATTCTTATTGACGTGGCATTACCTGCTCCCTAGCATCATGGCATCTCGAGCGTTACTACCGCCGGCGAAGAGAGATCTCGCGCCTGTACGCTCCATTGGATGTCTCCCCAGAAGATTCATTGGATGAAGAGGACGACTCGCCCGAACTTCCAATTTACCATCAAAATGGTGGGTCAAGTTTCAGCGGCGCTCCTCGTTCTCCGATGACAGCTGGAACACCCATGAGTGGCATACCATCAAAGCCAAAATCTCGGCTACATGACGTTTGGGACAGTCGGGACGGCGAGGAATTGTTTTCTGTTGGGGATGAAGACTTTGACTAACCTCCGAACCGTCATCAGTTGTCACCGTCTGATAAGTTATGTATGTATCAAATCGGAATATCTGCTTGTTGATCTACTCTAGATGACAATTGCCAAGTTGGGATGGTGATTTCTGCGAAGGAGTGATCAGCAACGAGTCATGCTTGCATGCAGCGCTCCACCACACCACTGGCTGTATCTGACTATATCAGGACCAACTGGAGCCAGGGTTCTACGCCAAGTACTATAATCACATGTCTAATCGATCGATCACATTTTATTCCGTGTATGGAGGGATTAGGACCCTATGAAAAGCCTGGAGTCTGTTCTGGACAACGTGTAAGAACTACCTGATTTGGAATGTGAGTCTGCAGCAGAGAACGAGAAGAAAGCACGATCGAGCGAAGGTACAAACATCAGTAGCAGGAGAAAAAAATCAGGGAATCAAAACCACTACTGGTATCAAGTCGTAAAGTCATGCAAGTGCTGGAGTAAATGCAAGACGAGAAAATGCAAGAAATGGAACTCGGCGAGTGGGGGGGAAGCAGAAGAAAATCTGGAGGCCAATTTGGGAATTAGAAGTAGAGTACGAGTGAGCGTGGTGAAGTAGGGCAGGCAAAACTAGAAAATACATGTGATAATGCGAGCGTGAACAGAACCAAAGACCAACTAAGGACAGACAAATAATTAGGATTACATAGAAACGAGTGAAGAGCTGAGTCCGAATGGGAGTAATAGGGAAAAGAAAATGGAATGGAGGCAATATATCACCACCAACTATGACGGGGATGCCGTCCCCTTATGTGGACTCTCCAAATCACCAGCTGCCTCAGCATTCGGAGGATGTGGCTCATGACCTGGTTGCTGAGAGAGCTGTGTCAGTGATGGCATCGGTCTAGGCCCATGGAGAGAACTTTGTCGAGCACGGCTGCTCTTGCTCGATAATGACCGTGGAGGAGTCGCGGGGTACGTCGAAGAGTGGGGGAAGGAGGTGGGTGGCGCGGAGTTGGGGTCGGAGGGGGGTGATGAAAAGTTGGTCATGGGGGGATAACCTAACGAGGAAGGGGTGATTGGAGCGGAATACAACTGTGATGACCGATCCTCGGAGTGCCTTTGCAAAGGGTAAGGGTCAAACCCTGACGGTCCTTCCACTCCGGCGTGAGACAAAGCTAATGGTGAAGGCGGAGGAGGTGCCCGTGGTCGAGGTGACGGAGGGGCATCCCCGTGATGTTGCTGACTTCTCCGTCGCGAGAATCCGAAACCGATGAATGCTGATGATGAAGATAGGCTGTGGAAGATGGATGACCTTCGGCGCTCTTTCTGGTGAGAACCAGATTCCCCCGAAGATTGTGAGATCTCGCCAGTGTGCACTGGCAAAGACATTTGTCGATCACGCTGGTGTTGCCGTTGGCGTGAATCTCGTTTCTGATGCCTATGAGGCTGCTCAATGGCCGATACCAACTCCATCCCAAACGAACCTGTAGATTCGATCTGTGAGGTTGGAGGAGGCACCGCTTGGAGAGCCCGCGTAAACGACATCACGCTGGATTCGGATGCTCTAGTAACCATTGGAGGTCGAGTAGGTTTTGATGAGCTGGGGGAGAGAGGAAGGGGGTAATCGGAGCGCGGGTCGACGCTGAAATCGGGGATGGGGGCTGATGGTAATGTTGTAGACTGAGGGTTCATAGAATAGTTGGTGGGGAAGAGGGGTGCACCGCCGAAGGAGAATGGAGAAAATTGATGGGGTAGTGAGGAGTTGGTGTTGGCACCAGAGAATGTTGGGGGAGACAGCGGAGGATTTGACTGTTTGGACCAGTCAGAACTGAAGGAGACTGTCTGAGGTGACGTTCGACCACCATCCACAATGCGAGCACGATGAGGGTGGGCGACGAGGTCCTCAGGTGGTGCATCCTCATATTCGTCCTCAGTGAAAATGATTTCCTCGTCCGGGTCTGAGTGGCCGGCTTCATTGTGATCCTCCTGCTCCACCTCCACGGTGCTCCGATCGGAATCGAATCTTGTCGACTGGGGAAACGCGTCTTGAACAAGAACGGACGCCCTGATGTCAAGGACATGCCCCTTTGACGATTCATCAAAGTTGCTATGCTTACTATTCGTGGTTGAATTACTCGTTCCACGAAGATGCCTGGAACTGGTGCCTTGGGTAACGCCATCTTGAGCAAAGTCACCGGCTTTTCGCCCACTCTGGGTGGGACTTGGGCCATCCCACCGCAATTGGGACGCATCGGCGGCTGGAATGGGGACAGGCGACCATACGCCCTGTGGGGATTGAGTCGAAGGAGCGGATCGGCGGCGTACCCGACGGATGCGCCGAGACCGTGTGATGAGGAAAATGACGAATGAGTTGATAGTAACCTGTGAGAGAGAAGCGGGAAAAGTAAAACAAACGAAACATGAGATGTCAGCGTGTGAGACACTCCTGACGGCCAGGGAGTGGATGCCCTCGGCAAGACGCCGATACTCACATCAGTACCACAAGACATGAGACACAGCCATCCCAATTCTCGCCCTCGGAGAGCAGAGAGAACTGCGATATTGATGGTCGAGGTCGTTAATGCGACGACGGCGGCACTATTAGCGCGAAGGTGAGCATCAATCTATCAAAGAGTTTCCTCCCTCGGACTTACTATAGAGTTCGAGTCGCCATCTTTCGGAGACTCGAGTTTACGACGCCCTCCTTCCATAACGGGTAGACGAATAGAGCTGTGAGGAGGAAATTCATGTACCTGTAAAACTCCCGTCAATGGGGGAAAAAATCAGGGAAAGCGACGGAATAACCCACAGATCGTAACATAACAGCATGAGGCTTGCTGTGAGCTTGAGGCCGATGTAGCATTTGTCATTGCCATTCTCAGTGATCCCCATAATGATCGCAATCGTGACAATGACCGCGTATTGCGCCTCGCTAAAAATACACCAGAGGTATATGGGTGAGGACCAACGGCGGGGTTTTTTAGTCGTCGAGGTGAGTTGAATGCTGGACCAGACGACCCAAACGCGTTCGCCTAAATTGGATAGATTGTTGGACAATCAGGTGAAGAACCGACGGGTGAATCGTGTGATTTTAGTGCGGCGTCAAGGGTATAATGAATATGAATCCAGAGAGGAGCCGCAGGAGCATGAGGCAATACCGAGGGTAGATCAGGCCGGCGAGTCGAGGAGGAAGTGAGGAAAGGAACCATAGAGGGAGAAGTGATCAAGACTTACTCAGGAAGTTGTATATGAAAACTTTGGAGCTCGCGTACAGGAATACGCAACTGAAGAACGCGGCGCTGCAAGCTCCATGGGAGAGCTCAAGGCCGGCACCATGGGTCAAGATCCCCGTGAAGAGCAGGAAGAGAAGCGAGTCGGAGAATGCAAGTATGACGCTGAGTTTTGCTGCACCAAGTTCTGTCCACCCCCGCCAGGTATGTAGGTTCTCATATGCAGTGCGTCGCGCAAGAACAAACGTGAGAATGCACGATCCAACAAAATGCATTGTTGCGCTGAGAATCCTTAGCCCGGCGTTGGGGAACGTGATTGGCATCGACATGATGCACAAGTGTGCAACTGGGTCGTTTCACGGATCTAGTGGGCTTATAGGGACAATGAGAGCTCGCCGGGGAGGGTCGGCTAGGTAAAGGCAGCGCTGAAAGGGGGGAGGGAGACGTTAGGGTGTTGATGGCGGCCGGAGCGTCTGTCCGGCGAATGATGACGACGAATGGGGTGAGAAAGAGTTGCAGGGAGCGAGAGATGAGCCCGTGGACGGGGACAGCAGCGTCACCGTCAAGGACGTGGGGGACGACGTCGAGCGCGGGGGGGTCGGCGTCGATGTCGAAGTCGAGGGGGACAAGGTCGAGGTCGAGAGGAAGAATAGACGTGCCGGTTGGGAAGGGAATCGTCGGAAGTCTCCGAGACCGAGGGAAGGCACACACAGGTACGCCGCATGCAAGCTTTTTTTCTTGGGAGCGGATAGGCACCTAAAAACGGATTAGGCTCACGATTTATTGGCTGGCATTGATATCTCCGCTTCATGTCACATCGCAGATCATAAACTTTGTATTCAGATTCCCGACTCCGGTAAGTCAATTGATTCATGTAATCACGGCACCTGTAAGTGGAGCACACTAGAGAACTTTCAGGCGGCTATGGGTTCTCGTTACGCAGCTTACGCAGGCATGCAATGCGGTATATGGATATATTGAGAGCGAACAGGCTCTGCACCTTCGGTCTGCAATGGTGAGCCTCATTTCAGTTGACAGGGAAGTGCTTCATTGATCCAATTGTTCCTGCTCCTAAGGAACTGTCCCTGAGGCAAAATACCAGACATGTACATTACAGGTATCGTCAATGTGAACCAAGTACTCAAAAAAATACAAAACGACAAGGTTATTCTGCACTGACCCGCGCACGTTTCTTTGGGTTTCGACCACGCGGAGACAAGTTCAGAAGAGCTTGTCGCGATCGGGAGCCACCACTTCCGCTAGTGTCCGATGAGGCCGCCGTCTCGAGAATCATGTCCTTACTTAGGCAATAATCTATGTGTTCATTGAACCCGGCATTGTCAACATTGAGGTGTCGCTGGCAGATCGGGCATGTTTGAGGCTGAGTTGCAGCATCTTGTGTGGGGGGTCTATGTTGTGGTTTTCGTGGGGACGACGACTTTGTTGGTGAACCCGGAGGTTCGAGACCCACCGCCGTTGGGGGTGTTTCAAATGTAAATGGGGAGTTATCTGTTTCGAGATCCCCAGCAATTGCTGGCATTATGGGCATTTCAGATGAACCCACATCTCCAGGAACAGCGCTTGAATCGTCCTCATCGTCATCAAACATGTCATCCAGCTCCATTAGCGATGTGTCAGCAGTCATTTCAAAGTCTTCCTCGTGCTCAAGCTTCCGCTTCTTCGACTTCTCTGCGGCCTGGTCGAAGAACTACAAGTACAGCCAACCATAAGCCAGCAGCCAAGGTCACGAGAAGAAAATGACATGCCTTTTCAATGCCATGTGGATTGACGGATGGGCGCAGATCTTTCAGGGATGTCACCCGAATACCCAAAAGTCGTAGCCTGAGAGGCAATTCCTTGACAAGAAGCTCCTTGGCAATAGGAAGTATCTCTTGTTTGGTAGTTATGTATCTCGAAAGGGCGCGGGCACGCGTAAAGGCTGTGAGGGTACAATGTGAGTTTTCAGGCACCCACAACAGGGAACACACGGAATTGGCAAAAGCATACTTTGGTGTGTATCGAGCTTGTACTTCAGGGTAATAGTTTTACCTGCCCATCCAGATCGCTGCATGTCTTCTTCGAGCTCCTGCGCGATGTGCTCCAGCTTTTCGAGCAAGATGGTTTTATCAGAAATAGGATGAAACGTCCTTGTGGTAGGGTTTGTGTTAGTTGAGGCTGTGGTACGTTAGGAGGCGAGTACTCACGACTCGACGCCAATACTTTTCCTCCCCTCTCTGCTCGGAGGTTCAACGACGTTACTCCCAAGCCCTAGATATGCTTGCAACAGTCTCCGAAGCCCAACCGGCAAGATTGATAACTTCTGTGGATCGTTGTCCATTGCTGAGAGCATAGCGCGCTGAGCGAAAACCTCGCCACAAGTTTGGATGCCAAGCTCTGATAGGACGCGCTCAGAAACTCGGCCGATCCCAGGAACCTAGTAAGCATGAAAGGACTTGTTATGAGCACTTGAATAGTATAGATCAGGGATAGGTGGTGGAGCCAACCTTGCGAATGGGTAACTCCTTCATGAAGTTGCCAATCACTTCCACATTCGGTTGCAAATAATACTGGCCATTGGGCTTGTTCCTGTCGGAGGAAATCTGGAAATGAAATCAAATCCGTCAGGCACTGGACAATCTCCAAAAAAGGGTCAGTGGGGAGACAAGACCTTGGCCAACATCCGATTGGGGGCGATCCCAGCGCTGCAAGTCAACTGGCTTGCTGCATGGACTTCAGCGCGTAATTTTTCAACGCATTCTTCTGGCGTGAGTTGATGAGTGTCACAATAGTCGTTCAGTCTGTGACACTGAAGAATCAGATGGAAGACAGTTTTCTATGCAAGGATAGGACGTACGTGAGGTACGCCTCATCTTGACCCATGATACACATGTCGGGGTCAAACGTTTTGAGAACATCCATCACTTGTTTGGACTTCCCAACCCGAAGAGTGTGAGTTTATGAAGAAAAGACCAAAATGTTGGAGCGGACGATGCACCTTTTCAACATACTTCTGATAATGAGCACGAACAATGACGAGATGGGGGCACAGCTTCTTGGCAATGAAGGCTTATCATCACAAATGTTGTAAAGTTATTATCCAAGACGCGAGCCAAACGGCAAAATAGAACATACTAGCCATCCCTGACCGAACTCCATACTTTCGTGCCTCGTAGCTGGCTGTTGACAGGACGCCATGACCCACACCGAAGGCTTTTCCCACTAATGATGGGTCTGATAAAGCTTCTACGCTTGCAAAGAACGCATCAAGGTCCACATGGCAAATGATTTTGCTGAGATCCCGTTCTCGTTCCAGTTCGGCAATCTACACAGTGCAACCCGCGGTGTGAGTGTCAATTCCCTCGCAGATGTTGAACCGGTTCGCACCATTTGATCGGCATGCAGCTGGGCTTGCGCTACAAAGGAGGCAGTAATATGAAAAAAAGAGCAACTGAAAAGCTGGGAAAACCACGAACCCACGTCCACCATCCCCATCACTTCGTCTCGCCGATGCAGGAGTTTCTTTATTCGCTCTCTCAATTGTTCATCACGACGCTTGACCTCCTGAGTTGGGCGAAGGGTTTTATTATGGCATTATCAGATCCATATCATTGGCAACACAGGGCACAGCCTAACCTGAAAGTATTTCGAGTTTTTGGATGCTTCAGCGATGATACGGTTGGTCTCTTCTTGGTCTCGAGTAACACCAGCTTTTCCAGACGACGGGCCGCCCATTGCTTTGATCAAGGAAGGGTCGATGGGAGGCATTTTAAAGAGAGTGGTGCAAATGCACTATGCAGTCGAGTCAATGTGGCCAACCAGTCGATAAGCAAGGTGATAAAGGCTGGGGCTGCGCTTGAGAGGAGAAGATGATATTCCTAAAGAAGATTATATTTGGGTCGAAAAGAGTTATAGCATCGTTCGGGCCAGACTTCGATGTGGTATGAAAGCCAAGACGCGTCCAATGTATCACAAGGCGTTGTTGTCGCGTGTGGACGAACGTTGTCACTGTTACGTCAGCATCGGCACAGCTCCCCGCATTCTGAGTCGCAGTCCCGCCCAGCAACTCGTCCGTCCCCTAAGTCGTTGAAACTCAGTTTTCGTGATGTCGACGAGCAACTATACCGCCGCGCCGCCGGCTTACAACTCTGCGCCCCCCAAGAAGTACGGTGCTGCTGAGGGCGAGGCTGCTTCGCCCCTCCTGAACCACGGAGGCGCCAGCTCGTCCAATGCGTTCTTCCACCAGGCCGATAGCGATATTCCAGATGATTTCCTCTATGGAACGTCTGCTTGGGAAAGCGCGGCTGAAATCAAGAATGGTACGCCTCTATTGTTGAGAGCTCGTCTGACAACCCTTACTCATCGATGTGCTCTGGCCCGCAGCATTCATCCAAAAGGTTCGGCATACTTCGATCATTAGGGGTCCGATGGACCTTAGCTCACAATAAATGTTCAGGTGTACTCCATTTTGTTTGTTCAAATCGTGCGTCTATTACGCCTTGACGACAACGATGTACTCGAGCGTCATGCTGAAATACGGTTAACGTATAGCTTGGTACTTGCCTAGTGGGTGGTGTCGTGAGCCGTAGCCCATCCACGATTTTCTGGGTGCAGACACAGTAAGTTGGAACTGCCTTTCAGACTTCGAATGGTAACTGACGTGCATACGAAGTGTGTGGGCGTTCTACCTCCCCCTGTTCGGCACTTTGGTCAACCTTGGATTCCTATACTGGAAGAGGCACTCTCATCGTGAGTCATGATGATGAGTATCATGTCTGCAGGCGTTGGTGAGACTGACCTATCCATGTGTATGGCAGCCTTGAACCTCGTCCTCTTGTCCACCTTTACCTTGATGGAAAGCTTTACAATCGGAATTGCCATTTCATTCTATGACCAGACAGTTGTTCTTCAAGCATTGTAAGTTTTCGTACAGACAGTACCCAGACATGCATGGGTGATTGATCCACATCCATCAGGTTGATCACTCTTGGCGTTTTCTTGGGGTTGACTCTATTCACCCTGCAGTCCAAGTATGACTTTAGCGGCATGGTGGGTACCTGAATCTGATGATCCACTCTTGGGAGTTTCGGCTTGATTCCCTCCGCTGATGTTCTGCCGAATAGGGTCCATTCCTCTTTGCTGGCCTTATGGTGATGGTGTTTTCGAGTTTGGTGTCAATCTTCTTCCCATTCTCAAGCACTACCGAACTGTGAGACTATATGCTGGCTTTTCGGCTCACCGGCACGTGCTGATCGATCTTCGATTAGGTTCTACGGCATCGGCGGCAGCCTCCTCTTCAGTGGATATGTTGGTGCGTGGCCTTTGGCTAATCAGGGAGGCAATCCGTAAGCTGATGGCTTGTGCAAATCCCTTCTCCCACTTCTTTAGTCTATGATACCTACATCATCACAAAGCGCCTCAGCCCCGATGAATACATCATGGGCGCTATCTCCCTTTACCTTGACTTCATCAATCTCTTTTTGAGCATCCTCCGCGTTTTGAACGGCGCCAACAGGGATTGAGTTCGGTGAGCGAAATGCCGGTCTATGGAGCCAAGCTGGGATACCGGAGGAGTGCGCCTCGCTACGGCTCGGCTGCTGATGAAGATAGTCGGCATCATGGGACAATCCTTCGCTTCCGTTTTTTGTATACTACCTATCTACCCGTCAATGTTTCTATACAATCGTTCGATCGTTGGCTGTGCAACTGTTCGCTAATTGGTCAGATGCGCTTGCTTGGAGCCTATCACGGCCCGAAGACAAGATATCCTGGGATGGCTTGATGCACATGCCTTTTCATTATTATGTTGGCGGCAAGTGGTGACGAAGACCTATCTTTGACAACAATGACTCACGAGGCAGCCAAACATATCCGTGTTGGATATATGAGCGCTCGTCCAACTATATGATCAGCTGGACCCTCCCACCGCCCACCACATCTTTCCCAATACCCGTATCACGACGTAAATGACCTATGACCATTCCTTAGCCCTTTCGCTGGGAGATGCGTGCCTCGTATGTCGCTCGGATAAGAAGGTGCGAAATTGCGAATCCTTTCGGCCGCCACTGCAGGGGGGCCGCGAAATCCGCCACCCATATTGCTGCATCTCACCATTCGTTGGACTTTCTGTAGAGATGCGATGGTCAACATCCTATCTGTGGCCGGTGTCTGAGGCTCAACAAGACCTGCATCTTTTCCAAGGGTGTTCATCGTCGCAAACGAACTGATATCCTTGAGGATCGAATAGACGCCCTTACAGCCCAAATTGCCGCTCTCAGTCGTGGGCATGACCGAACTATCATTGCAGCAAAGCTCTTTGACAAAGTTAAACTGCTCGATAGCGCGCGACGATCCGTGGATAGTTCTACAGCCCCTCGCCGATCAGGCTGGATACCTGCTTTCCCTCTCACGAATCAGCCCTATCCTTTGTCCGATTTTGCAGGGGGAAAGGTTGAATCAGATGAATCACAAGAAGGTTATCGACCTGTCGTCTTACGCTCCAAGATTGAGGATATGTTTGCAAGATGGGACCCAGAGCAGGAGGTTACCCCAGACATGAAAATGCATCTGTAAGCCGCTCGCGAAATCTTCTCTCTCCCGACCAATTACTAATGGCCCTTTCAACCCAGCGTGTCAATTTGGTTGCCATTCCGTAATCATTTCCAGTTCTACATGGACCCCGAGCGATTTGTCAGAGCGATCTCGCTCCCAGAAGATCATCCGCGAAGCATGCACCCCTCTCTTCTCAATGCTCTATACCTTTCGGCATGTAGCATTGCTGGTGGGGAGCTCAGCCGATACGAACCCATATTCCTCGCGCGCCTTCGCCAGCACCTGGCGGAGCAGTTGGCCATGGCAGACCGTTTACTTGATTTTATCTGGGCCAACGTCATCCTCACGTCCTATTTCGGGCGGTTGGCAAGGCTCGTGGAAGCTTACGCCACTATCACATCGTGTGCACGATTTGCCATTGCGTGTGGTCTCCCTGGGACGGAACATTCTCCCGAATATCCTAACCTCCCCCTCATACCGCCTCCAGTCGATACCGAGGAGCAACAAGAACGGGTGCGCATCTTTATGCAAGTGATAGCGCTGTGCCCTTTTAATCATACAGGCTCCGCGCCATAGGTTGACCTATGTCATTCTATATACATGACGGATCGTTGCTTTGCAATCTGCACCGGTTGGCCTCGAGCGTTCATCACCGTACAAGACGTCAGCCGATTTGAGCTGCTTGACGATAGCGCTACTGAATCGTCAGGGGTTTCCCCATCAGCTACTATTGTGAGTTATTCAATGCTGTGCCTGAGTGACCGTGGCTGATACTGCTTTGGCCTGCAAGGTTTCGTCACCCTATTCTCCGATGGACTCCCCTCTACCACCCTCACCGACTGTACGGGATCCCTTTTCCGCTTCCTGCAGTCGGCGATTGAGCTCCTCTTCATTTCAACAGTTAAGTGTGTCATCGCCCTCGCCAAATGGGAATATTCGAGTGTCAGCGATGGTGATCTTTGAGCGCATCGAACTATTTGCACGGAGATTCAGTGGTAAGTGAGACTTGCATTCGCTTGTCCCGGCAACGGGCGATAAAGTCAGGGCCACTTTCTAGATTCTGGAGGCCGACTTCTTCCCTCTATGAAGGAAGAATGGAACGAGCTTGACACCGACCTTCGCCAACACATTTCTCGCCTCCCAGCCATCACAGACACATTTGCAACCTCACCCCACGAACATGTCGAGAAAGCCAACCCAAACTTGATCCCCGCCCACGTGTATACTCAAGGCGCGTCAATCATCCTCAACAGCCTGGTAAGCGATGACAACTACCGCGCCAAAAGAGCCATGCTAGATGCTGCCAACGCTTTGGCCGCGCTCGGCAAGCAAATGATGGGCGTAAATGGGCTGCGCACTATCCAGACCTATGTCGAGTCGATCGTACGCATGACCTGTTTTTGCTTCACACTCACACTCCAATGAAACTTCATGGTCTACTCCACTTTTCCGCCGATAGGGTCATATGCTCAATGCTGCTCGAATATTCGCACGAGAGCTCAAACGCCCACATGCCAAGCAGGATACTCAATATTTTGCGGACTGTTGTGCTGCACTCTCTGACCTGATTGATTTTTTGGATGACCTAGCCCAAGTGCATCCCGTCTGGGGTACGTGGCTCTTGTGGAATCTGGTGTTTCCTCTTGCTAACCTGATATATTTCCCTCAGCTTATGTTCTTGACGATCTTCGCGCAATGTTACCCGATTCGGCGGATTCACTTGAGCGGCTGATTTCTCTGTAACCTGCTATCAGATGCTTTCCATAATGCTTTTCTGTGCTATCCTGTCTAATAATTTTGCTATTTCTTTGCTTTTGGCTTACGTCTAACTCTACGTCCTCTGGTTGCTAACAGGACATCTGTCAATCCAGGATGCATGGCGCTAGTTGCGCATTCTTATGTCTATCAATAGATCCACATAATGTACATTACCCCAATCGGTCTCCATCTTGATGATAATATGTATTGCTCCATGTACAAACTGAAGTAGAAGTGTGTTGACTAAGAACAGCTCTGGGCCTGTTGTTCTCAAGGGAGTCAGTCATGTGACCGTTCAATGTAACGCGTCTGTCGCGGCCACCCTTGTCTCGACGCGTGAAAGTTCAAAGACCCTTCATCCACAATACTGCTAGACCGACATCCTCGAATAAATAGCACATTCAGCGCTAGATACGCCATCTCGGCACTGTGACTCGTAATGTGGTTGATTCGCGGTCCCTTCGAGGGCACACTGGACGGGGCACCTCTCGGGACTAGTCAGTGTTCTATGCCGAACCGTTACTATTCAAGTGTGCTTATCAGTGCTACAATACTATTCAGAGCTCCTGAAGCCTAGCACCGAGTACCCGTGTGGACGAAGACAGCCAAAGGACGGGCCCGATTCGAAAAAGATTATGCTTGTTGGAAAGGGCACATCTCGCCAGAGTGGTACCTTTGCGGTCGGTGCATTCCCGGTGCGTACCAAATAATCTAACTGCGCTCTATCATAGCTGACCTCGACTTGTTAGGACAACCTGAACAGTGACGCAGTATTGAGCTTGAAGCTTCCAGAGAAGGATAAACCGCGTATCATTCGCGACGGAACCGATGTAGAACCCGACTCAAATGATTCGATTCTTCTTCATGGGGGTGATATCTTTAGGAAGGCTATCACTATTTCGTACGTCATGCAGCGATGCCTTTGCAGTCTTACTGCTTACCTTCGTCTCCCCCAATAGAATCATCCATGAGACGCTTTATGTCTATCTGCCCCCCTCCTCTTCTATTGATCGTGATGCTGCAAAGGGTTTCGCTTCCAGAGGAAAAGCATTCGGATTCCGTGTATCGAGGCTGTGGTCTGATATCGCCAGCCACTATATTCTTGACTCAGTCCCTACGGCGAAAGGCCCAGAGCCCTTTGAGTATCCTATCGAATTTCTCTGTGGTCTTTTAAGCGGCTCCAACTTTGTCACTGCCGCTTGGCTGGAAGCCTTGCTTGCCAAAGCTGAGCTGCCCTTTGGGAGTGGCAACTTGGAGGACCGATATGATCCTCCACGGCCAGAGGATTTCTGTCCCACAGGTCCAGGTGCCAACCTGTGGCAACCTTCCGAATCTCGCCAAGGTTTACTAAAGGACGTCAAATTTATCATTCTGTATGACGGTGCTGAGGTGGGTGGCCTCATTGTTTTGATTAATCGCACTCGTTCACCCATCTCAAACCAATCTCTCAGCCAAAGAAAAACTTCAACAAGCTTGTCGAAGTAGCTGGGGCCACGGCCGTGACCTACAGCATCAGCAGTGACAAAGCTGCTGACACTCCAGAGAAGTGGGCTCAATATATACGGAAAGCTCGGTCAAAAAGAGGTGCTGATGAGCAGAAAGCATCAACGATCGTGTTGATCGGCTTGCAAGCCGAAGTCCTTCAAACACATGATGACTGGGACCGGGTCTACGTCGAGGGGGCACAACAGTGAGTCTTCCTATCACATCATGTCAATCATCTGCTTGATTTATTCTATGTGCAGTATGGACATGCGGGTTATATTCGAGCACGACCTTGCGCTCGCAATCTTGCATGCTGATTTGGAGTACATTAACTGCTCACTAGAGCATGATCTCCCTCAACAAGCTTCGCAGAAAGTTCGCGAGCCCTCTCCTTCCCCCGCTCGGTTCCCTTCAGCCCAAGTCGTCCGCTCGACTTTGGAAGAAGAGACACTAAACACTACCCAAAAGGTTCTTGCCGCTTCAAAGAAGAGAACATTTGATGCTGTAGAATCGAGCGACGATATTGTTAAAGAAGAGCCCGAGACGTACCCTGTAAGCCTGTTCGTTTTCTGGTTACTTTGACACCGAGACTAATTTGGAATATAGCGTCAGCGTCCGCGCAAACGTGTTCAGCTACCGACGTCGAGAAACGCTCTGTTCGGCCTTGACGACAGTATGGTCGATGATGATGATACCTCAGTGACACCTGCAGTGGCACCATCTCAGTCTGCACCCCCTGAATCCGCCCGGCACGCATCCCTGTCACAATCACAATCATACCCCACAGCGCGCTCTTCCCGACGGACGACTCAGTCCTATCGTCCGAACATGTCGTCGATCCTCGGTCTCGATACTCTAGATGAAGAGCCTGTGCCGGTACCTGTGGCCCAGCGGTTCAAGGCTGAATTTGAGTCGAAGCTTATTGGTGGTACCTTGTCGAACGCGCTTGACGAGG